>OV050030.1:370212574-370559558 GCA_920105625.2 Clusia tigrina
TTTAAAAAACCAATAGGCGAAGGAGCTTTTAATTTGGTTTTTAGAATTTACAAGAAACATTCCAAAAACGATACGATTATTTAAATTACTACAGTGCGTAACCACCCCAAATTGTATAATACCACTTGTATGCTTTGCCTTATCGAAATTAAACTTCAATGTTTATTTTATATAAAAAAAACTTAGATATGGCAGCATCGACCAAAACAAAAAAATCAATACAAGACAGGATGACGTCATACGTACGGGACTATTTATATTTGTTTATAATACCAACTTCATAATTTGAATGAGTACTCACCTGAAACTACAAGAGCCTCATTGGGACCACAAGTTACAAATCCCCAAACCATAGCCCCTACTTTCTTTTAAAAATTATTTGGAAGATATTTAGTAGAAGGTAGCAGTATTTTTATGTATGAATGTATGTATGTATCTTATCCAATATGCACTCGAGATGTGGACAAGTAAAAAATTCCTGTCTATTCAAACAAAATTCAAGTCTATTAAAAAGTGCTGCAAACTGTGGCGCAAAGGCAAAGTATAGAAGAAATACGGCGCCGATATTATTGACATGAAAACACTTACGCACTATTCAGATTTCATTTTGATACTCTTATCAGAACCACGCAGAATCACTTTTGACGTTTTCCTTTTCTTCCGTGTTACAAACAGAATATGAGAGCTATATCAAAGAAGACAAAGAAAAGACATTCAATTCCCTCCAAATTTATTTACCGTTCCGACCATTTTTTTTGGTTACACGTATAGTGTATGTGAATTTATTGTGTTTGGTGTAAAAATATTCCATATCCCTGTAGTGAAAATTATAGGCAGTCTTCAAAATGTACTACTAAATTTAATAGTAAAAAATCAAGTGGTTAGTTCACTAGTTCAAAGCTTATTTATAAGTTAACCAGTTACTGACTTTTGCGGCACTTCATTGCCGTGTATACTAAATTTTTCCTTTCATGTCAATTTAATAAAAAAGGAAGTAAAGACAAACATTAGAGTTTGAAGAAAAACAGTTATTTTTATAATTTCAAGCACTTTTTGGAATTCCTATATTTAGAGATAAATCTTCAAGTTAACGCGTGTTTTAAAATATCCGCAAAGTGTCCGCAAAGAAGAGTGGAAATGTGGCACCATGAATTAACATGCTGAATTAATGTCGAGTACACATTAGTATATTATGTACATACATACATATATATGAATTTTACATATAATTATGAGTTTTACTAGTATTTTACATGTCGAGTAAACATTATTATAAGATGTATATATGAATTTCACATATAATCTGAGTTTTACTAGTACTTTAACTAGTTGGTTTCAATGCTGGGATGTCGTCTAAAATAGCGAATATTCGGAGAAAAAAATCAGAAGAAATCAGGGCTACGTTTAAATTAAACTTTTAGGGGTTCACTTCATTTGTATTTTAAAACGAACTGCGAAACTTCTAAAAAGAAATGGTGATAATAAATCAAAAAAAATTGTATTACAGTAAACTACGGATAAGTGCACATCGCATAAATGCAAAAACCGCATAAGTGCACTGGAACTTGAAGCCATTAGCCTTTTTTATACTTTTACATACAAAAATACACGGATAAGTGCAACACGCATAAATGCAAAAACCGGATAAATGCACAACTTTTTCTAACCTGAAAGTACTTTTTTAGTACAACTTTGCACGCATAAATGCACATCTCTCATACTACTACATACATGTTTATACAACTCTCTAGAACAGAGCAACGAAAGGGAAAACAAAATCAGCTGCTGTCATCTGCGTATGTTTCATTATTTTGCTTCTTTTGCATCAGTGAATGAAAGAGATCTGTGTTTTTTGTAAGTGATCCAAGTTTCGAATTTGATGTTGATTTAAGAGTTTAATGTAATTTTTTGTGTTTCTTACAGACAATCATGAGCTCAAAACACACCCTTACAATTAAAGAAAAGCTGAATTTAACTGAGTCCTTTAAAGACGGCGGCAGTCGGAAGGCACTTGCTGAAAAATATAACATTAATGTTTCAACAGTTACGCGAGTGTTACAAAATCAACAGAAGTTTGAAGCAATAAGGACCAGTCATGAAAACATCACCCGGAAACGCTTCAGGCCAGGGCAATATGGCATGGTAAATAAGGCCGTCACAATGTGGTTTCAAGGCATGAGGTCTAAAAATGCAGTCATCACTGGTCCTATGATTTGTGAAAGGGCTAAACAGTTTGCTGTTTCAATGAAGGTTGATGGTTTTGAGGCAAACGATGGGTGGTTGCACCGCTGGAAAAAGAACCAAAACATTGCTTTTCGCAAAATTTGCGGTGAAAAGGCTGCTGCTGACTATGGAGCTAGTAAAGAGTGGGTAAAATCAACCCTTCCAAATATAATAAAAGACTTGCCTCCTGATCAAATTTACAATGCCGATGAGTCAGGACTCTTCTATAAGGCATTGCCTACAGGTACTTTTGCGTTAAAAGGCGAGCAAGTCTTTGGAGGGAAAATGTCCAAACTGAGAATTACGTTACTATTTTTATGTAATTCGGATGGGTCCGATAAGCGTGTTTATGCAATAGGAAAGGCCAAACAGCCACACTGCTGCATGGGAAAGGCGATGCCAATTCCATATTATGGGCAAAAGAATGCCTGGATGAGTAGCTCCTTATGGGTTGAAATTTTAACCGATTTCGACAAAAGTCTGAATAAGGATGTTGTACTTTTTGTTGACAACGCTAGTTGTCATAAGATACCGGATGAGGTTATTTTTAAACACATAACTATTCATTACATGCCACCAAATACAACCTCTCTTATTCAACCTTTAGATCAAGGAATCATTAGAAATTTTAAAGTGCATTACCGCTCATCCCTAGTACGAAAACAGTTATTGGCCCTCGAGGCAGGGATGTCGTTAGAACAGTTTTCAAAAAGCGTTAATATCCTTCAAGCGCTACAAATAATTAAACGAGCCTGGTGGCTTGTAACACCTACAGTTATCAATAACTGTTTTAGGAAAGCCGGGTTTCTAAACTGCGCAGAAGATTCTAATGATGAGGATTGTGAAACTATCGATTTACCCCCAATTCCGTCAGAAGTGTTCTCTTCAATTGTAGAATGTGATGATGGTTTACAATGCTTTGGTGATCTCACGGAAAGTGATATATTAGAAGACCCTAGTGATGATCAAGATGAGGATTTAAATTGTGTTGAAAGGCCTTGTCCTAGTCGTACAGAGGCTATTGAGGCCTTTCACACTCTGAAGAATTACATTGAAATCAAAAATGTAGATTATGATTTAGAGAAACTGGAGGAAAAAATATATAAGGTTGGATCAGAAAACACGGTTCAAAAAAAGATTTCAGACTTTTTCACCACACGTGGTTTAGGTGAATCGAATTGAATGCAATTTCATATGTATTTTGCAAAAACAAATGGTGCAAAATATGATTACAATGATTCATTAACAGCTCTTATTTTGGCACAGAACTGAATATTTTTAATTTTTTTTTGTATGAAATACGAAAAACACTAAAACAATGAAATATAACTTTGTGATTTTTTTTATTATATGTATATACCTTAAACTGAACTGATTTTTATAAGTTTTTATAAAAAACCTGTAATGTAATGTTAACCAAATATAAATAAAAACATTAAACAGCTTTATATTTTAATTATTTTCTTAAAGTTCCTTCCAAACTGATCTGGTGTTACAGATTAATAAAAAATAATCTAATGTTTGTATAAATGCAATAATCGTGGACTTATGCAATGTTTGTATATATGCAATAGTTGTGCACTTATCCGAGTGTTGTATAAATGCAAAAACCTCATAAGTGCACAAAAAGTCCCGCGAAAACCGATGTGCACTTATCCGTAGTCTACTGTATATAATTTGGAGTTGAAAACTCAAATGTTAACAAGTTCATTTAATAAATTATAACTATTCTTAATGTAAAATCTGATCCAATTGCTTTCCATTTGCACTTCTGTTCACTGTAAACGCACCATAGTAATCATAAGATGTAGAATAATAATTATTTGGTTTTTTGACATAATATTATACTACTAATAACTAAAATAATTAATAAAAATTCATTTATATTAAAATGGGGTCCGACTGCCCCAGTAGTACCCCAAGCGTGGCTAAATATGCATGGCCATGAACGAATGAAAGAGCACAGGGGACAGTAAAATTATTAGAATTTGGAACAGAAGGAGGCAAAAATTAAGAAATTGACGGTCAAAAGAGAATTCAACATTTCTACAGTATTCTCACAAATAACAACAGTTTCAATAATCTCAGAAAAATTTTCAAAATAGGTCAAAAATACACCTAAACGAATTAAGTTAACGGCTTTATGCTTTTAATTTTACAAAGGTAGTGTTTCTTTCTTTAATAATGTAGAAAACAATTTTTTATTTTGTCGAATTAATTTTTTTTCTTAAACGTAACTGGAATATTTCGACTTGTGGATCTTGAGGGTTCATTGATAATGAGAAATTATCAAAGAAATTGTATGTTTTCAGTTATTTTGAGAAGTTAAGTGAATTGAGGAATGACGAAAGTTAGAGTTAAGGGGGGTGCACTGTATTTTTACCACTACATACATCAATTTTAAAAACTCCTCTCAGTAGCAGAACTCGCACAAACACATTCATATCAACTGTCTATTCTTGTATATTCTTTGGCTATATCCTTGATGCAACGACACAGGTGGTGCAGATAAGTGACGTTTCCTAGCCTATTCTGTTTTGTTGTTCTCTTTCGGTCTCGGTTCTGTCAAATTATGAAAACCGGTGCCGCCAAAAAATTTGCCGCGCTTTAATGAAATTATCGAAACATAAAATTTTGCTGTTTATAAATTTTATTTATTTATTATATAGTGAAAATAATAAAATGGGCAAATTTTCTGTAATATGCCGCAAAAGTTGGGACAAAAAAAGTGAAGTGTTTCAAAGTTCCAAGTGACGAGATTATCTCAGCCGTTATAATACTAAAATTTCAGCCGTCAAAGAAATTTTCCGCCCGTTACTACAAATATTCTCATGCCTCCGGAACCCGCCTGCTGACTATTTTGACAGAAGCGAGTTCTGAATTCTCTCAAAATGTATCTGCACCACCTGTGTCGTTGCATCAAGGCTATATCCAGCGAATACAGAGAAATGACTCTTGTTCTGCGCACACTCAATCAAGTGCAAAACTGTAGTAGTGTGGCTGATTTTCTTCAGAACCTTGATGCAACGACACAGGTGGTGCAGATAAATTTTGAGAGAATTCAGATCTCGCTTCTGTCAAAATAGTCAGCAGGCGGGTTCTGGAGGCATGAGAAAATTTGTAGTAACGGGCGAAAAACTTCTTTGACGGCTGAAATTTTAGTTTTTAGGCTGCGGTAATCTCGTCACTTGGAACTTTGAAACACTTCAAATTTTTTTTGCCCCAACTTTTGCGGCATATTACAGAAAATTTGCCCATTTTATTATTTTCACTATATAATAAATAAATAAAATTTATAAACAGCAAAATTTTATGTTTCGATAATTTCAATAAAGGGCGGCAAATTTTTTGCCGGCACCGGTTTTCATAATTTGATAGAACCGAGACCGAAAGAGAGCAACAAAACAGAATAGGATACGAAGCGTCACTTACCTGCACCACCTGTGTCGTTGCATCAAGTTCAGAACCAATGATAAACAAACCTATACATATAGGCAACTAATGATAAACTAAAACCTTTTATTTAAACGTCAGAAAATTTTACGTTTCAATGTTGCTTCTGTGTTTTCTGGTAATACATCTCACAGAAGAATGAGACAGACGCATGTACACTGAATGTAGTAGAACAAGAGTCGAAATTTTCTTCTAATTTTCATTTTTCAAACCATTTTTTTGGTTTATTTTGTATTTTTAGTTCATATATTGTATATGTGAATTGTATTTGCAAGTTTACAAAAGCGAAACCAGAATGAGGAATTAATAATTGTTGTATTCCATTCGGCCTAGGCATTACACGCTAGGAGATGCTTCTGTCAGCACCTACATATATCTATAACAGAGAAAATGATAATGGGATGCGCCTACTTATCCATTCACAGGATTCAACAAATTTTTTTGAACCAATTTTCCTTCAGTAGCTGTAAAAGTTGAAATTATAAAATAATGCGATCAAAACATATATGCAAACAATTGCAAATATAGTTTTGATTTAGTGAATAAGTTTTTCAATTGTAATTTTTGTAAAGTTTGAACATTATGAAGAAATTATGAGACTATTTAACTATTAAATATATTTTATATAAATTGTGTGCCACTATACCCTACGTCTCCACGGGCAATTTTTGATGGCATAACATCTGTCAAATTTGATTGCAATGGTTGCCAATATTTTAATGGTGGGCATTGCGATGTTATGCCATTGTCATTTTGAAAGTGTTGTCAAGCAATCTAGTTCGCTGTGTCCGCGCTTGAAACTTTTTTTATTTATACGATGAAGAGGAAAAAATAAGGAAACCGAAATTGTGGGTGAATCCTTTTTTACAAAGAATGTAAAAGCAGTCTCCATTCTCTTTAGCGTTTTTATTAATTTAATAGATGCGGTAAAACGAAAATGTCCGACGATGCTTCCACAGTGAGCATCACGAAAAAATGAAAAACGGCTGTCAAACAAGCAAAATGACAACTGATTGCAACACAGCACGTTGGCAATTTGTGGCATAAAATATTTCATAACATAAATTGCAAATTTGAAGCAATTTGGAGTCTCCATTGGCAATTTGCTTGAAATTGCCATTGGCATGCTATCAAAAATTGCCCGTGGAGACGTAGGGTTAAGCAGCTCTTATGTATTCTTCTATTCCTCTCAATTTCGTTTATTTTGATTGCACATTGCTTATGTTTGACAATTCCGGAGGTACGAAATTCACCTTGCAGCCACCATGTAAGTAAATTCCCCTTGGGACAAACCAATTTTTAATTCGCCACTGGTCATAAACAATCTATTGAGTTTTGGAAAAATCGTATTTGTTTTTGTTATGAAACAACTGTTGTTGAGGGCATTTTGATATCAACTGACAGTTAAATCAAAATATATTCCAGACAAATTTCAATGTATTAGTCAAATTATAAAATTCCAATGCAAAAAGCAGTATTTAAATTTTTGAATTATTTGGGTTTTTGTGAATGAAAATGCATATATAATGCTCCTGCAAAAGCGTGTCTACATTGAACAATGTATTCAGTATTATTTTAATTCCAAAGATTTTTTTTAAACGTCAGAAAATTTGACATTTAAGTGTCGGATCTGTGTGTTCTCTAATATGTATGCTCCCAAGGTGAATTTACTTACATGGTGACTCCAAGAACAAATAATTTTGAACCATTTTTCCAGACGTAGCTGTCAAAATTATATGTATAGAAAAATGCGATCAAAACAAATATGCAAGCAATTGCAAATAGAGTTTTGATTTGATTGAATAAGAGCTTTTAATTTATTATTTTTGTGAAGTTTGAACATTATGAAGAAGTTATGAGTCCATTTAACTATTATATATTATAAATTGTATACAGATTTAAGCAGCTCTTATGTATTTCTTCATTGCACTCAATTTCGTCTATTTTCAACAGTACCTATTCGCACATTGCTTATGTTTGACAATTCCGGAGGTAAGAAATTCAATTTGCAGCCACCATGTAAGTAAATTCACCTTGATATGACCCTGATTTCGATTCGCTCAGAGCACGTGAAAAATTTTTACATGGTGACTGCCAGAACAAATTTTTGTGAAGCAATTTTCCCGCAGTAGCTGTCAAAATTGGATGAATAGAAATATGCGATCAAAAAAACATTATTATATAATTGCTATTTTTGTGAAATTGTGAAAAGTAAAATAAATGAGTCTATTTAACAATTAAATATATTTTATATAAATTGTGTACCATTTTAAGCAGCTCTCGTGCATTTTAATTTCAACTTGCTCAGAGCAGCACTTACGCAAACTCTTCCCTCATCTTATAACAGTTTTATTGCATTCTTTACATAGATGGCGCATATATGCACATTTTTAAGGAGAAATTAAAGAACATATACGTAATAAGAAGTATCATCAAAAAGAAGAACAAAATATGTGATTTTCTATTTGGCGTTACGAGAAACTTAAACGTCCAAAGGCAAAGCACCGAAATAAAGGAGGGGGACGTTGTACATGAATCCACACAAAATCGTGATGTGTCCGCCATAGGGCCGTAACTTAAACGTCTAATTTACCGTATGAAAAAAAAAACATATTCACTATATGTGAGTTCACCTCGAAAAAACGGGTGCCATTGTACTAAAAATTTCATATTACGATATTGTAGGAAAAGAAAAAAAGGAACAATCAGAATAAAATAGTTTATCACTTTATAGTATTTTTTATTAATAAAACGTAAGAAAAATATAATACAAAATAATAATAATAAGAAAAATTTGTATGCAACAATATTTAAATTTTCTTTTGGTCCAGTTCCATATATATATTAATGCAAAGTAGACTTTTTTTATACATTACATAACTAAAAATAAATCTATATCTACATAAATAAATTATTTTTCCCGGAAAAACCGCACCCAAAATCTTCATCCATTTGGCCCTAATATTTTAAAATAAGGAAATATCTTAATTTGTATTAATCTGCCTATATACAAGTTTTTATTATTTTTATTTTTTTTTATTTTTTTTTATCTCCATTTATTTAACTACAATCTGTCCAGCTGGACATTCAGTACTACTTATATTATATTTGGTTATAAACATGTGTATGAATTTTCAGTAACATTCAATACATTAGGTACATTAATTTAACAAAGTTAGATTCTATATATATTAATTTCATTCATTCCTTATTATTATTAGTTTTTAATTTTTTTATTTTTTTATTTATTTTTTTTATTTCTAATTTGATCTTAGGTGGTAAATCTGAATGGTAAGTCCGATGGTACATATTTTTTTAGTCTTCGCGCGCTGGTATCGCTGGTTATCAATTCTACCGCTAGGTTGTTAGGATGGATTCTAAGACGTTTGCGATATGAGTGGCTATATTTCATGATTTCATCATTTACTTTTGGGATGTTTAGATCCCGATGAATGATGTCGTTGCTGACATACCAAGGTGCATTAGCACACAGTCGTATGACTTTTGATTGGAATCGTTGTAGGATGTCCAGGTTTGACTTGGATGCTGATCCCCAAATTTGAATACCATAAGTCCATATGGGCTTCAGTATTACCTTATATATCAGGACTTTATTTCCAAGTGTTAGGGCTGACCTTCGTCCAAGTAGCCAGAACAAAGCCCTAAGCGTTATTCCAAGTTTTTTCCGTTTGGAGAAGATGTGATAGCGCCACGTAAGCCGCCGATCCAGGTGCACCCCAAGGTATTTTGCATGGTCTGCTTGTGGCAATTGGGAGTTACTTAGTGTCACTGGAGGGCAAGAACCTGCACGTAGGGTAAAAGTCGTTTGCACTGATTTTATTGCATTTGCTTTTATTCGCCACTTGTCTAGCCATAAGTCAATTTGGTTCAGGTTCTCCTGCAAATGTTTCGAGGCTAACACGGGGTTTTTGTTGCAGGCCATTACAACAGTATCATCTGCAAAAGTTGCGGTATATGTGGTAACAGTCAGCGGCAGGTCAGCCGTGAATAGTGTGTAGAGCACAGGTCCCAAAACGCTCCCTTGTGGAACACCAGCTTTGATTGGATGGAGGGAAGTTACGTCGCTGTTAACTTTGACCATGAAGAATCTGCTTTCTAAGTAGGACTTTAATATGGCAAAGTAGTGATAGGGTAAATGCATTTTCAATTTGTACAGTAACCCTTGGTGCCACACCTTGTCGAATGCTTGGGTGATATCCAGAAATGCAGCTGAACAGTATTCTCTATTTTCTAGTGCATTCTGTGCAAATGCATATACTCGATTTATTTGTTCTATCGTAGCATGATGCTTTCGGAATCCAAATTGATGGGAAGGTATAAGTTGTTTTGACTCGATGATTGGGAGGAGTCGCTTCAAAAGAAGTTTCTCAAACATTTTGGAAAGTATCGGACGCAAGCTAATTGGTCTATATGAGGTGACCACTTCTGCCGGTTTCCCAGGTTTGGGAACAAGGATAATTTGAGCCACTTTCCATTGGCTTGGGAAGTGGTCACATCGGATAATCGCATTGAATAGTTGTGCAATGAATTTATAGCCGCAATCTGGTAGCTCCTTTAGGATTCTGCTCGTAATAAGGTCATATCCCGGCGATTTTTTGTCTTTTAGCGTATTCTTGATAATTCCTCTAATTTCTTTTAGTTTAAAATGCTGGATCGGAATATCCATTTGGTATGGGGCATCAAGTAATTCAGCTATTTTTATGTCTTCTTGTGGATATTTGCTTGGAAACGGCGCAAATACTTCTAATAAATGAAGAGCAAATGACTGTGCTTTTTCCTTGTCAGATCTGGCCCATCCGCCATCTTTCGTTTTAATAGGTGGCACATGTGATGTTGGTTGATTTAGTTTTTTTGTAGCTTTCCATAGAGAATAACCTGAAGCCTGTGAAGGTGACAAGCTGCTGAGATAGCTTTGTATTTCTGAATTTTTTGTTAACCGTAGGGCGTTTTTGAGTTGCTTTGTAGCGCAATTGAACCGGTTTTTGTCATAGGGGCTTCTGGTCATTTGCCAAATTCGACGCAGTCTCCGCTTTTCTTTTAGTTGCTCCTTTACAACCTGGCTTACATCACGATAATTACTTATACAGCTGGGCTCCAATGTGGAAGTCCATGCAGCATGCTGAATGGCTGAGTTCAAAAGTTCTACTGCATCGTCTATATTTGTTTTGTTTTTTAAAGGAATATTGGTGACTAGAGTCTCGATAATGCTTTGTCTAAACAGCTCCCAATTTGTGCTTTTGTTGTGCAGACAGATTGTTCTTGCTCTGATCTGAGCCTCACAGCTAATTGTTAGAACTATCGGTGAGTGATCTGATGACAGGTCCAGGCACGATTCCATGGAAGTGTTTGTTTTTGGTACACCTTTGGATACAAAAAAGTCGATAACGTCTGGAAGCTTGTTTCTGTCCGTTGGCCAGTAGGTTGGCTCACCCGTTGATAGGTGGGACAGGCTGTTTTGTTGCATAGCTTTATATAGGTTACGGCCTCTAGGAGTTGTTATTCTAGACCCCCATTGTGGATGCTTAGCATTATAATCACCCCTAGCGATGAATCTTGATCCTAGGGAGTTATAAAATTCTTGGAACTGTTCGCAGCTAACTGGATGGTTGGGAGGGCAATATACCGCTGCAATTGTTATGGGGCCTTTATAATCATCAATTGTTATAACCGTTGATTGCAGGTATTTCTTTTTATAACATTCGTGCTCCACGTGTGCAATACTGTTGCGAATAATTACAGCAGTTCCCCCACGCACAGTGCCAGCTGGGTGGATTGTGGAGTATAGGTCATATTGCGGAATTTTTGCGTAACTTTTTTCAGTGAAATGGGTTTCAGATATCAACATAATGTCAATATTTTTGTCTGCTAAGAAAGCTGATATTTCATGGATATGACGACTGAGCCCATTGGCATTCCAGACTGCGATTTTTAATAATTTATTCATTTCGACATATTTGCTACGACTGTGGTTAGTAGATTAAGTAGTGTACTCACTTGACCCATCAATGCTTTAAGCATGGTTTTTAGCTCGGTCATATCCTCATTCAGTTGAGTATTTGGATTGTTGAGCGGAGTGGTTAGGTTCGTATTGGTTTCTACCGGAGTATTGTTACGTACAACATTTGCATACGACGTTGTTGTTCGTGGAGCGGATCTTTGAGGCGCTTCCTGGTTAATGTTCCTCGCTTCTCTGTTCCTGAGTGCTGGGGACGACTTTTGTTGCAGCTCCTTATAGACAGTGCAACCTTTATAATTAGCGGGATGATTGCCTTCGCAGAGCACACATCGAACGTCTTGTGCGACGAGTTTGCGGGAACATTCGGAAGTAAAGTGGTTTCCTGTACATTTAACGCATCGTGGGCTACGGTTACAGTATCGCTTGGTGTGTCCGTAACGTTGGCATCGGGCACATTGAGGAATCTCACGTTTCTTCCTAGGTGGCTCAATTTTTATTCGTGTGTTTAAAAGTGTATTACATTCGTATATGCCTTTGTTATTGCTGCATTGCTTCAGACTGATGTAAAACATAGGAAGCGGTTTTTTTGTAGTTCTTTGCCTAATATTACAAACATTAACAACTGTATAACCTAACTCCTCAATTGCTTCTCTTATTTCGTCGATTGGGGTTGAACAGTGCATACCCCTTAGTACTACGTTAAAGTCTCTTTCCTGCTTCAATTTAAAAGTATGAAACTCAGTGTTCTTTTCGGTTAGAGCCTTTGTAATGGCTGAGTATTTTTCAGACGACTTTGGTTGTATTTTGACAACGTCTCCATTTATAACTCTGAGTTCATATTCTTTCTTAGCAATTACTTCAAGTAATTCTTTTAGGGGAATTATATTACTCACGCCTGAAACAAAAATAGGTGGAGGTTTTGGTTCTCTCCGGACGTCAGTTGTTGCATCTTGACGTGCCTCTTCTTGGTCTAGTGCAGCGAATCTATTCGAGCTCTTTAAAGAAGGTGTTCCGAGCCAGTAGTTATCCAATTTGGATTGTTTTGGAGTGGGACGCGATGTTGCGCCTGGGCTAGATCTATTCCTCTTCGAGTTTGCTTTCTGCCATATTCCAGGTGCCTCCACTCCCAATTGTGGGAGTTTAAGGCTCGTTGAAGCCACCATACCAGTGATGTTTTCGCCTCGATAACCTTCGCTTCTATTTTTTCCTGGCTCTACGGTACTGCACTGATCACAATCAGTATTTTTGGCGCGGGTTTCCGCTTGTGGGTTAACATTCTTGGAGCCCCCTTTGGGGGAGCGGATAACACTCATACTACTAAGTGTAGGGGGGGGCTTAAGCAAAAAAAGACTTAGTGCATACACAAACCAACTATACTGAGATTTACAAAGTAATAGATTGAACTGTTTATATCAATGAGACAGCTGCTGTGAAGCATATGCTGTTATTTTTTTATTTTTATTTCATTTATTTGCAGGTCTCTCTTTTGAGTTAATTAAGGTAATATGTATATAAATAAAAACCTTTAACCGTTAATAAAATTTCACTTTTAGCGCCTGAGGAAGACCGTGATTGGTTACCACCAGGAATACCGACCCCTGGACCAGCAGTCAGCGGGGCGGAAATCACTACAGGTACGCACAAGTTTTAACGTTTTAATAAATAGTAATTTTTACACTTTTTAGAAAACTTCACGGAGCAACCCGACACGCGTCCGAATCACTCAACGATCGCTGAATCGAATCCATCTGGACCTTCCTTAGGAAACTTAAAGCACTTTTGCCACCCATTGCATCGAAGAACACACTTCCGCTGTTCAGACATCTAAATATTTGCTCTGTAATAATAAGTTTATCTTCAATTACAAATTTATAAACAATTTATAATTATAACTCACTGCTTCTGAAATTACACTTTTTACTTTCACTTTTAAAATCACTCTCAATCCCTACTTCACTCTACAAAATATTAAATGCTTTAGTTTCCGTTTAAGGCACTGGACGCCAGAATCGAAAATGGAGAACTTTTTCTCCGAGCTCGACCTGGGGCCTAATCACCGCATTCGATATCGAGTATAATTGCATCGAAATGGTGATAGTTCGGATCACGGCAGTCGATATCGTAATGCAACTATGCGATATTGCATTCGATAGATCAAATGTCATCGAAACAAAACAAACACTAATAATTTTGCAGACACCAAAGAAAAAAAAAGAGAACATCGGCAAAATGTAAATAGTTTAAGGTTTTTTCCGATGAAGGATGTTTCATGCTGGAGAAAGGTAAGGTTACAAGTGACATTTAAATGAATAAAAAAAATAAAATATTTTATCTAAGGTGTACGTTGACCAGAAACACAACGCTAGGAAAAAATTGTCCAACAACAAGGCTTCTATAAAAAAAACTGGTGGTGGCCCAAATGAAGAGGTTATGCTGAGTACCACCGAGGAGAAAATTGTGGAGGCAGCTGGTCTAACTGCTGCAGTAGCTGGAATTGCAGGGGTAAAATGTTTTGGAGGCAAAGCCACCAAGACTGTAGAGGTGTCAGAAGGCCAGGAATTTGCTTATGTGGATGAATATGAAGCCGAATATTTGTCCGAATCAGAATTTACAAGTAAGGAAAATGGTGCCAACAATACACCAACCCCTCGCAAACAAAAAAAACACGCAAAGTCTTCATCAAAAACAGAACTGTTGGAAAGCAATATAAACATTTTGAAAGACTGGCATACCGAAATAGGTAAAAAATTAAATGAAGTAGTGCAGCTAAAAGAAAAGTCCCTTAAATTAAAAGAGGAACATAATAAGAAGCTCGACAAACTTATAAGCTTGAAGGAAAGAGAGCTAAGACTGAAGGAAATTGAATATTCTTCAAATATGTCCACAAAAGAATTGGAGCTAAAAATTAGAACGTTGGAGTTGGAAGTTCTTCAACAAAATTCCCTGCACACGCCGTGAAGTGTACCCTTAAAAAATTAATCTTTTTATTTATTTATTTATAACTTGCCATTGGAGGCCTTTATTTTTACGTACCTGAAATGTATTTTTATTTTTGTTTTGTTTTGTTAGTAATAAATTTATTAATTATAACTTCTGAGTGATGCTTTTATTTGGTCTCTAATTTTTTCCCCAATTTTTAATAGGCGTGTCTCTTCGCCACTGTTTATATCAACTAATGGAGGGTCCTGTGAATAAACGCGAGTATAGAGTGGTACTTTGAACTTTATACATACGTTGTGTAAAGCAGCACAAACATTCACAAATGTTGCCAATTTTTGAGGGGAATATCGGCTTCTTCTATCGTTGCTTAGTATTTTCCATCGAGCCTTCAAAATTCCAATTGTGCGTTCGACTATACACCTTGCTTTTGAATGAATTTCATTGAAGTGTGCTTCTATCGATCCTTCATCTGGGTCCCTGTAAGGCGTTATACACCAAGGTTCTAATGGATAACCCGAGTCGCCTAAATCGAAAGTTAATGAAAAACGGATTTATTTAGTGCGATAATGCTTCAGTTGTTACCAAGCAGCCAAACATTTAGTCCTTTATCCCTATATAGTTCCTCTAGTAAAGCTCGTTCTTCCGAGTGTTTCCATACAAAACTGTCATGAGCTGCCCCGCCGTACTTAGAATTAATTGCTAGCACTTTATATTCGTGGTCACAAATCTAAAAACATTTTAGAAAAAGTTTAATTTTGGAGTGTCCAAAAAAGTTTTTTAGTGTCCAAAAAAGTACTCACGATCATTGAATTTATGCTGTGATATCCTTTTCTGTTAAAAAACATATACTCATTTTCTTTTGGTGTTTGTAATCCAAAATGAGTCCCATCGACACATCCAATTACTAAAAGAGTAATGATATTTAAAGGAGTTTGTAATTATTTCAATACCAACCTCCTGGGCATTTGAATTTTTCCATGAAACTTTCCATACATTTTAAAGATTTGTCCGGCAAAAACTGTATCTCTCTGGAACACAAAACATTTTCAATTTCACTACAAATGTTTCTAACCGATGTCGACATATGGCCAGGAACATTAATTGCCGAGAGGACATAGCTGAATGCTTCTTTAGAGAGCCTAAATCATCTTTTGAATCTATTTTGAATATAGCACATTAGAAATAATTTGCCTTTTGAAGACGTGAACTTACTCAACTTCAGGCAGCGATAGAGGATTACTTTTATCGCGAATATTTCTTCTAATTAAAGTTATGTTGCACTCGTCCTCTGATTCGGACGATGTTGAGTAAAAAAATAGCGTGGGATCCATTATATTCCATATACAACTTTGTCTTTTACCAAATTCCAATTTTTGGTTAAACATTCAGATGATAAATTTACTTTCTTTTGACATTTTCTGCTGAACATATGTTTGCAGCATTGCAAAAAGTCGGAGTAGCCAATTTAAAATTACGATCGAATGCCGTGATCTAAACATTAGGTAGTGTCGAAATTTTGTTTCATTCGATTTTGAAGACGACATCGAATGCCGTAATTAGGCCCCTGGATTGCCCATTACGATTATTTTTTCTTAATTGGTTGTTAAGAATTTTTTAATTTTTATTGGTATATTCAATTGTTTGATTTTTATATAGTTTTTGAAAAAACTAAAAGAAGTCAACATATTTAATTAAATGTTTCTTGCAAGAGTATAGTAATAAAATTACACTATATTATAGTATTGCTTTCATACACGGCACTGAGCGATTCATTAAATTGTATGAATTTTGATAACGTGTTGAGTAATTCCATGTAGATAAGATTTTGTACGCTACATGTTATTTGTTGTTTGTTATTTGTAATTTAGCTAATTGGGTGTTTGTGAAATGAATTCTCAGTAATAATAAATAAAATAACGTAATTATATAAACTATCAAATATATTTATATGAAAAATAGCAATTGAAATAATACTGAATACATTGTTAAATGTAGACATGCTTTCGCAGAAGCATTATATACATATATATACATATATATATATATATATATATATATATATATATATATATATATATATATATTTTTTTTTTTTTTTTCATTTACAAAATTCCGAAGAATTCATATATTTATATGCTGCTTTCTGCTTTGGTATTTCATAATTTGACTAATACATTGTAATTTGCCTAGAATATATTGTGTATTCATTAGATTTTTAGCTATGAATTGAAATTAAAATGCCCTCAAAAATAGTTGTTTCAAAATAAAAACAAATTATATAACATTTATTTAATTAAATATACGTACAGAATTGTGTTGCTTTTTTCTCTTATATTTATTACTAAACATATCAAGTAAGTTTAACAACATACTTTAATGATAATAGATAAATATTTTATTATAATAGATAAATATTTTCTTTAATTTTTTGTACTTTTGCTGGCAATAAGTTCATTAAAAAGAATAAACAAGCCAAACAAATTATAAATTAATATAAAAATAAATAATAGTTTTAATAAATTTATTTTAGCATATAGACAAAGAATATCAACGTAATAAGAAGTCCTATAAAGAAGAAGAGCAAAATATTTGATTTGCTCTTCACGTTATGAGTTAATTGGGCGACAAATCTTGAGAACTACAGACAAAGACAATATACAACAAGACTGTGCAAATCGCTCTTTAGAAAAAAGGGGACATGCAACGCATGGCATCGCCGTGGACCTGCTGTAAAAATGTAACATTTTTCTGCTAAAAATGATTATAACAGCGGCATATTAACAGTGATTTAAAAATAAATTTGAACAAATTTAATTTCAGCCAAAAAATTTCTAAATTATTAAAATGTATTTTTAAATATTTATTGCTATTTACAATATATATTTTAATAAATAAATTACTATTATTACGTTAATTGTATTTTCAATATGTCCATATATGAAACTGCATCGTGGCCAATGTTTGGCCAAAGCAACAACCCTCTGCTGTTGGATTAATGAATTCAAAACAGTTTGACTCCCTAAAATGCCCCAAAATTGCCGAAATATTTGCAGGCATCGGTAGCTCAAGGTGTAAAGCGTTGGCCTATCGACTTTATGATGCCGGTTACAAAGCCGCTGAGAAATGAATTTTTTTTTTATAATTGTTAATCTTTTTTTTAAAGAAAACATATGTTTTTATAAAAAATAATAAAAATAATTTACGATTTTAACATAAATTATCCAGTTTTAAATGATTTTGCTGAGCCACATTTATTTGCTGCTGCGATAGCAGAACACTGCAGCAATGAAGTTTATATTTTCTAAAAATAGTCATAACGGCGATTCTTAACTCGCATACATAAATTCATGTGCGCATGAAATTGTGTTAGGATTTGTACAATTTGTCAAGATTGAATTTCATACCATTTTCTTCTTTATCAGACATGAAATAATTCTGCTCTAGATTTGGTCCAGTAAAATGTTAATACTGGTTAATTTATGGAAAATAGTAAAATACTTTTATTATTATTTAAAAAAATGATTATTAATTTAAAAAAAATAATTTGATAAATAAAAGCATTTTGGTGGGGCTCGAACCCTAAGCCATAAAAACTACAGTCCAACGCGCAAACCATTGAGCTAAAGACACTCATGTGATCTTTGTTCATTTTCGAGTATATTAGAGAGTCAAAGTATTTGCTGGTGCAATTCTGAATTAACTAAAATTTCTGTAATTCTGTACAGAACAAATAACTTTTAGTTTTCTGCTGGTGCAGCCATGAAGATTTGCGATGCAATTCGATGTGACATTTTTGGGGATAAAGAAATAAATTAAATAAATACATATTACTATTTATTAATTTTATACACCAATTTTTGCATTTTATTTTACTAATTTACAATATTCCCATAATTAGTTATAGAAATATACATGCCTACCTACGTAAATGAAATTATTCAAATGCAATTAACTTACATATAGTAGTAGAAATATTTACAAAGTAGTTTTTTTTTAAATATATATTGTAAAGTGCATTAATTTTAATATTAATTAAAATTTTTTTGTAATTTTCACAAGTTTTTTTTTGAAATAGAAATTTCAAATTAAATTTACTACGAATATGCGTCGTTTTAGCATTGGAAATGTTCACTTTAACAGTTTTTCACTGACTAGCTGACTAGCGATAGCCATGAACAAATAGTATTGGTTAGATTTGATATTAATGTCTTATTAATCTAAATTGTATTAATTTTTATGTTATCAATATACTAATAATTAATAAATAATAAGACTATTAAATCTGCATTTCTTAATTTTCCTATTATGACAATAAAAACCATTACTTCTTAGACTCATAAATATAAAATTAATTTACTTTGAATCTGTTATGAATCGTTTTTAGCAGAATAATGTTATGTTTAACATCTGTTAACGGTTTCAGGGCGATTGCCATTCAATTCCATTCCTCTCTTTTGCCAAAGAGAGCGACGGAACCTCTATACGTAAATACTCTTTGTATATAGTACTGACGGAGACAGATATCAATTTATATCTGCATTTTTCATTTCAATTTCATTGGTGGAGGGTTATGATCAATGTATGTTTCAGTCCTAAATACATACTCGTATATGTACATCTATAGTACAGATCATGGGACATTTTTAGGCAAAACAACGTTTGCCGGGTCAGCTAGTATTACATACAAAAAAGAACTGACTTAAAAAACCAGCAATTAAGTATCGCTATCGCGTCGCATTATTTGCGATTGTCGACGGGGCATTGCCTGGGGGGCCATGCTGACATTTTCTTGCTAGGCTTGATTCATCGTTGGTTGATTCATCGTTGAGGGAACTTCCTGATTCATTATGTCAATGGGCGAAACGGCCATTAATGGCTCTCTTTGTTGTTGCCTTCCTCGGTATTTATTCTTAAATAGAATAATTGTGATAAGGATGAGGCTTAATGATAACGCCGAGTATCCGATTGCAAATCTATAGAACTGGTGTGATTGAAGTTGTTTGGGAAGATCTCTTATTTTATGTGATTCCAATACTTTTTGTAGCGATGTGAGCTCTTTCAAGTGTGCGGTGTATTGATTTTCCAATTGTGTTGAATGTGTGTTGTTTGTAATAATGTCTAATAACGATCTTACTTGTTGTGTTCTAGATAGTTCCGAAAATTTACCTAGACTGGTAAGTGCTGGATATTGGCTGTTGCAATCTTGTTTTCTTCTATACCAGTATGCCCCAGAAACCCATACGATAGTAACCTTGAGCTTGTTGATGCACTCCCATACCAGTTTTGAGTTTACCTGAGAGGTAGCTGCCCTAATCGCCGCTTGGCTATCGGATAGTATGGCAATTTTCCTTCGCTCATAGCCTTTCTCAGTATTAAATTGTGGACATCAATAGCATGGTGTTGATTTAGTCCACCTTTTACTTTCATCAGTTTGTATAGCTCTAACATATCTTCTTCTGGAACAGGTAGTTCTAGTGATGAAGCCAGGTGAAGTTTAATTTGAGCGCCCTCATTTTGTAGTTTCATGGGGGTCAGCAATAGCGGATGGACTTTACCAAGGTGAGTGCCTGTGAGGGTATCTAAAATTGATGCTTGCTTTCTTTTCAAGTTGTTGGTGGTTAGTGTTAGGTGTGTGGCTCCTGAATTGCTGCTGGCTGGTCTTGCTTTATAATGTTAATTGTGGAGTCGACAATTCAAGTCTGATTTTTGAAAAAACTTGTCTTTGACATCTGGCTTCAGTATTGTCTTTGACATCTGGTGGGAGTACTCTGAGTCTAGTACTCTAAAAAGTGAGGGGGCCCACCAGATAAAAAATGCCTCTCGTGTGACGTACTCCGTACAGCAATTGGTTATCCAGTCATAATTCACCTTCCACATGCTTAAAGTGATCAATTATGTTGTTGCATGAGGTGTTTTGTTTAAAATTTTCACAAAGCTAACGTAGAGATTCGTTCCGTTAAATAAAGTTGCTGTTTCATCCCAATAGGTTGCCAAATCATAATAATCCAAAAGGTTCCATTTGCTTGTTGAAATAGCGGTTGAGCCTATTCCTTACTAGTGAATGCCTAAACTTGACCCAAACTTCTTGCTTTCAACTAGAGTTCCCTACACAATTCCCCATTAATAGTGTCAATAAAAATTTAAACAGAGGGGACTGGTCCTTCTTCTTTTTGCCTTAGGTTCCTGAATTATAACGGGTTCAACTGTTACACTAGTATTGGCTAGGAGAACTTCACTTGCATCCTTATCTGATTCTGATTGGTTGTCTGTAGCAACGGAGAGTAAAGCAAGACGGTGGATTACACGTATAAAAAGTCCAGTTCTTACATAAGCAAATCGTGCAGATACATCTTTCCCTTTGTACACTTGAACTATCATATTAGCAGTATATATTTTGAGCTAGTTCGAATAGTTGATTTTTGGTACCTATGAAATTGTTTGCATTGTCGGAGTAGATGTTGGGCAACGCCCTCTACGGCTGATAAATCGTATTCATGCTCCGATGAACGCATCTGTTGACAAATCACTTACCAACTGCAGGTGAACTGCCTTGGTAGCAAAGCAACAGAAGACAGCAATGGATGTCTTGCTTACCCTTTTGCCCCTCACCTTATAGTGGATCCAAAATGGTCCGCAGTAGTCAACGCCAGTATTGATTAAAAGTCTTGCTGGAGTTACTCGAGCCTGGGCCGTTGTGCCTTCAGTTACTCAAGGAGTCTAACATATATTTGAGTACATGACGTAACTGAGTTCTGTGCGGAAGTTGAGTCTATTAACTCCATTTGGTAACTGCTGGTAACATTTGTGCACTGGGTGTGAAGTGCGATCCATTCCTGATTATGGATCCCACAGCACATCTCATGTAGGGTTGGCTATAATAGGTAGGGCGGAGGGAGTAAACCCTGGTAAAACAACCCCCTAACCCAAGGTGATATACGACACAAATTCGTACGGCGGAAACTGGGGCTACAGAACCTAGTGGAAGTGACGGTACAAATAAGCCAAACACGGATAGTCCACTTCGTTCGGCGGAAGCTGACACCGGGGACAAACCTGATTCCAGTGAAAGTGAGAGTACCAAAAGAATTCTTACGCCAGTCTAGAGATTACACGAAGGATACCCGGATTGGCCTTGGTTGACGTGTCGGTATAATGAGGTCTAAAACGACTAATGCCTCGTAGGAGGTAAAGCCTACACGGCACAGCTACAAGGAGAGACGCACTGCTTTGAAGTTACTGGAACGTTTCTGAAACGTCCCGGAGGGAGAGAGGTCTGAGAAACAAAAGCCCTCTATTAGCTGGGCAACGAGGGATATGGAGGGACTATCACAGGTTCCAAAACCGAACTCGCAGAACAGAAACTACTACTTCCGGTGCTATTCTAAGCAATGGATTCTCGTCTATAACACTGAGGTTCTATAAAAAGGACGTGAACATGTCTAATACAACGAACCATGTATGAGTTGAGGTAGACTAGTGCCGTCTTCATTCCAAAAGCCAGAAAAAGCTCACGTACTCCTCCAAAAGACTTAAGATCCATATCTCTCTCATCTTTTCTTTTAAAAACTTTAGAAAGAGCGATGGATATCACCTTAAGCTTAACTTTAGATAATAATCTAATTTCATCGGCTAAACATGCCTATACAAAGGGGAAATCGGTATATAATGCTCTACACAAACCATTACAGAATTCACTCTGATTGCTTTTTTTGATATTGAGAGGGCCTTTAATAATGTTAAAGGGCAGGCCACCACTACAGCACTTACAGCGAGACTCATACCCGACATAGCGAGCTGGATAAGAGGAACAGCCGGAACCGTCAATTTCCACCTGAAGCAGTTACTGTCTGGTCACGGATACTTCTGCAAGTATCTACACCGAATGGGAAAAATTGGAGGGCCTGAGTGCATATACGGCAACAGCAATGTGGATGATGCAGAGCACACCTTTTTCAAATGCACAAGGTGGCAAACAGAGCGCACTACGCTTGAAATGGAAATCGGGGAAACCTTAGCCACCGAAAACATTGTGGAGGTTATGCTAAGCAGCAAAGAAAACTGGGACCATGTAGATAAATATGTGGAAAATGTGCTCCGACGGAAAAAGCGGGACCTGGACGCAGGAATAATGTTAAGAGTCCAATAGGGACGAAGTGAGAATCTCCACCTTGAAGGAAGAATAAAAAGGGTTCCATGGTGGGGAGATGTTCTCAGCGAGGGAGGGGGATGTTTTAGTGAGTGCAATTCTCACATACCAAATCTGTGACGACAGTTTTGATGATGCGGCAGGCATTTTTACCCTCTCTACCAAAAAAAAAAAAAAAAAAACTACAGCACTTACTGCAGGCCTGGTAGGCATTATTGTTAAAATGCTGAATAGCAGAATCATTGTAGAGAATCTAGGAGAATCGGTCCTACGTAAGTTGGGATACACCGCAGGGAGTACTGCGAAATGCTGAGCAAGGCACAGAGATCAGCAGAATTAGCAATAAGCGGCACCATGAAAACCACACCAACCTTGGCATTGGATATCATACAACTGCCATCCTTAGATCTCTGCTGAAAATATTTAGCGGCATGCTCCGCCATTCGGACCAAGGAGAGCTCAGAATGGAAAGCTGTTTCGTATGGACATGCGACCATATTAGAATGGCTCGAAGGAGATCGATCATGAGATACTCCCATCAAGATATACACAGACGGATCAAAAATGAATACCGTTGTAGGATCAGGATTTTATTGCGAAACGCCCTTAATCAGTGAATCCATCAAACGAATGGATCACTGCAGTGTTTTTCAAGCGGAAATAGCCGCTATTCATGAAGCTGTGAATTGGTTGAGGATAAACGAGGTAACCGGTAAGGATATCTGTATTTTATCAGACAGCCAAGCTGCACTAAGGGCTCTGGATGCATTCCAAATAACATCAAGGAGTGTCTTAGACTGTCGCCGATATCTTAATGAGATGGCTAAACAATTCCATATCCATTTATGCCAGGAAACTGCAAGGTTGGTCAACTTGCGAGAGACGGCACTTATATGCCAAATGTCAGTAGGCTTTTGGGTATACCTCTCGTGACTTGTAAGCTTCTCATAAGGGAGACACTAATTAACTCTACCAATCAAAGGTGGGACTGTACCACTAACTGTGAAATGGCCAGGCAAACATGGCCGAGGCTAAATCTGCGCTAACCAGGAATATCATTAGACTCAATAGACTACAAATTAGGACTATAATTGGAGCCCTCACGGGACTTGGTCTAATAGGAAATCATGCAAGAAGAATGGCACTTTATACGTATGATTTCTGTCGCAGCTGCAGGAATGAGGAGGAACTGGAAAAGGTCCAGCACCGCTTCTATACATGTCCAGCTTTTGCTAGAAAAAGGGAAGTTTACTAGGATTCCACTTCTTAACAGTATAGATAATCTATACCAGTCAGTTGTAAATAACCTTCTTCGCTTTATAAAATATTCAGGATAGTTCAATCTGGAGGGTGAAGCATAGCCATGCCTCGCATCCGCGGCTCACAATGAACCCAGCTGGTGGTCTAAGTGGCATCAATGGTTTATTGGTGATGCGGCTGCCCAACCTATCTACCTACCTACTCGAGCCTGTGGTAAATTACCCACCGGATACAGCGCTGTACAATTGATATTGCCGTTGACTTTCCTTTTATTGGCCAGAAGCGCTGTCTTAATATTCTCAATAATGACGGGGAACCGTATTGCTTGTTTTCTTCATGCACCATAATGAACAACAATTTAGCCAAAGAGTCATTGTATGGAATCACCATTGTGTGCTTAGAATCGTAAGGCATCGCTGATGCTCCTAACCATCCTTCTACTCGAATGATACCGGCATCGTCAATAAAGGAGATAGACTGCTATTTGATCTTTCTACTTCATTATGTTTTCGAAGCTGATTTGCCATTCGACAAAATGGCCTGAATGGTTCTTACGATGACGAACAGTGTTTCATCCAGCTCGTCTGAACTTGCTGAATTATGTTTTGGGCGAGTCTCTTGATGTTTTTGAATTTAGGTTGAACCGGAGGACTTATGCTACTATTCTTTGTAGTCCACTGAACGAAATTCAGTGGTATAGCATGCTAGACTCACACCCCGAGGGTCGCAGGCTCAAATCCTGCCACGGGCCTGGTCTCCAAAATGCTTCTTTCTATAAAATCCTTTTCTCTTCGAGACGAAAGCCTCTGTACTTAATACTCACTCCCCCAACACCTTGCACTCATAATTAATTATGGTGTAAGATCTAATAATAATAATAATAATAATAATAATAATAATAATAATAATAAATAATTCTAGATATAAACTGCAACTTTTATGCAAATAGTTCATCAAATAAATTAAATATTACTATTTTTTATTTCAAAGGTGCGATTTAAAAACAGAAAAAGTCTCTACTCAGCAATAAAAAACGGAGTTTATTCTTACTTCGAAGCAATATAGTAATATCTTTCTTTTGTGTATTATTTCGAAATAGTAGGTATTACATAATTTAATAAAGAAATATAAGTCTGATCTTCAGTTACGTGACAGTTAAATATTTTATTGAAAAGGAGTAAAAAAGGAAAAGAAAGTAATTGACAAGCGAAAAGTTATTTTAAAGGTAAAAGTTGTCGTGAAATTGGGAAAACTATTCGTAGAAGAGAATCATCGGCCCGATATGTCATACGTAGCTTCAATTCGACAGGACTTATTACTTCGAAGTTCCGTACCGATCGTCCATGCACATTATCGTGATCAATTTTGTGAAGATAAATCCTCGTATGACGTGTTCTCAGATAGCAGTTGAAGTTAGAGAAAGACTTAAAAAATGTGCAGTAAGAACACCACAAGATAAATAGGAAAAAAACGCTGGTTTTAACGGTCGAATGGCTCGCAAAAAGCCAATAATCTCTTTGCGAAACCATATAAAACACATGGAGTTAATTTAGAAGCATATAAACAAGCCTTCAGCATTCTGGGAAACTGTTTTATGGACAGATAAAACAAAACTCTGCATTTTTGGTATAAATGGACGACAGATTTTCTGGAAAAATCCTGGTACAGCCTTAGATGTAAACAGCTTTTTGTAAAGCATGGCGGAGGTGGAGTACTTTTGTCGGGGTGCATGGATGATTGTGTGGTAGGAAGCAGTTGATTGCAAAATGAACAGATTTGATTATTTGAATATTTTAAGATAAAATATGAAGCAAAGTGCTGAAAATTAGGGTCGCCACGTCAATTTTACTTTCAACAAGACAATGACCCGAAGCTCACTCCAGAAACTGTACGGCTTTGGCTACTATACAATGCCCCAAAACAACTACAGTCGCCTAAAAAGCTTGCTTACTTCCAGATGACCGCACTAGCCCGGCCGCAATCCTGATGCTGCATTCAGTTTTTTTTTTGCAAACTTAATTGGAGGTTGATTGTTGATTTCACCTGTTTTTCTTTTTAAATAAAGTTTACAAATGATTTACGCAAACTTTCACAAAACTAATATAATCTGCCCAAACATACAATAATAATAATCATATTTATTTCAAGTATATTAATAGACAAAAAATAATAAAAATAACAGCACTAACTCAAGGCCATCAGCTGGTTGTTACAATAAATTAATTATAATGGTTACAATTACTGGTTCAATATATCGAGAATTGAAATAAATAGTTTATTAGTTTTTTAAATTAAATTAGATAAGTTACATAATGCAAGAAAATTAGATATAAGACTTATATTTAAAAAAGTTATGTCAGCTAGATGTTTTGATGGAACAGATGTGCGAAAAATCCTTTGCCTTTGATAGGTAAATTCAGGGCAAATGTCTAAAAGATGTTTGACTGATGTGCTAGGAGACTTGCAGAAACTGCACGCCGGATCTCCAGATTTAAGCAAGTGCTCGTGAGTGA
This sequence comes from Clusia tigrina, assembly GCA_920105625.2. Taxonomy (NCBI): domain Eukaryota; kingdom Metazoa; phylum Arthropoda; class Insecta; order Diptera; family Clusiidae; genus Clusia; species Clusia tigrina. The sequence continues at coordinate 370,239,087 of OV050030.1, forward strand.
TCTGCGTGTGCCCCAAACGAAGCCTTGTGAATTTCAAAATATCTGTATGCTTAGATCCAGTAGGGAAAATAGGTTTAACCTTAGTTGGGTTAATGGTCGAGTAATGGTGTACATAATTATTCCATTTCAGTAAGGACTTGTTTTGTAGGTACTGTGTTATAAGACGTTTCAAGTCAGCTTTCTCAAGAGCGTCAAAATACAAAACAGGTGCATTGTGGACACTTTTTGCAACAGAGTCAGCAAATTCATTGCCTTGAATACCGCAATGGCCAGGTATCCACATCAATTTAATTTTATTTTCTTCTTTTATGAGCAAATCTCGAACGTAGGTTACTGAAAGGCTCTCATTTCTGAAGTTTTGTAAGGCATCGATGGCAGATTGGCTATCAGTACAAATACAAAAATTACCTTTGGTTTTGGAGGCTATAACAGCAGCTTGCTATATGGCAAATATTTCACTGGTGAAAGTGGAACAAAGACTATACAATAGCCCTTTTTTCAAGACCACTAGGTCTTCCGATACTACCGCGAATGATGTTGAAGAGTTATTTTTAGAGCCATCGGTGTAGATAAATTTGAAAGATTTGAAGCTTAGCTTCCGTTTATACTCCAGAAATAATTGTTGATAAGCTTGTTGGCAAGTATTTTGCTTCTGATAATCCTGAAAACAATTTACAAATGCCGAGTCTGCTAGAAGCCAAGGGGGATGTTTAGAACAAGCTTTCCGAACAGGTTTAACTGGGAGATTCATTTCCTTGGCCAGGAACAACACACGATGTAACGTAGAGGGCCTCTTTGGGGGAGATTTTCGATTTGCAGCATTAAAGATGTTTTTGTAAAGACCATAATTATTGCAAGATAAGGTTTTGTGTATAAGACTAGCCGTCATGTATTCCACCCGCTCAATAAGGCTAGGGAGTCCAGATTCAGCGATAATGTTGTAAACAGGAGTGGTGGTGAAGGCACGTAAACTTTTCCGAAGGGCAGCATGATACGGAGCACAAAGAAGATTTAAGTTGCTTTTGGCACAGGTTCCATAAATTGGCAGCGCGTAATCGATCAGAGATAAAAATAAGGCTTTAACAATATAACAAATTGTAGAAATGTGTACAAATGATTTTTTTGATGAAAAGTATTTTACAATATTAAGGCGTTTAACCAACTTATTTCTAATGTAATTGCAATGAAATTTAAAGGTGTATTTACAGTCAAAGAAAACCTCTAATATTTTCATTTGGTTAACATTGTTAATATATACATTACTAGCTGACCCGGCAAACGTTGTTTTGCCTAAAAATGTCCCATGATCTGTACTATAGATGTACATATACGAGTATGTATTTAGGACTAAAACATACATTGATCATAACCCTCCACCAATGAAATTGAAATGAAAAATGCAGATATAAATTGATATCTGTCTCCGTCAGTACTATATATCTTCAGCCTTCTTGCTTTAAACAGCTCATTTGCCACGTCCCTCCGCTGACGAACCTAAAATAATAATAAAATCCGGCTTTAAACTGATACTCCTCGTCGCCAGTACTTTATGTGTACTTACTCGTATGAAATTATTTTTGTATTTATTGAATTGTATTTCCCCTCATTGAAGCACTCTGTGATAAACGATATTTTTCGTTTTGTTGTCAGGTGCGAAAACGATCAAAGCAGATGGTTTTCCGACACGGGAACATGCGACATACAGTTGTCCGTGTGAAAAACATTCATTTTCCAGATTCAGGCCACAAACACTCAATGATTGGCCTTTTGATTTATTAATTGTCATAGCGAATGCGAGACGAATTGGAAATTGTATTCGCTTAAACTCGAATGGCATATCGGTTGGCATCATTGGAATTCTCGGAATGAGAACTTCCTCACCTTTGAATTTTCCTTTTAGTAGTCTCGCGTGAATCACATTGCTCATGAGTTTTGAGACCTCTAAACGCGTTCCGTTGCATAATTTTGGTTGGTTGAGATTGCAAAGCATGATAACGACTGAACCAACCTTCAATTATAAATTGTGCGGCGGCAAGCCAGGCACATCCAATGAATTCAAGAACTCAGTTGGGTAGTTGGTTGCTTCGTCTTCGTTTGTTACACAGTCGATAGATTTGAAGGAATGCAGTGACCCAACGATTTGATTTTGAATTGTGAAGCTTAAGTGATCCACATCCTTGTTCTTTGCCGCTAAAATTGCTCTTTCACTCAACCAATCGTAGTTTTGGTGGTTAGCAATGATGTTCGGAAACACTTTGTTGATGAGCTCCTCTTTCGTTGAGACGAAATTGTAAAAATTTGACGGGAAGGAAATCAATCCATTCGATGCGTCGACAGGAACACGACCATTACCGATAGTAAGCAGTTGATTGGAGAACACTTCGGCAGATGGATCGTTTAGCAATGCAACTCGCATGTTTGTCGTCAGCCGAAGTTTCTTCACATAACGCCACAATGGTGATGATTTCAGGCAAGCATTGATCTCATCGGCAGCGGTCTATCGTGGTATTACTGGTAGTGTTTGCCGGAAATCGCCTGAGAGTAAAATCAATGCACCCCCAAAACATCTTGCGTCATTATGCAGATCTTTCATAGTGCGATTCAGAGCTTCTAACGCACGTTTATGCGACATTGTGCATTCGTCCCAGATAAAAATTTTACTTGCTACCAAAACTTTGGCCATTGCTGAATGTTTTGCTATGTTACATGTTGGTTCTTCAATCGCTTGAAGGTTTAATGGCAATTTTAATGCAGAATGAGCGGTTCGGTAACCGTCCAGCAGCGTAGCTGCTATTCCAGAAGAAGCAACTGCTACAGCAATTTCTGATCTTGCACGAACTGTAGCCAAAATCAATGATATGAGGAATGTCTTGCCAGTGCCACCAGGCGCATTAAGAAAAATCATGCCGACATTTCCATCATCAATTGCCTTCATCACTGTATCGTACACTTTTTTTTGTTGGGGATTCAACAAAGGTACATTCGTTCGAACCAATTGGCTTAATGCATTTGTATCGTATTCACGCTCACGCTGCAATTCTCGTTCGAAAGCGTCGTTTATTCCACGATCAGGCGATGTCATTCCTAACCTGACTAACAAACTGCCGCACATTAGGTAACACATGTCTTCTATCAAAACCAAAGCCTGCTTCTCTTCATTCATCTCAAGATGGGGATTCTCTGAATGACACGAACTCGATGCAAAATGTCTTCGGACATGTCATCCTTGTACTTCTCCCACAATTCACGTGTATTCGATGGAAAACATGTGGAAATAATGATTGAAAATAATGTGCGTATCTGACTTGGAGATGCGGAAACAGTTGCTTCAGCGATTGTCGTGTCCCAATGCGTATCGTTTTCTAGCAAATTAAGCTCCTGACATACTGCACGAAATGTTGGCAACACTACACCATTGACAGTTCGAAGAGATTCAAATGATGTCGGGCCACGAACATTCACCAGCAATAGTCGCAAGTAAAAGCATTCATCATTTTTCGGATGAACTGTATAAATACGGCCAAGAGCTTCAGTAGAACGCACATCCGGATGACCAGGAACTACATCGCCTTGCTTTCGACGTTGAAATTTCTTCGATGAAGCATTCCAAGTGTAATATCGCGGCATCTCTGAGTAAAGTAACGTACGTTCAAACGGATCACTTTGGCAAATCGAGAAGAAAGTGGTCAATGTTGTCGCTGGTGGTTTTTGAGCCCGTTGAGCATTTGCTGCAGTGAAATAAACTCGTTGACCGTTCTCCAGATACACTGCCAAATGTGTAACAGTCGGATAACGTTCGTGAATGGGAAATGAGAATATACGCCAAATCGCCTCATTCCAGCATACGTACCGACCAACTTGATAGCGCGTGATTTCATCATTGGGGTCAGGAGCTTGAAGACCAAAAGCCGCCATGTCACTGCCCTTCGTGACATATTTGCAGATGTACTTGATGGACTTCACTGAATTGCAATACTCCACGTTACAATGCGTCTTGGATGCTTTGGAACGAAGTGGCGAATACGGAACAACCCAAGAGTTGTCGACCACGAAATCATTTCCTTTTACTTTGACTGTAATTGTTCTACCGCCATCATCAGATGATCGACGCCGATACAGTGGATAACCATCGTTGCCAGTGATGGTCTCATCAGTCAAATTTCGTGGATAACGCTTGGAACACTTGCCGTCAACCATACATGGTGATTGTGGGTTAATGGAGCCACACGGTCCACGAATCATGTTTGTTATTGCGACATCATGCAGGTCTAGATCGGTATCGGGATCAGGAATCTCGGCACATATGATGTCATCAATTTGGTGTGGCTGTATTCTTTCGACTAACCAAATGAGAATGTGCGCATGCGGCAATCCTCTTTTTTGCCATTCAATCGAATACATCCAACATCGAGTATCCCCAAAGACACGATGCCTAAATTTTTGCCTAAATACACGTGCGGTGATATCATGCCAATCACTTGATGTTTGGCCTGGAAGCAGCAGTTGAACAATTTCTATCCACTTTGGATTGCACGTGAAGGTGATGAACTGGACGGCCGTAATGACGTACATATGTCATTGCATCTTGCGTATATTCATGCATATGACGTGGGCTGCCGACGAACGGCGCCGGTAAAATGGGCAAATTGCATCGCGTAAATGAATGTACTCCGCCGTACGTAGTTTGGTTTGATTTAAACTGATAAAAAGGAGGCGCTCTGCTCCTATTTTGGCATACATATCGACGCAAAATTGCTGAAACAATCGGCGAAATCGAAGCAAATAGTTGTCTACATTTTGGCGAATCATCAAACGATTCGCGTAAAAATTCATTGCGCTGACCTTCCTGGTAGTTTCCTCACCTAAATGATATCAGTGACATTAGTGTCATATTGAAATGAAAATTATTTTGATATCTATACTCACCGGTCGATGGATTTATAATCTTGATGTTGATATAATATCCATCGTCTCCTTGCCAAAACATCAGTGGGTATTGCAATGCATCGTATGAATGATGTGTTTCGGATATGCGTTGCAATTGCCCAGAGTCCCGACGTGTGATCACAATATCGCGTGATTCCCGGTTTTCGCCAATAATCACAACTGCAACCTCATCTATTGTTGGAGCGTTAAATTGGCGTTGGTGCGTTCCTGCAGGTCGTTTATCTGCTCTGATCACGACTTTATAGTCATCAGTTGGCATGCGATCCAAAGCAGTTTTGAATAATCGAACCAATGCATGATGTTCATGAAGCAGCTGCTGCAGATCTCGAAGAATTCCTCTTCTCATTTCCGTATTGATTGTTTGGCGCTGATCAAGTTGATGTTCCACATTGCCCATGAAGTAGATTTGGAGGAATTTATGTTGTGCGTCTTCAAGTGGTATCAATGATCCAATTCGATGGTGAATTTGGCCTTGGATCTGTAGAGTAAATGACGAAATTAGATTCCAAATTTTTTGTACATCAAAAGAAAATGATTGGTTAATTTATTACCTGGAATGTCGGATTGAAGTCATTTGAAAGCATCCGTTGTATTTCTGAGCGTTCGATAAAAAATGACGTGATTCTGGTGTTTCACCATGAAGCAAAGAACGCAATGGCTCTGTTGGCAAGGGCAATGGTGGTAATTTAACCTTGCCACTGAGACAGCACAATCCAGGTGTTTCTCCAGCAAACTTCAATGCACCGCAATGGTTTCACACAACCTCCATTGGGCCAATTTGAACGGATGGATGCGAGCTGTAGTCAATTCTGCAATCGTAATGAAACGCTACTCGATTCAAATCAACACTTGAAGCAGTTCTTCTTATTCGTTGATTTATATTATCCCGTTGTTGAGTTGTTTGGTTTGCCCGACGATTTCTCATTGTTAACTGAGCCGTTTCATTTGCCGCCTGTCTTTCTTCTTGTGTTTGTGATGCACGAAGTCGGGCCATACTAACACGGCGCTGTTCTCGTGCGATTTCTTGTTCATCCGTCGTCAATTGATAGGCGATATTCCGAACTCTACTTGCATTTCGGGTTCGACGCGAAAGATTAGATCTTATGGCTCGCGGCATTGTGAATTACACTGAGAAATGAACACACAGAACATGTGCTCATAACCTCACAAAATAAACAACTTTCATTGCAACTTACCGTTTGAAAATAGAATTCCACACTAAAATGATCACTCTGAATGAAATAATCAACGAATAAGAATTGATTTTCAAAGTAATCCATCTAAAAATTAATTGCACAATCCGAAATTAACGCCTCTTTTCGCTGGTAATAGCAAATTCACAAAAAATCGTTTCGAAACAATAAATGTATTTAATCAAATTTATTTACAATAACTGTCATAAGCTGATACAAATTTGAGAAACTGTTCAACTGTTCTGTTTGTCAGAAGTTGATGCACACAACGCCATCTTCTGGCAATACCGGATCCAGCATTTGAAATTATGTTCGTTTTATGGGTTCTTGAGTTAAGATGGCGTTATAAAATCGCTCCATACGAAATGTATGGGAAAATGAATTTTCTTCATAATTTTTTTTTTCTGGAAAATTTCCGGAATTTTCTTGGGTATTCTTCTTGTTTGGGTGGAGACCTAACCGAATTGGTGCTCATAATCGAAATCGGTCCAAGCGTTCTTGAGTTATAAGCTTAGTAACTAACATCACTCTCTTTTATATATATAGATTATAACTTAGTTGTACATTTGGACAGCATTTTTTCCGACAAATATGTAGGATATTACATTTCTCATATGCAATAATCGCTCCTGATTGAAGCGACCATACAGAAATGCCATCAAGGATTTTATTAAAAATGGGTCTAACATTTACCAAATTATCTTCTTTAGTAAATATCAGCACATCGTCTGCGTAAATACCGTGGGTTACATTGTACTTTTCTATAATTTTACTGATTTCATCGAAAGCAATTATAAATAAAACAACCGAAAGAGGCGAACCTTGAGGAATCCCATTTTGTAAATCATATTTGTCAGAAAAAAAACCATTAATTTTAACCATAAATCTGCGATTTGTAAGAAAATTTTTAATTAAGTTGTATATTTTAGGGCCAACTCTCCATTTTTTTAACTGCCGTAGAACAATATGTGCTCCAATCCGATCAAAGGCTTTTTCAAAGTCTAGGGAAACTGCTGTGACATGCTTTCTACTAGATAGAGCATTCGAAGAGAGATGGTCAAAAGATAGGAGTGAGTCAATGGTGCTATGACTCTTTTTGAAGGCAACTTGATTGGGACTTAAAAGCTTATACTTAGATGCGAACCACATCAATCTGTAGGCAATTATCTTCTCCAGTACCTTGCTGCTACATGGGAGTAGGGAAATCGGACGAAAGTTGGACGGTTTATCCGCGGGTTTATTGGGCTTAGGAATCGGAGATATAATAGCACATTTCCAACTTTGAGGAAAGATACCAGAAGAAAAAATGCAGCCAGGTTAGTTTTTTATCATTACATAAGTAATCCGATCATGGCCAGGAGAAGAGCCCTTGGCGTTATTAACAAAGTTTCCAAACTCTTGCATAGTGATAGGACTATCAATTTCTCTTGCTGAGCGACAGAGATTGTTCGGGGGACAAAATTTTTCGTGCAATAGCCTTAGACTTATGAACAACAAAGTCATGAGGAAAATTTTTATCGTTGGAATAATCAGACCAATGTTTTGCAAAATACTTTGCAATTTCTTTACCACATGAAATAGGCTTTTTATTTATTATAAGCTGAGGAATACTAAAATGCCTATAAGATCCGGAAAGCTTTTTAATATTTGTTCCATATTTCTTTCGGAGAAGATGAGGGATTTATGGAACTAGTGATCTTCTTAAAGCTTTCTTTTTTGGCTTTTTTAGCAACAAGTTTAAATTTGGCATTAGCTGCTTTATATACCATGAGGTTCTGGTTGGACCGAAAGTGTTTAAAGATGTACCATGCACCTTGCTTTATTGTACGCAACTCAGCGAGCGCCTTATTCCACCAGGGGATACATTTTTTTGGAAAGTATGGTCGGGTTTGAGGAATGGATAAAGTAGCTGCAGTCCGAATAACCTTTCTAACTAAAGCAGCTTCTTTGTTTATGTTACGGCTAGGGAGGTGGAGTCGATTTAGTTCGTCACACGACAATTTGTATTTTTCCCAGTCAGCTTTATCAGCTATGAATCTAGGGTTGTGCGCAGACTTATTTCTCCTGTCACAGTTTAGATAAAAAACAATTGGGTAGTGGTCGCTGCCATAGAGATTATCCAAAATTTTCCAAGAAAAGAGTGGACAAATACTAGTTGAAGATGCCGTGATATCCACATTAGTAAATGTTTTGTGTGTGGAAAAATGCGTCGGAGATCATTTAAGACAGTTAGGTCTAGAGAACAAATTAGTTCTTCTATTATTTTACCCCGTTTGTTATGTATGGAAGAACCCCAGAGTGGGCTCCAAGCATTGACATCCCCACAAAGAACAAGCGGTTGAGGCAATGAAACCAAAATTGATTTAAATTCACGCAAATCGAAATCTTTATTAGGCGGAAAATAAACACATATCACTGTGAAAGTAATATTTGCCTTTATTTCGAAAGCAATAATATTTAAATTAGTTTGAATTGCAATTCTTTTATGGGAAATATTTTTCCTAATAAGCACCCCAGTGCCATGCTTATTCGTATGGTTTGTATTATGAAAATAAGCTAAATAAGGGGAAGGAGGATAAACATTACTAAGACAGCCAAGATTAGTCTCTTGTAAGGCGATCAGATCAGGTTTTAATTCTGAAATAAGCAAAAGAAGCTGATGATACTTATTAAATAATTCATTAATATTCCATTGCAGAAAAGTAAACATAACTAACTAAAAAAAAAGGACAAACAAATTTTATTTATATACCGAAATTGGTAATAATGGAAGCTTTATTCATCAGATGAGTCTGATGCATTAGATAATTGAGTAAGAGAAATAACTCTGTTAATAGATGGAAGCGGGTTAAAAGTATTATTTGTAAAAGAGTTGTCAGATAGTGTTTTGTTGTTATTAAGAGGGCTATTTGTATTACTTTGATCAAAAGAGAAATTTATATTTCTTTTTGATTTTTCAAGAGTATTACTCTCTTTATTAATTTGTTTATTAGGCAAAATACATTTACCAGGTATTATTAATAGAAGACCGCTCTCCAAATGTCATTTTCTCTCAGTCATAATAAGTGTCAAAATGAATAAACAATGTTGCTTCTTTTGTAAATTTTGGCCGCAATCTTCGGGCTTTGCATTTTTTTTTCGTAATAAGTAAAAACTCAAATGTCCTTTATTTTTTGGGTTTTTTTCATTTATTATTATTTAAAAACAAAATTATACATACACACATATAACAACTAATACAACTTAAAATAATATTTTTATTAATTTACTATTGCCTATTATTCTGTTTTTTTTTTAATTGCTAATTTTTTATTTAAAAATTTAATTCTAAACATTCGACATTTAAAAGAAATTTGTTTTACCGCATTTGGTAAATTAACTTTATTGCTTAATTCCATTAACTTTTCACGGAAATTCTTGCAGTGTACAATTTTATTTCCGTTGAACTCTATGAAAATGATCTCTAATGATTAGGTTTTAATGAACGCCGAAAAATCTAACTTTTTCATTTCTCCATGTATTATTGCAAAGAACGCAACGATAATGCACCATTTTTATATTTATTATTGTTTATATATATTTTTAAGTGATTTCACTACACTTTGGAAGCTGACGACAATAATTTACTTGTTTCCAATCACAATAATTTACTATTTCCCTTTTTTAGTTTCTTTCCGTATACAACATTAGCTAAGAGAGCAGATTTGACACATATTATAACTGTTTTCCTCTCACTCTCTCAATTAATAATACCTGGTAAATGTATTTTGTTATTAGGTAAGCTGTGTCTTGAGTAAACAGTTGTTTGATCTTGGGTAGAGTGCAAAATACATTTACCAGGTATTATTAATTGAGAGAGTGAGAGGAAAACAGTCATAATATGTGTAAAATCTGCTCTCTTAACGAATGTTGTATACGAAAACAAACTAAAAAAGGGAAATAAATAAATGATTGTGCTTGGAATATTATTCGAAGACTTAAGCTTAATGAGCATAAATTTGAAAGCAGCACTTGGACATTGGAGGACCAAGTCTCAAAAGGAGGTCTTAGAAAGCCTTCAGAAATATTTTTGTGTCTCATCAAATCATTAGAAATCATTTTTATAGAGTTCAACGGAAATAATATATTGCACTGCAAGAATTTCCGTGAAAAGTTATTGGCATTAAGCACTAAAGTTAATTTACCAAATGCGGTAAAACAATTTTTTTTTTAAATGTCGAATGTATTTTAGAATTAAATTTTTAAAAAAAAATTAGCAACTCAAAAAAAAAAACAGAGAATAATAGGTAATAGTAAATTATTAAAAATATTATTTTAAGTTGTATTAGTTGTTATATGTGTGTATTTATAATTTTGTTTTTAAATAATAATAAATGAAAAAAACCCAAAAAAATAAAGGGCATTTGAGTTTTTACTTATTGCGAAAAAAAACTGCAAAGCCCAAAAATAGCGGCCAAAATTTACAAAATAAGCAACATTGTTTATTCATTTTGACACTTATTATGACTGAGAGAAAATGATATTTGGAGAGCGGTCTTCTATTAATAATACCTGGTAAATGTATTTTGGGTAGAGTGCTGTGGAGTGATGGAATCTGAAGAGGCATTTGAGGAAGATGAAAGTGGATTGTTGTTGTTAATTGAATTCGATTTTTGTATATTTGATGTTTGTTGTGTAATTTGTTGCTTAGTTTCAGGGCATTTTGCTATGGGAAAGTCGGAAAGTTGTTTTTGTAGAACAGGAGAGGAAGGGTTTGATGAAGAATTAGTAATATTGCCGTTTGTGCGTGAGTTGTTTATTGGATTGTTAATAGAATTTTTAATTTTATAGCTGTTGTCGATGTTATTGTTTATTGTTGTTGCAGTAGAACTGGTATTGTTGCTATTTGCGTTCGAGTTGGATGTTATAGCAGCGCAAGAAGAGGGAGAGATTTGGTTGATTACTGTGCTTGGGTTATTGCGAGAATCGTTTATTGAAAAAGTTGAGTTGGTTTGAGTGGTTGGAGGTTTACTATTATTATTATTTTTAACAGCTTGGGCAGCAACTGCAGAGTATGATGTTTCTGATGAAGCGGTAGTAGTCGTTGTTGTTTCTTTGTATTTTTGTATTGCTTCACGCATTGAACATTTGTTGTTGATTTTTAATTTTAAAATTTCTTTAGCTTGTATGAATTTAGTGCATTCAAATGAAGAAGCCGGGTGTTCTGCTGCACAATTTGCACAGTAGATGCGTGTGCATTGTAATGGGGAATGAGGGGGGAAGTTGCATTGTACACATGAAGGGGACCGTTTTCAAAATTTAGCTGTATGGCCAAGCAATTGACAATTCTTACAACGCATGGGACTGGGAATATAAGGTCTAATCACCATTCTTCTCCAAGCTATATCTATTTTTACTGGTAAATTGTAGAGATCGAATGTTAATAGAACTACACCACTTGGAACCATTTCACCATTAATATTTTTTTTGAATTTAAAGACATTTGAAACACCTTTAGAGCTCAGTTCTTCAATTATTTCTGCCTCATGAATATTATTAAGGAATGGCGCATAAATTGTGCCTTTTGTTGAATTTAGATTTTCGTGGTATTTGGCTGATATTGAACATAAGCCATGTAGTTGTTTCGTGTCAATGAATTTCTTGGCGACAATTTTATTATTCACCAGTAGCAACAAATTTCCGTCTCGCAGTTCAGAAATAGATAATATTTCCTTACTAATTAGGTTAAGTGATTTGTTAACCGCAAAGCACGAGTAATGTGATAAAGGTTTTTTGTCGTCAGTTGATTGGACTATAATAAATTTTGGATCAGGTTGCTTAATTTGCGGAAGGTCTGGGTAGATGTAAATTTTTGCATTTTTTGCAAGTTTGAGTTTTTTTTTTATTGGTTACTTCAGCAAGATCGGCGAACCGGTTATTGCTGAGGTCAGGGGGCCGGTTGGCCATTCTCGAGGGGTAAATACTCTCAGTATATGTGTCGAATTGAAGCACTTATTTTGGAGAAAACCGAAATAAAAAAGAAAAGCACAGAAAGATAATGAAAAAATAAACACTTTGCGACTATATCAATAAATCAAAGAAAACACGACTAGTAGGCACGAGTGTCAGTCGGTGACTGTGCCCCAAACATACAAAAACCGACTCATCACACCAAAAAAATTCTTCAGTACCAAATATATAAAAAAACGACTTAAAGCTTCACAGCAAAATTTAATATCCTTTTGCTTTCCTTACATTACCTACCGTCTAACCTTCCTTCGCAACTTTCCCCGTTACATCGTCTCCAATCCTCCTTCTCAATGCTAATGCTTAATGTTTCCCAAATGCTAAAATGAAACAAAAAGTAACGAAATTGCTGAAATCCGTGAACAGCTAAGAAATCCGTTGCAGCTTGCCGTGATAACTTTGATTCCATAAATACAGGCAGTCCTCAAAAAATACAGTGAGAGCAAGGATGACACCAATATAAGTATACCGAGTACCACTGTCCAACATGCAATTGTACATACCGCTGATGGGCATGTCGTCAGCGTACATGATACCAACATACGAGTATATGCCGCTGTTGCCTCTAATATATTCTCAGCTTCTAAACCTGCTGCTATTATCAACCCTACGCCTACCGCCTTTACCACTACAGTTCCAGTTACCCGCATAAATAGTTCAGCTTCAGTTTTTGCCTACCCTTCATTTAACATGCAGCCACAATATGCAAATGCCGCCAATATAACAGCAAACTCACGGAATCCTGTGTATAACCCAGTTAATCGCAAGTTAGTAGATTTACCAGACTTTCCATGGTTTTTTAATGGAAGAAAACATCATTGATTCAATTGGTCTAAAAGGCACTTAAGTATTATTGTGACTTAGATGGATAGGAATTAAAACGACTACTGAGATGTCCAAACGAATCAATATGAAATAACTGGTTCAGATAGCAATTCGTACTACCAAATGAAGATTCAAAAATTTATTCTTGTTACCGCAAACGTTAGAAGTTGAGAAGTTACGGGGTAGTATTAAGACCTGAAAAGACTTGTCAATCAAAAATTATTATAATGCCGTACTGCAACTCTTAGATGGCATGCCTCATATTAATCTCGTACGCCCAAATAGAATTATCAATTTTGACGAGAAATTTTCTGCCCATAAGACAAAATTAGGGTGAACTATTTTTGGTTCTAATCAAGAATTGAATTCAGAAGGATTAGTTTGTTATATCAAATCAAACAACGGGGGGGACATACGTCCTTAGAAACTTACGGAACAAAAACTCCACAAATTATTAAGTCACGAGCCGATAAAAGAGCTGAAAGCATCCTTATAGATACAACTCGAAAGATAGGACTTAGGTATGAAACAGGCCTTTTATGGAGAACTGGCGCTGGTCTGAATGATATAAGAAACGGATTTTGGAGTATGTCAATAAGTCCTATGCCAAGAAATTAATTCCAATTGAGGCGCCCAAACCGATGAACGCGCATTTGGCAGTGTGCAACCCGAACAAAGACAATAAACGTCGCTTGTTCTTTAACGCCGCAGCTACAGGAATGTCGTTAAATACCATGATAATGAAGGGACTTGCTAAATACCAACCAAAATGATTCAAAATCAGTCCTCCACTTGATTAGCGTCGATAGAAATCATTACAAACAATTTGTGGCCCACCGTATTGGAGAAATATTGGACTCATCGCAAAGTGTTCAGTGAAAGTGGGTTCCTGGAGATCTTAACCCAGCTGATGATGCTACCCGCCCCCATAAAACAGTAACGTGTTCGCCGCCATCGAAATGGATATGTGGTCCGTAATTTTTATGGCTATCGGAGGCGTTTTAACCGAAACCTCCGGACCTTGATTGAAAATTGTCGACTCAGAAAAACGCATTAAATTTACTTTACATTGACTCTACTGACTCTAACGCCGACATAACATTTAAAAGATATTCTAATTATTATAACGTTTTGAAAGGAATAGTTTGGATACAACGAGCCATACTTATATTTAAATCATACCGTGCCAACCAGTTTTCTCTGCTAATAACTGCAGCCGAAATTAGCTCTGCCGACTAGTACAGTGCGAGACATATAGCCATGAAATAGAAAAACTCAGAAACGGTATGACAATTTCAACAACTAGCTCCTTATACAAATTAACTCCGATTTTGGATGACAATGGCATAATTCGACTAGGTGAACGCATCGATAACGCTTTATGTATCACAGTAAACACAAGGCGAACTATAATTCTTCCGAAATGTCGCGAATTAACAAAATTGATATTTAAGCACGACCAATATAAGCATCAAAAGGCAATAACAGCATTACGAAGAAAGTTCTGGATTCCACAGATTCGACAACTAGCCAGGACAATAAAATTTCAACGGGAAATATGTGACAATAATGCAAATAAGACAACTGCCATAGGACCGACTCGAGCCGTACTTTCGTCCTTTTACATATACAAGAATAGATTACTTCGGACCAATGGAAGTCGCCATTGGACGCCGCAATGAAAGAATATGGGTTGCAATCTTTACTTGCTTGACAATCAGAGCAATTCACTTGAAGTTACCACGAGACTTGTCTACAGACGCGGCGATAATGTGTTTACGCAATTTCACAACCCAAGGGGAATCTTCAAACGTATTAGAAGTGATAGGGGGACGAATTTCGTTGAAACAACTAGAGGAGAATGGATCATAATTGAGACCAAGTTGCAGAAGGAGTGCACGCAACGAGATATTGAATGGATATTCAAGACTCCTGGCAATCCGTCTGCCGGTGGTGCTTGGGAGCGCATGGTACGCTGTGTTAAGAGGGTTTTAAGCTTCACTTTGAAAACAAGAGCACCATAAGTTGCTGTATTAAATAGTATTCTGATTGAAGCTGAAAATATTGTGAACTCTCGACCTCTCATCCATTTGCAGTTGGAAAACGCAGTAGCAGAACCTTTGACTCCTAATCATTTTCTTTTAGGTTGTGCTTATCATCAAGAAGCAGCAGGATATTGCAACAACTGAAACAGACATTTTGGAAAAGAGGGGTCTTTCAGTATTTGCCTAGTCTGGCTCGACGCACGAAGTGGGATAAGGAAGTCAGGCAAATAGAGGTAGATTATATAGCACTTATATGCGATGACAACAGTGCCAGGAATGAATGGAAACCGCGTTGCAAACGTCGACTGGAGTCATTAGGAGGCCAGCGTCGAAACTGGCTATACTTAACGTTAAGGGTGAATCATAGTCACCTGATTCCGCTTCACGGGGGTGATGTAAGAGTAAGTGTAAAATATACATATGTATATATGTATAATATTGCTAATCTTGTCCTTTAAAGTTGTACTGTTGAATTGTTTACAAAAATTTTCTGTTCAATTGTTTTCAAAAATTTTTTTTTGTAATTGTTGCTCTTTCTAATGAATTGTTTTCGTATTTTTTCGCTATTAATTTTTTACGACAATTTTCCAATTAATTGCGAGCATTTGCGTATATGCTGCACTGGCATGAAGTATTTATGATCCCGGCTGACGAATTTAATTCCATGAATTTAGAATTTGTGCTCGCTCCCGAATAGCGGATTTTATGCTTTGCTATGAGTAGCAAAATGTGTATATTGGAGCGAAGCATTCTGAAAGAGGACAGATTGTGAAATCCAGCGGAACTGTGAAGATCGCCAGCTGGAAGCAATAAACTATTATTTTTATAACCCGCGAGTGATAAGAAAAGTTAATTAAACTAAAAAAAAACTCCTTTCTTCATTGGCATGTCATTGTAGGAGAGTACAGAGTGTTGTATTTTCTGAGAGAAAACGTTTTTTTGAGAAGAACTCCCTTGTAGAGAACTCCCTTTAACATCCTTTAGGAGCACTTTTATACTTCCTAGGGCCTCCTCTTTACATAGACATGTCATTGTCAAAGGAGGATTCCCTTCAAGGGAGTGCTTCTTCTACAAATGACATGAAAGTATTAATAGATTACTCCAATAAAAACTCAATTTTCAGGTCCCTAATAGATTTTTACCAGACATTCGATTTACCGAAGACACTCAAAGCCGAAAATAAAGGCACGTTGAGCAAATATAAACTTTCAAATTTCTATTATACAGCGAAGAAGAGAGTAGAAGAGAAGGAATGTAGCAGTGTGCACTAAGAAGGTGGCCGCAAGGCTACAACAATTCTACAACAACAACAATTTTTGGATTTTGGCTTGTCAGTGGAGTGAAAAAGCTCTCGATTTTGACAACCTATAATCCAATTTTAGCTTCGAACAGGGAGCACAAATCGGTGTACCCTGGATTTGAATTTGAATTAAGATTTTGCGATTTTGAGGAAAATTAGATAAAATTTAATAAATGTAAAACAGAGATTTCTGCAAAATTAAATTATGTGCAAGAGTGAAAATGTGTTACGTCCCCATGGTCATCATACCTGGCACAGACACCCTGGCTAGCTCACTCCTTTTTTTCCTTTGGTGGGTTCCCAGCCCGCTGTGACAGATCGTGGGGCAAACATGAAGTTCTACTCTAAACCTACTACGTTTATTATTTATTTTTGATACCACTCACCTCTCCACCGGATTCCTCCGTCCCGATCAGCCTCTCCTCATCCTCCTCATCCTCTCCCTCCTGTCTCCACCTTAGCCTACCATAATTTATTTATTTTTTTATACAAACACACACATACACGGACAATTACTACGGCCTCCACTAAGTTGCGTATAGGCTGCCTAATTCAGGCAACAAGGCCTAACTCAAACCCCGCTTTCGCTCTACCACTATCTACTCTTAGGAGCTCCCTCGACCAGTGTAGGCTATCCTTACCGAGCGCGCCACCGCTACGCTCTGTTGAGACCGTATCACACTTTCCTAACGCCTTAAATTAATTCATAGATTCTACTCATTAACAGAACAAATAAAAACTTTATGCTTTACATCCAACAAAAAGAAAACTTAAATAAAGACGTAAATAAATACTTATATTTAGGAACTTATGCTTATCTTAATACGCTGGACTTATCTTTATTTTTGCCGCTCTGGGAAGGAGGAGTCTGGTGTTCGGCGGTCGATCCGTATCCATTTTCCCCTTTTCTAATTCGTCGACAATGAAAGGAAATCGAAACTACCTTTTTTTATGCAGCATTAAACAACTTCAACACCATTTCTTTTCAATTTAATATATAAATTATTAAAATATCGTAGTCCTGCGTTTTCAACACGACACTAGCACAGAAATTCTCACAAAAAAAAATTGCACTTGATTTAGATGAAGATAGACGACTCGAACGACAACGACCGTAAATTTCACTTCTTTTCTTGCCATCCAGAATCTGACTCCTCTCTCAAAATTTTCCGCATTACTTACTGACTTCGAAAATCAGTTTCCTCCGGTACTTCAACTCCCAGCTCTCTCCCTCTGAGACCCTACTTTTCACTATCCTATCCACAACCTGTCCGTCCGTCTCTGTCCCACCCACTAAGCATACCCCCTGGCAACAGCTGTGCTTTGTGGGTCAACCAACCATTTCAAGGACAGCTACTAACCTTTCATCATCACTTTTCTTTTTCTTCTCCTTTTCCTTACCAACTCGCACTCACGTATTTACCCCACACTAACGCTCGATCCACCCACACATGCACCCATATTAGACCAGCTCTCGCGTATTAAAAGTTCCCCTCCACTCAACCTGAGCTTTCAACGCAAAAGCTGTCTAATCCTCTCACACCAAAAAAAATTAACAAAAAGTGATGATAAAATCTCTCCCATATACATACATATATATATAAACATATATATATACACACATATACATATATATATATATATATATATATATATATATATATATATATATATATATATATATATATATATATATATATACATATATATATATATATATATATATATATATATATATATATATACATACACATATACATATATATATACATATTTACATAAAGATTACCAACCGGAGTATGCAGACAGTAAACCGAAAAGCCATCTGATGCACCAAATAAGGTAGCAGCCAGCTGATCGTAACAAATGTTTAAATTAAGTGGAATTGTAAAAATGTTTAAATGAAAAAATGTTTAATATTGTGTGTGCTAGCGAATCAGTGGAACAAGTGGCCCGACTACTCCCGCTGTACACAATATTGTGTGGGAGGGGTACCAAGTGACAATGGGCGGCCGCCAGCGGCAGTGATAACAATATGCATGTGCAGTGAATTTTAGAAGATGCTTGGCCAAAGGTAACAAATGGTTTTCTTATAAAAATGTTAACCTTTTTTACAATTTTTTATTATTTAGGAAAAGCAGGCACGTAATTTATTTATTCAATTTAACGCAAATGCGGCATCCTAATTCAACCCCCTAACAGGAGCTTCAACTGAATGGTATAATTGCTAAATTTCAGGCAGCTTAAATTTTTGATAATTATTTACTTACAGTTAAGAACTATGAGGATTATGCACAGAAGCGAAACAATGCACTGCTGAAATCGCAAGAGCCCATGCAAATAAAACGCAGTTCAAACGCATTGGATACCTATAAATAATACGGATACAAATAGACAGCAGGGCCCACTTCCAATGTCAGTAAAGTTGCATCATTTAAAGCAATAATTCTTGTGCAAATACCCCCAATATTGAATATATGTAGAAGTGCAACAACAAGAGAGTATATCCAATAAAGTATTAATTTTTTTATTTTATAACATTGTTTTCTTATTAGCAGTGTGCACTAACTATTTAGATGTGCCCTGTTTCAAACTTTGTTTACAACCCTGATCTCAAATAAAAGCTTCGAAGCTTTTGAGGAAACGTCAAAACGAAAACAAGAAGAAGAGAAATTCTCCCTTGCGACTACCTTTTAGGTGTGCCCTGGAATGTAGCTTACATGCAGAGAACACAGATAAAGGACAGTTTTTTCGCTGCCAGCGCCCGTAGCGGACACCCCACGATTTTGAGTGGATTCACCACGATTCTGAGTGGATTCACCACGATTTTGAGTGGATTCGTGCACAACGTCCGTCTGCTTTATTTCGCTGCTTTGCTGTTTGAAGTTTAAGTTTCTTTTCTCTGTGTTCTCTGCTTACATGCATACGAAGCTCAAAAATGATAGAATAAAGAGATTGCGCTTTGCGCAGATCGGTTAGTTTTGCTTTTCGATTTTGACAGTTCGTTGTTCAGGCGACTAAGTCACATTATCAACGTTTTTTGAGAAGTACATTGCGAGCGGTGTGCTTTTTATTATAAATTGTGATAATTTTATTATATTTTTGAGAACCTTTAAGATGGAAACACAATGTGACGCTGAAGCTTGCGGCTGACTATGAAGCGCAATAAAAAATGAAGCGCTACAAATGAAAAATACGAACAGAATGATGAGGCCCATGCAGCTACATCTGCCGTTGTTACCACATATTTGAAATATTTAGTGTCAAAGAATTTTAAATAAATATGCTTAAATTCGTGTACAATACTACGCGATATTATGAATTTACCGTATATGGGATGAATAAAAAGTATTATTTAATGATAATGTAACATTTTCATTTTTTCCAATAAGTGTCGGTTTTTACAAAGCAAATGGGGTAACACCAGTTTTGGCATCCATTATTTAAATTTGATAATCAGCTATTTTCTCTTTTGCATCGCCCCAAAGTAGAAAATTTTAAAACTTGCGCTTGAGTCTCAGCTTCAGCTTCTCATTGTGTGCCCTTCCATTTAAGAGGCCGTGTTGTATTTTTGAGAGCGCCTCACGCTTCAGCACTTAAAAGAATCTAAAAAATTAAGTGTGTGGTATCTGGTTGTAATAGACCAGTGGTTCCCACAGTGTGTTCCGCGGAACCCTGGGGTTCCACGAAAAAATTTAGGGGTTCCGCGTGACAAATTTTATTTCATTAAAAAAAAATAATAAGAATTTATTTTAGTTAATATATTGCATTTTTATTAATTATTTCTATGATGTATTGTTTTTTTTTAAGTTTTGTTTAATTCAATAAAATCTGAAATATTAAAATAATACTTGTTTCATTTAATATCTCATTACATTTTGAAAAGTCGTTGTTTAAAATATATTCAGGGTTCCGCGAACAGTGGAAAAAAATATGGGGGTTCCACGACCAAAATAAGTTTGGGAACCACTGTAATAGACTATAAAGAAACCGGCATCGGAGTTCAATTTAGTCACTTTCCCTTCGGATTGAAATTTGGTGCGCAAATGGATGCAGTTCTGCCAACGAGGCAAAGATTTCAATTTAAAAAATTGCTATATTTGTATGGAACACTTTAATGCTATTTTGAAAATCTTCACTTACAGTTTGAAATGGGTAGATATCATTATATTAATGAAAGTGCATTAAAAAACTTATTGGGTTTCGCAAATAAAAGATTGCTAAAACGAGGTGCTGTGCCATCAATTTACAAGCCAGGGGAAGAAAATCCGGAGCGTTCTCAACGAGTTCAGTGTCGTGAAAACAATAAAAAGGTTGCTGAACTTTTATATAAAGCTTAAACATCACGCAGTTATGCTTGTTATCAATTGTACAAGAAGATATTTAAATTCCAATTTCAACTGCAGTTGCGTTTGTTTCTGACGAGGCGAATGAAGTAGCTGATAAAAATATAAACATTCCAGGGGCCCTTGATGGAGAAGATCAAGAAAATTGTGTTCTTGAAGCCAAAGGAATTTTCGATGCGTCAGCATCAAACGAAAGCCATGTAAATGGCTCAAGTGTAAGGCTGAGGTCAACTCTAGCGGAGGAATTTGAAGATTTTCAAAAAAAATTTAAGTTTTGTAAATTCAAAATTAATTTTTAGTGTTCATTGGTTTGTAAATATTGATTTTAAACTGTTGTGTATATGTAGAGAAGCGTTAAAGCAATAAAATATGAGTATACGAAATAATAATCGAAAGCTGAAACGGGACTATGAGTGGAAGAAGAAGAAGCCTATGATCTGGAAGAACTGCAAAAGCGTACGTTGAGAGCTGAAAATGCTTGTAAAATGGAAGTGAAGCTAGAGGGAATCTTCTTTAAAGGACAGATAGCAAAATTGAAGAATGGTATTAAAATACCATCTTGGAGCGAGAAGGATATAGCCCAATCTATAACTCTGTACGCTGCAGGTGAGAAATCATACAAACTAATTTACAAAAAGGGCTTTCCACTTCCTGGAGTCCGTACATTACTAACATGGGCACAAAAAATTAATGTTTCCAGATAGTTATTAGAGCCGGTGTTCAAAATTATGGCAGCATGTACGCAAGTGGACAAAATCTATCTGTTATATGTTTTGATGAAAAGAAAATTAAAAAGTCCTACAAGAATGGATGCTAGAGGTACATGCATACTTGTATAAAAACTTTATAATACTCTATCTACATATATACATAATTATTTTTCTTCCAACTGGAAGCAACCAATATTTTTGATTATGACTGCAGGATGACGAATGAAGAAAATCTAATAACAAATGAATTTATTAAAAACGAGTACAGAAGTCTGAAGTCGGGTTAGACCGACTTCGAAATACCCTTTACCTTTTCTTGTGCGTGGGAATTCAACAATTCACGGTAATTTTTGGTAGGGTACCTTGAAATGTTTATATCGACCCCATTTCTTGTGTATGGCTTTCTAGTGTCAATATAACCACTAATGTAAAATTTCGTCAAAAAATATTGTGTAGGTCGAAAGTTATAATAATATGTCAATAGTGGACGTGGCTGTAGAAATAACAAGCCCAGTTTTTGTGTGGTGTTTAATGTTAGTACCCGCAACATTCCTGTGAAATTTCGTTGAGAAATCTTTAATAGGAACCTAGTAATGATTTTTGCTTAATTGTGGCAGTTGTATTATGATTTCCATATTCTGGACACACACTATTATGGACGCCATGTATGTTTCTGCCAATGTTTATTCCGCTGGCATCAATACGAGCATAGCTAGGCTAATTTTAATTTTCAAAAGTGGGCGTGTCTTTCCTCTGATCAGCCCCATTTGTTGCAGATAGCTTTATAATGTCCACATGTTCCTTCCCGTAAAATTTCGTCCGTAAAGCTTTACCAGATCTTAAGTTATTAATATTTGTTAATAGTGGGCGTGGCAGTTAATATATACCGCCCACTTTTTGCACAGTGTTTAGTAGGACCCACATCTCCATAACTACCAAATAATGTCACGATTACGTCAATTTGACCGAAGTTATAGTCATTGGTGAAAAAAGTTCCTTATATGGGAGGTAGGCGTGGTCTTTGTACAAATCGGCCCATATAGCAATCTGGTTCTGTATATTTGTGCAGGCTACACTTTTGCAAAATTTCATTAAGATAGTTCTAACGGTGTAGAAAAAAAGTGGCCACAAACGGAAAGACGGACGGACAAAATAAAAATTGCTTAGAAAGTGACTCTGATCATATCTGTATATATGTATATGTCCATACCTACCACGCCTCCTTCTCGAAATTGCAACCCCTCTCAAAAGCACAAAATTAGTATACCCTATTTACCTTTTTTAAACGTAAAGGGTATAAACATATTGAAGAAGCTTCTTATATTAATTGTAATAAAAATATTAAGAATTTTTTTTTCAGAACAAGAATATTCACAAATATCAGAATATTAAATAAGAAAATTGTAGAAAATACACTAAAAACTTAACTAAATTAGTTTCATTATTTCTTTCTTTTTAATTTTGCAAATTGAATTGTATGCAATGTTTACATTTTGTTTACAAATCGTATGCGAGTTTGACAACTCGCCAATACAAGTTGAATGTATCAAAATTGAATTCATAGAAAAATGCGATCAAAACATACATATATGCAAACAATTGCAAATAGAGTTTTGATTTGAGTGAATAAGGTTTTTAATTGTTATTTTTGTGAAGTTGTGAAAAGTAAAAGAAATTTATGAGTCTGGCAGGTAGCAATTTATGCAATAAAATAGTATGAAATGAAAACAAAGCGTCATTATGTCTAACATATTTGCACATCATTGGAGTTATTGTTTTCTGTGCGGTCTGGCTAATTTCAAAATAAAATCCATAAGAATTCAATTTGTTATGAAATTTCTGTCAATATTTTCAAAATAGGCGTACATATATACCATATACGAGTATGTACATATATCTTTTCGTTTTGTATGATTATTTAATCACAAATATATATATATATATATATGTACAGTTTGTCAAGTAATTGTTTGCAAAATAAAAAATTTAATGAAATTTTCACTTTAATATTGATTTGAAGCAAGCAATGCATATATTTAATTTAAAAAAATATTATAATTTAATATTTGCCAATTTTCCTCAACAGAAAACATCAATAAAATTATTAAATAATTACAAAAAGATCCGTTTCTGTAGCAAAATAAAAAACAATAGCCACTTCATGGTGTCAAATAATTCTTTGCAAAATTCAAGGAACATACAAATAAGCTATTAAACTAATAGTAAATAATTAAATACTAAATGTGATTACCAATAGAATCAATAACGGCTTACAACCTTTTTGACATAGACGCAATAAGTTTTTGTATATCGTGTTATTCGGGCACCTTTTCCTATTCCTTCCTCCTAACTCTTATTAGAAGCGTTTTTATTAGTTGGAACGCGAATTGCACCTGTTTTTATAAGGTGTGCAATATATTCTCGGTTGGGTTCATATCAGGGCTTTGTCCTGGTATGTCTATGATTGTATATAGGGAATTATATATCATCCAGGGCCTGCACAAGAGCGATTTGTCCTTAGGGTCGTTGTCCTGATACACATTCAATTTTAACTTTTCGGAATTTTGTGGCCCATTGAAGCCAGAATTCTGAACACTGTTTTTCAATTCGTTTTGAAAAATGTTTAAGTAACACTTCTTCGTTATGAAATCGGTGAAAAGTGCTGAAAACCCGTGAATACTCCACCAAAATAGTTCGTTAAAGGCCGATGCTCTCTTCAATGTATATAACTTAAAAATTGAAAGAATTTTATATTTATTTGTTAAGATTGAGAATTGGGCAATAGAAGCTAATAAATTGCAAAAAATTCGTAGAGCTTCGTTCATACCACATTACATGTGATTCTTTGTGTATGTGAGATTGCCTCTGGGTGCGTATGCACTTATGTATACGGGAAATACTTTGAATCAAATTAATTTTTTGTTTTTGGTGTTCGGTTCCCCTGTAGGCCTATTTTCATCCATAATAAAAAAAAATATATAAGTGCGAAAATGTACAAAAATGTACCAAATGCCCCACTACATGTGGTTAATTTTTGTAATTTTTTTCGGCTTTTATCGTTTTTTATTTTGATTAATTCCCGCGATTGCCATTTTGCATTATTAAAGAGGTCTATTTTAAAAAATTCAAGTAACTGATGTATATGTCTGGCGCATTCATTTTCTTCGGCAAACCAATTATTGAATTGAATTTTATAATTCTTTGAACGAATAATTCAGAAAATCTCGAAAGCGTATTTTGGGACTTTGTCATCGTATCTACGCAATTTTGGCATTTCAATTTTCTTAACACTTTCTGGAAAATACCATAAACTGTAAGATACCGTTGTACTTGTATTTCTGCTGTTGGTTTCTTTAAGGTAGATGTTCATATTTCATCGGTCTTGGAATTCATGTCTATATCTTCCATGGTAATATTGATTGAGCTTGAATTTCTTTCTGAAATTCAATAGCATTTTCAGAGACCCAATTATGTCTTCATCATCCTCACAATTGCTCATTATATTCTGCATTTTAAACCTCAATATTTTCATTGATATGAGACCAGCGGCTATATATTGCAGTTCATAGAGTGAAGGATGGTGGTGAGGAAAATGCAAATATAGCAATAAAATATATTGTATCAACATTAATTTTCTTTAAGAAAAAAATGTAAAAAT
Source organism: Clusia tigrina (assembly GCA_920105625.2). NCBI lineage: Eukaryota > Metazoa > Arthropoda > Insecta > Diptera > Clusiidae > Clusia > Clusia tigrina. The sequence goes on from OV050030.1 coordinate 370,264,117, forward strand.
AATGTTTACTCTCATGAATTTTGTTCAATAAAATATTTAAAATAAAAATCACTTTTAACTTCATGCAATTGGTCAAGACACACTGGCTTGTCAGTTAATAAATGAATTAAATCTACCATTTCAATATGAATAACAGAAGAATAATTGTTTTTATATATGCAATATACGAGTATATGCAACTTATGTTAAAAATAAATTACGTGTTATATACATATATTATACAACAGAAGCCCTTCTTCTTCTAGATAATTTCATTGCCAACACTCTATCTAACAAAAACCACACAACAGTCCTAACCTTAGACTTTGTAAAGGCATTCGATCGCATTGGCGCACATGTTGTCTTGAGACAATTGGTCAAGTGGAAAGTTGGACTAAAAATTTTTGAATTTTGTAAAAACGTTTTTGTAAAACAGAAAGTTTAGAGTAAAAGTAAATGGCTTTATATCCGACACTAAATCTCTTGCAAATGGCACGCCACAAGGCTCTCCGCTTTCAGGAATTCTCTTTATTAATTAGATAAGACGTATAATAAACAATTATAGCAATGTGGACCAAGAATGATAGAATAGAAGATTACGCCATGCGCAGGTCCGTTATTCCTCTCTCGACAAAAACTCAGCACAGCTGATTAACTGTGACGTCACGTGGCACTTTCAAATATTATATTGCCTTTGCGTTATGCATTAAAGGGTTTATAATATATAAGTTAACAGATGCACTCAAGTACAAATTATATTTGTATTATATATTATATTATTTAATATATAATTATATTTGTAAGCAAAAGAAAGCATTTTATCCAAATACTCGGCGAATTTGCATGGAATATTTTGATGAAAAGTTCATAGAGAAGAATTTGCAGGTTGCAATGGGTTGAAAATATATTAATTCAATTTTAAAAATATTAATTACAGAATTTAGAATGAGAACATATTTAAAGCCAGGTGCTATTCCATCTTTGGACAAAAATATAGATCCCATAGCATAACTTCGACTGAATCGACTGCAAAGGCCCAATAATAAAAAAAGTGGAGAAGTACAGGAGTCAAGTTTAATATTTTATTTATCCTTTGTAAATATCATAAAAACTTAACAAAACTTGTTTAGCTTAAACCTTTGTATTTGTTACTATATGGTAGTGGAGTTATACTCTTAAACTTTGATTTATACCATCTTCCTAATCCGATGCGTTGCAAATCGTGTCAGAAGCTGGGACATATAGCTAAACGCTGCAAAGGAATCCCTGCTTGTGCGAACTGTGCCCTCCCACCACATACCCCCATTAACTGCTCCCGCACTTTCTGTGCTAACTGTGCAGAAGATCACCCTTCTTCTTCCAGAAACTGTAAAAGGTTCATTCAAGAAAAAGAAATTCTGCACATAAAAACAAAAAACAAATGCACAATACGGGAAGCCGGGCAAATTCATAGAAATCAAACACCTTTAAATCCCTCTGTACATACATAGCTATGCTTCCGTACTTTCCTTTTCTAATATAAAACACACTACTCCAAAAAATCAAACAGAAACAAAACTAAACGAAAACAATTAAACCACAAACCAAAGACAATATACAACAAGACTGTGCAAATCGCTCTTTAGAAAAAAGGGGACATGCAACGCATGGCATCGCCGTGGACCTGCTGTAAAAATGTAACATTTTTCTGCTAAAAATGATTATAACAGCGGCATATTAACAGTGAATTTAAAAATAAATTTGAACAAATTTAATTTCAGCCAAAAAATTTCTAAATTATTAAAATGTATTTTTAAATATTTATCGCTATTTACAATATATATTTTAATAAATAAATTACTATTATTACGTTAATTGTATTTTGAATATGTCCATATATGAAACTGCATCGTGGCCAATGTTTGGCCTAAGCAACAACGCTCTGCTGTTGGATTAATGAATTCAAAACAGTTTGACTCCCTAAAATGCCGCAAAATTGCCAAAATATTTGCAGGCATCGGTAGCTCAAGGTGTAAAGCGTTGGCCTATCAACTTTATGATGCCGGTTACAAAGCCGCTGAGAAATGCGTTTTTTTATAATTTTTAATTGTTAATCTTTTTTTTAAAGAAAACTAATATGTTTTTATAAAAAATAATAAAAATAATTTACTATTTTAACATAACTCAGTTTCAAATGATTTTGCTGAGCCACATTTATTTGCTGCTGCTATAGCAGAACACTGCAGCAATGAAGTTTATTTTTTCTAAAAATAGTCATAACGGCGATTCTTAACTCGCATACATAAATTCATGTGCGCATGAAATTGTGTTAGGATTTGTACAATTTGTCAAGATTGAATTTCATACCATTTTCTTCTTTATCAGACATGAAATAATTCTGCTCTAGATTTGGTCCAGTAAAATGTTAATACTGGTTAATTTATGGAAAATAGTAAAATACTTTTATTATTATTTAAAAAAATGATTATTTATTTAAAAAAAATAATTTGATAAATAAAAGCATTTTGGTGGGGCTCGAACCCTAAGCCATAAAAACTACGGTCCAACGCGCAAACCATTCAGCTAAAGACACTCATGTGATCTTTGTTCATTTTCGAGTATATTAGAGAGTCAAAGTATTTGCTGGTGCAATTCTGAATTAACTAAAATTTCTGTAATTCTGTACAGAACAAATAACTTTTAGTTTTCTGCTGGTGCAGCCATGAAGATTTGCGATGCAATTCGATGTGACATTTTTGGGGATAAAGAAATAAATTAAATAAATACATATTACTATTTATTAATTTTATACACCAATTTTTGCATTTTATTTTACTAATTTACAATATTCCCATAATTAGTTATAGAAATATACATGCCTACCTACGTAAATGAAATTATTCAAATGCAATTAACTTACATATAGTAGTAGAAATATTTACAAAGTAGTTTTTTTTTAAATATATATTGTAAAGTGCATTAATTTTAATATTAATTAAAATTTTTTTGTAATTTTCACAAGTTTTTTTTTGAAATAGAAATTTCAAATTAAATTTACTACGAATATGCGTCGTTTTAGCATTGGAAATGTTCACTTTAACAGTTTTTCACTGACTAGCTGACTAGCGATAGCCATGAACAAATAGTATTGGTTAGATTTGATATTAATGTCTTATTAATTAATTTATTATTATTAATCTAAATTGTATTAATTTTTATGTTATCAATATACTAATAATTAATAAATAATAAGACTAATAAATCTGCATTTCTTAATTTTCCTATTATGACAATAAAAACCATTCCTTCTTAAACTCATATAAAATTAATTTACTTTGAATCTGTTATGAATCGTTTTTAGCAGAATAATGTTATGTTTAACATCTGTTAACGGTTTCAGGGCGATTGCCATTCAATTCCATTCCTCTCTTTTGCCAAAGAGAGCGACGGAACCTCTATACGTAAATACTCTCTGCTATATATCTTCAGCCTTCTTGCTCTAAACAACTCATTTGCCACGTCCCTCCGCTGATGAACCTAAAATAATAATAAAATCCGGCTTTAAACTGATACTCCTCGTCGCCAGTACTTTATGTGTACTTACTCGTATGAAAATATTTATGCATTTATTGAAATGTATTTCCCCTCATTGAAGCACTCTGTGATAAACGATATTTTTCGTTTTGTTGTCAGGTGCGAAAACGATCAAAGCAGATGGTTTTCCGACACGGGAACATCGACATACAGTTGCCCGTGTGAAAAACATTCATTTTCCAGATTCAGGCCACAAACACTCAATGATTGGCCTTTTGATTTATTAATTGTCATAGCGAATGCGAGACGAATTGGAAATTGTATTCGCTTAAACTCGAATGGCATATCGGTTGGCATCATTGGAATTCTCGGAATGAGAACTTCCTCACCTTTGAATTTTCCTTTTAGTAGTCTCGCGTGAATCACATTGCTCATGAGTTTTGTGACCGCTAAACGCGTTCCGTTGCATAATTTTGGTTGGTTGAGATTGCGAAGCATGATAACGACTGAACCAACCTTCAATTATAAATTGTGCGGCGGCAAGCCAGGCACATCCAATGAATTCAAGAACTCAGTTGGGTAGTTGGTTGCTTCGTCTTCGTTTGTTACACAGTCGATAGATTTGAAGGAATGCAGTGACCCAACGATTTGATTTTGAATTGTGAAGCTTAAGTGATCCACATTCTTGTTCTTTGCCGCTAAAATTGCTCTTTCACTCAACCAATCGTAGTTTTGGTGGTTAGCAATGATGTTCGGAAACACTTTGTTGATGAGCTCCTCTTTCGTTGAGACGAAATTGTAAAAATTTGACGGGAAGGAAATCAATCCATTCGATGCGTCGACAGGAACACGACCATTACCGATAGTTAGCAGTTGATTGGAGAACACTTCGGCAGATGGATCGTTTAGCAATGCAACTCGCATGTTTGTCGTCAGCCGAAGTTTCTTCACACAACGCCACAATGGTGATGATTTCAGGCAAGCATTGATCTCATCGGCAGCGGTTTATCGTGGTATTACTGGTAGTGTTTGCCGGAAATCGCCTGAGAGTAAAATCAATGCACACCCAAAACATCTTGCGTCATTACGCATATCTTTCATAGTGCGATTCAGAGCTTCTAACGCACGTTTATGCGACATTGTGCATTCGTACCAGATAAAAATTTTGCTTGCTACCAAAACTTTGGCCATTGCTGAATGTTTCGCTATGTTACATGTTGGTTCTTCAATCGCTTGAAGGTTTAATGGCAATTTTAATGCAGAATGAGCGGTTCGGCAACCTTCCAGCAGCGTAGCTGCTATTGGCTTAATGCATTTGTGTCGTATTCACGCTCACGCTGCAATTCTCGTTCGAAAGCGTCGTTTATTCCACGATCAGGCGATGTCATTCCTAACCTGACTAACAAACTGCCGCACATTAGGTAACACATGTCTTCTATCAAAACCAAAGCCTGGTTGTGCATCTCTTCATTCATCTCAAGATGGGGATTCTCTGAATGACACGAACTCGATGCAAAATGTCTTCGGACATGTCATCCTTGTACTTCTCCCACAATTCACGTGTATAATTTGGAAAACATGTGGAAATAATGATTGAAAATAATGTGCGTATCTGACTTGGAGATGCGGAAACAGTTGCTTCAGCGATTGTCGTGTCCCAATGCGTATCGTCTTCTAACAAATTAAGCTCCTGACATACTGCACGAAATGTTGGCAACACTACACCATTGACAGTTCGAAGAGATTCAAATGATGTCGGGCCACGAACATTCACCAGCAATAGTCGCAAGTAAAAGCACTCATCATTTTTCAGATGAACTGTATAAATACGGCCAAGAGCTTCAGTAGAACGCACATCCGGATGACCAGGAACTACATCGCCTTGCTTTCGACGTTGAAATTTCTTCGATGAAGCATTCCAAGTGTAATATCGCGGCATCTCTGAGTAAAGTAACGTACGTTCAAACGGATCACTTTGGCAAATCGAGAAGAAAGTGGTCAATGTTGTCGCTGGTGGTTTTTGAGCCCGTTGAGCATTTGCTGCAGTGAAATAAACTCGTTGACCGTTCTCCAGATACACTGCCAAATGTGTAACAGTCGGATAACGTTCGTGAATGGGAAATGAGAATATACGCCAAATCGCCTCATTCCAGCATACGTACCGACCAACTTGATAGCGCGTGATTTCATCATTGGGGTCAGGAGCTTGAAGACCAAAAGCCGCCATGTCACTGCCCTTCGTGACATATTTGCAGATGTACTTGATGGACTTCACTGAATTGCAATACTCCACGTTACAATGCGTCTTGGATGCTTTGGAACGAAGTGGCAAATACGGAACAACCCAAGAGTTGTCGACCACGAAATCATTTCCTTTTACTTTGACTGTAATTGTTCTACCGCCATCATCAGATGATCGACGCCGATACAGTGGATAACCATCGTTGCCAGTGATGGTCTCATCAGTCAAATTTCGTGGATAACGCTTGGAACACTTGCCGTCAACCATACATGGTGATTGTGGGTTAATGGAGCCACACGGTCCACGAATCATGTTTGTTATTGCGACATCATGCAGGTCTAGATCGGTATCGGGATCAGGAATCTCGGCACATATGATGTCATCAATTTGGTGTGGCTGTATTCTTTCGACTAACCAAATGAGAATGTGCGCATGCGGCAATCCTCTTTTTTGCCATTCAATCGAATACATCCAACATCGAGTATCCCCAAAGACACGATGCCTAAATTTTTGCCTAAATACACGTGCGGTGATATCATGCCAATCACTTGATGTTTGGCCTGGAAGCAGCAGTTGAACAATTTCTATCCACTTTGGATTGCACGTGAAGGTGATGAACTGGACGGCCGTAATGACGTACATATGTCATTGCATCTTGCGTATATTCATGCATATGACGTGGGCTGCCGACGAACGGCGCCGGTAAAATGGGCAAATTGCATCGCGTAAATGAATGTACTCCGCCGTACGTAGTTTGGTTTGATTTAAACTGATAAAAAGGAGGCGCTCTGCTCCTATTTTGGCATACATATCGACGCAAAATTGCTGAAACAATCGGCGAAATCGAAGCAAATAGTTGTCTACATTTTGGCGAATCAGCAAACGATTCGCGTAAAAATTCATTGCGCTGACCTTCCTGGTAGTTTCCTCACCTAAATGATATCAGTGACATTAGTGTCATATTGAAATGAAAATTATTTTGATATCTATACTCACCGGTCGATGGATTTATCATCTTGATGTTGATATAATATCCATCGTCTCCTTGCCAAAACATCAGTGGGTATTGCAATGCATCGTATGAATGATGTGTTTCGGATATTCGTTGCAATTGCCCAGAGTCCCGACGTGTGATCACAATATCGCGTGATTCCCGGTTTTCGCAAACAATCACAACTGCAACCTCATCTATTGTTGGAGCGTTAAATTGGCGTTAGTGCGTTCCTGCAGGTCGTTTATCTGCTCTGATCACGACTTTATAGTCATCAGTTGGCATGCGATCCAACGCAGTTTTGAATAATCGAACCAATGGATGATGTTCATGAAGCAGCTGCTGCAGATCTCGAAGAATTCCTCTTCTCATTTCCGTATTGATTGTTTGGCGCTGATCAAGTTGATGTTCCACATTGCCCATGAAGTAGATTTGGAGGAATTTATGTTGTGCGTCTTCAAGTGGTAGCAATGATCCAATTCGATGGTGAATTTGGCCTTGGATCTGTAGAGTAAATGACGAAATTAGATTCCAAATTTTGTGTACATCAAAAGGAAATGATTGGTTAATTTATTACCTGAAATGTCGGATTGAAGTCATTTGAAAGCATCCGTTGTATTTCTGAGCGTTCGATAGAAAATGACGTGATTCTGGTGTTTCACCATGAAGCAAAGAACGCAATGGCTCTGTTGGCAAGGGCAATGGTGGTAATTTAACCTTGCCACTGAGACAGCACAATCCAGGTGTTTCTCCAGCAAACTTCAATGCACCGCAATGGTTGCACACAACCTCCATTGGGCCAATTTGAACGGATGGATGCGAGCTGTAGTCAATTCTGCAATCGTAATGAAACGCTACTCGATTCAAATCAACACTTGAAGCAGTTCTTCTTATGCGTTGATTTATATTATCCCGTTGTTGAGTTGTTTGGTTTGCCCGACGATTTCTCATTGTTAACTGAGCCGTTTCATTTGCCGCCTGTCTTTCTTCTTGTGTTTGTGATGCACGAAGTCGGGCCTTACTAACACGGCGCTGTTCTCGTGCGATTTCTTGTTCATCCGTCGTCAATTGATAGGCGATATTCCGAACTCTACTTGCATTTCGGGTTCGACGCGAAAGATTAGATCTTATAGCTCGCGGCATTGTGAATTAGACTGAGAAATGAACACACAGAACATGTGCTCATAACCTCACAAAATAAACAACATTCATTGCAACTTACCGTTTGAAAATAGAATTCCACACTAAAATAATCACTCTGAATGAAATAATCAACGAATAAGAATTGATTTTCAAAGTAATCCACCTAAAAATTAATTGCACAATCCGAAAATAACGCCTCTTTTCGCTGGTAATAGCAAATTCACAAAAAATCGTTTCAAAACAATAAATGTATATAATCAAATTTATTTAATTTAACTGTCATAAGCTGATACAAATTTGAGAAACTGTTCAACTGTTCTGTTTGTCAGAAGTTGATGCACACAACGCCATCTTCTGGCAATACCGGAACCAGCATTTGAAATTATGTTCGTTTTATGGGTTCTTCAGTTAAGATGGCGTTATAAAATCGCTCCATACGAAATGTATGGGAAAATGAATTTTCTTCATAATTTTTTTTTCTGGAAAATTTCCGGAATTTTCTTGGGTATTCTTCTTGTTTGGGTGGAGACCTAACCGAATTGGTGCTCATAATCGAAATCGGTCCAAGCGTTCTTGAGTTATAAGCCTAGTAACTAACATCACTCTCTTTTATATATATAGATACGAAGCTCCCAAGTCACTTTAAATTTTAGTGACCAATCATTAACAACGAAAATATTCAAAAAATATAAAATGGGAAAACTCACCTCAATTCAACCACCCTCTAATAAAAATTTTTAATTATCGATATTAAAAGTGGTTACTGCAGCAAATCAAAACAAATCCTCAGAAGGGTTCCACTGTAGTAGTGGAAGTTGCAGAAATACTTTAAATGACATGTAATCTAGAAACCATACGGCGCCGATTTTTCGAATCATGATTTACATGGCCGAACTTCACGGAACAAAACATTTGTAAGTCGACGTAATCGCCAGAGGATAGTACGATTTGCAAAAAAGTACATAACAAAGACCGAACAACTTTGGAAATCACTGATTTTTGCTGATGAATGCTAATTCAATCTCTTTGGACCCAAAAAATTTACATGACACTCTCAAGCACGGTGGTGGTCACGTAATGATTTGGATCTGTACGTCATCAGCAGGTGTTGGTAACCTTGTTTTTCAGGACACTATTGACAAAATAGATTATTTGAACATTTTGAAAAATAATTTATTCGAAAGTGCTGGCAAACTTACTATATACGATAATTTTTTCTTATCTAGATAGATCCCAAAGCATAATATATACAAATGTATATATATGTACATATGTATATCGAATAAATAAATAATATGAAAACAAAACTACCACAAAAAAAAAAAAAAAAATTATTTCCTAATTCATAACTTATCTTGATAACCACTGAGGGACAGGATGGGGCTGGAATAGGGGTATGCTGTCGCCACTGGATTTTTTACCTTTTTTTCAAACCTGGTATCTTTTCTTTCCTTTCAAGAAACTCGAAAGACAAGACAAATTCATTTCCGCGACAATAAATAACAGGCCTGAATTCCTCTCGAATCCTGGCTTGTATGCCCTCTTCTTACCTTTCCCACTTAACGGCCTCTCACAAACCCCGCTCATCCTTTCATTCCCAGCTATTCCGCAATCTGACGGCCGATCTGGGTTAACAAAACAGTTTCTCTCCACAACCACTGCCGCTCTCACCCATACACTCGCCTACATATTTACACTTACTTTCATGCAACAAACAAAATTTACCTCCCATAGCAATTAGCAAGCTCTTGAACCCGATAATCCACTAGTAAAAACAACCTTACCTACACATCCAGTGATGGCCAAATTGTTCTTCCAACCTCCTGATACACCCAGATATGCACACACAACTACGTATATCTACGAGCTGAGAACTTGCATAAAGAGCAAGATCTTCACTTGTTTCAACTCAGTAGCATCCATTCGAACAAACACTTTTGCAGGTTGTGTAAAGGATCGTCCAAATCCTTACCCATTTCAATGATGTCATGTGATATAGCTTGCTGCAGTTAAAACATTTACCTTTACTTATGATTTGCTAACTGCTAAGATAATTTGGAAGCATTATATGAAGTCTCTGTACAATTTTTGGAGCCACAATTACCGCTATGCCCTATATTCAATACTCAATTGATTCTTATTAACAGGAGCTTAAAAATGTCGAAGCTAGTTGTGCAATCGAATTATAGTTGGTTTTAGAGTAACATCAAATAGCTCTGGAACTATATTCGTAGTTGAACCATTTACTTGTATTGGCGAAATCACTACTCGAAAATTTAAATTTTGTGCTGAAAGTGCACACATTTTTCATTACCGCCTTCAATTTTGTCCCTAACATGCGCTTTGATACTGGTAATTTATTCATTGGTTCCATCAACATTCGGAGCATCATTACATTTTTCGTCCTTAAATTAACGCTTCTCTCGGCTCATCTCCAATTGCTGGCGTTTTATTGCTCAATCACTTAACTGTTACTGTCGCTTCTATTGCTCTTCTTGCATTAGCAATTATTTGTGTTTCTCTTGATCAATCGTCAGTGTTTCTTAAAGTATATCTTTGTTCTATCGTCAACCGTTCTTCTTCTCCTACTACTATTTATTATTACCGGCAAAACCGCCAGAAATTGACTGCTATCCGGAATCACCCGAGCATTTGCATTTTGAAGGTGTAACAATTTTTTTCTGTATCTCTTTCTTCAGCACTGGGTCGAAATCGTCAGCAAAATATTTTTGAGGAAATCAGAATAAGCCTTGTCGTCAATCCGTTAAATAGTTACAAGACAAAAATGACGAAAACATGTTTTTTCACAAATTGGTGTATATCTCTTTCAGCACCAAGATATCTTCTAACAATTTCTTCAGGACGCACACACATACATTTTGAATACTTATTTATTGACTAAATTTACAAAATTTGTCTATATCCATACTAAAGCTAAAACCAAATTTTAGTTTATTATAATAAAATTTTCTTTGTTATATTTATCACTAATTTATGAATTTTTTCAGCCACTATATTCAATGTAAATTTTCGCATTAATCCGTTTACAACTCGCAATCTGACAATTACATAAGTAATTTGCAATTATTACAAATTACAATACAATACAATTGTAGTTTATTGCTCGCAGTAAAGAACAATTGAAATAGTTTTTCCCGTTCTTTACAAGTTACTATTCAGACACGCAGAAATAGCGATACCAAAAATAAAGACCAAAAGACCTGGATAAAACCCAAAAACTCCAACCGCAAAAATAAATTTGTAGGTATTTATGTTAAAAAGTTATTTCCATTTTCCACATTTACTAAATATTTATTTGTGAATATTGTCAAATAAGAAATTCATAATATTTTACGCCTTGGATAAGTTAAGAAATGAAAGTTTGAGTTTTATTGCTTTGAATAGAGGTAATATCGTTCATAAGAGTTGTTACTTAAGTACAAAAGATTTAGGTAAGTAACTAAGTTACATTTGCTCACACCTCCCTTGTAAGCAGAATGATCGTTTTAATTTTAGTCTTACCTAAACTATATATAAAATGTAATCTAATTCATTAAATTGTTTTAACTTTAATCTTACCTAAACTATATATAAAATGTAAACTATCATTAAAAGTTAAAATATTTGCTTTTGGTTCATTTAAGTTTATACAGTTTATATTAATTACATTTACAAGAAACAGAAAGGAAGATAAAAACATATTATTTTCTAAGCCGCCCATTGATTGGGACTTACCTATAATTGAACTTACTGAGACTAACTTAATTAATTCGTCATTTTCAGCAACTCTAATGATTCGAACTTTCAGTGAAGTATGGATGTTGCATAGCCTGATCGGCACCGATGCGCTGATTTGGCCGACATACTAAAAGTTTTTGTAAGAGATCACGACCCTTGGAATTTAAACGCGGTACTATTTGGCTCCAAGACGAAATGGCTGGAAAAGCTTTATAAAAATAATGTATAAGTTACATTATTGGAGATGTAAGGAAACGCCTCGCGACTTACATGGGAGGGATACATAATCGGAAAGATGAGCTACGCCAGGCCAAGACTCTTCTGTAGGAGTGCCAAGAACACGGAAAATTTTCATTAGTTGATCCAGAACATCAGACCCGGGGAAAAGTGGCCTCCCAGCATCTGCGAGTTCTGCAAAAATGCAACCCGCTGACCACATATCGATACTTGTGGTATACAATTTCGCACCAAAAAGTACATCCGGTGGTCTATACCAGAGAGTGACAACTTCGGCCGAATAACATTTCACTGGAATACCAAACGCACGAGCTAAACCTTTGATAAATAATATTTATACTATTTACGAATTTATTACTATCTTTGAATTTGTGTTGTTTACCAAAATCTGCAAGCTTCAGCTCTCCGTTTTTGTTGATCAATAAATTTTGGGGTTTCAGATCTCTGTGAAGCACATTGTGGCTATGACAAAACGCAAGACCGCGCAAAAGTTGCAACATAAAACTACGACATACCGCCATATCTATTTCACCGTTCAGACTGTCGAAATACTTCTTCAAATCTTGGTCACAGTGCTCAAACACAAGTGTTAACTTTTTATCCGAGTGAAGAACATCGTATAGTCGCACAATGTTTTTGTGTTTCAGCTCCTAAATAAAAGTCAATTAATTAATAAATATATAATTGTCGAATCATTATTTTTACCTTTAAAAGGCAAATCTCTCTCAACGCAGAACTTGGGACTCCTTCGTCATCCTCGTCCAATCGCACTCTCTTTAAAGCAACTATTTCCATAGTCTCGCGGTTGCGTCCTTTGAACACTGTCCCGTAAGTACCTTCACCAATCTTTTCCAATTTTTCATATTTTTGCATTTCTTATAGAATTAATATAAATTAGTCTAATGATTGTTCTAATTAAGTTTTGGAAGATGCGATTCGCCAAATACGATTCATCGGTTGCAAAAAACAAGACAGCTGGGCCTCTTCTGATTTGGTCAGGGTGGCAGAGTTATTTTAGTAGTACACCATAAATCAAACATAATAGAGACAATCTTGACCAGAAATAGTAATGATGGGACACTTTTTCAATGCAAATATATATATTTAAAAATTCTTTGTAAAAGTGTTATTTTCAAACTTAATTGAAAAATTGATTAAAATCATTAAAATTTCAAAATATTTGCTTGTTTTTTATAATTTGGTTGTGGAACAGATCTGAAGTGTATTCGTAATTACTCAGAATACTTTCAGTTGTTAAAATTAAATATTTAACCAGACTAAAAAGAATATTAAAAAACCACTAAAATCAATTAAATTTAATAAAAAATTAAAAGTCTTATAGTTTTTAAGTCAATTGTCTAAAAATGTGATTCATAAAAACTTTACAGTAGGTTTATATGAGGTTTATCAAACATATAAGCAAAAACGTAATTCATAAACGTTTGATAGTTAAATGTACTATTTGAGGATTTTAAATTTATAGGAAGCTATACCCTACTTTAAATGTACGCTAAAGTGACATTTTAAAATATTTGAATAATTGTTTGATAGTTTTGAACATTGTGCGGTTATATTTCTAAAAATGCTGCAAATACAGTCGATTGGAGCCAATAATTTAATAAATACAATAGTAGCATTTATCTTTATTATATGTTATAATATATTGCTGCATGCTCTTAAATTGTGTGTAACCTAGAAACAACAGTTCGATAATACTTAAGGTAGGACCAAGATGAATTTACCCCGACGCTACACGTGCCAGCGCAAGTTCGAAAAACTCAATATCTTCAAAAATTTTCACCAATACTCTCACACATTTGCTACTTGCGGCGCTACTGGCAACGAAATTTCATAGACAGTAAATTTTTGACACATGCGGCCAGTAAATGTCAAATTCATACTCTGAATCACTGATGCACAAGAGAGAAATAAAAAAGTACTCTTGAATTTAAAAAATGCTACAAAAACACCAACTAAAAAATTATTTTCTCCAAATTTTTTGTTGTAATGTAAGAGTTGGACATTTTGGTACTACAAATAAAAAAAAGTGTATAATAGTTTGAAAACAATAAAAAAGTACTAATACCAAAATAACTGTGCTTCGTATGCGCCATACAAAAAGGCACCCTAAATGGTACGAAAGAAGAAACTAATAAACTAAAACTAAATAATGTTTAAATAAAAATCCTATATAATTGCATATATATAGTCATAGACACACCAGCATAAAGCCCTGATATGAACCCAATTGAAAATGTATGGGCGCACCTTAAAAAACCAGTTGCAAAACGGGTTCTAACTTATAAAAACGCTACTGTAGGGAGAACCTTTCCCAACGATGATATTTTATAAATGAACTTGCACTGGCACGTGTGGCCACCGTGGCCACTGGCAGCAAAATTTCGAAATTTCGAAAATAATATGTATTCTCCACTGTGATCCAGAAGCTACATCAGCAGAGCCTTCCGAGTTGATGGAACTATCCATTACACATCCACGTGCATCTTCCGCCAACGCACTGGCCACTCCGAAATCCTCCGCACCGGCAATTCCACTGGTACCAGTTACCAGTCCCGTCAGCTGGATTACTTTCTCCTCAAGGGGGCTTATGCGCTGTAAGCGGCAGTGGCCTCCTCCGGTGCTCACCATTTCTTTTTTGTTTGAGGAGAGCTTCCGCTTAATATAGCTCTTCCAGTCAATCCACACCTACATATACAAAAAATATATTTAATATATGCAACACATTCTTAAAATGTCATACATACCTTCTTCCATGCAGTGGCAGTTTTAGTTGGTGGCCCTACTGCATTGAGTGTGCTGGTCACTTCGTCCCAGAATGCCTGCACTTCCTCTTTCGTCCTTTTGTGGTAACCACTAGCAATGTCTGTCTTTGTTGCCAATAAATTGTACAATTTCTCATACTGCTGTGGTGTTGTTGTTTTCGACCTGCAATTGAAAAAAAATATTTATAAACATCATAAATCAAACCCTTAATTGCATTTTATACTTACATTATTTTTAAATTACACAATTTTTCAAATTAAAAACACAATCGAAAAATTCTCCGCCACAGAATAAACAACTTAGAAAAACGTAGCTACGATCGTAATGCAGAATACATACAATCGAAAAATTTCCGCATGCGGAACGGAACGGAACGCAGAATACCAAAGTTGCCAAAACGGAGAAAATTCGATCGTGATCGAAATGCAGAATAGGGGCGAATACCAAGTTTTGTTCACAATTAAGTACTGTAAAATGAATTCGATAATAATACATTATAATCGAAAAAAAATCGAAGAAAATTATAAGTAATTGATATATAATCCAATTTAGATTTATGGAAGTGAAGGACAAAGATTTCAGAACAGGAACTGAGCTGTACTAGAATAATTTCAGTGCAGCCAGTTCATGAACTGAAAGTGAACTTTCTGCGACAAAAACAGGAAAGTACAGATGAACCCGCGTCGCGAACACAGTTAAGGGCAGAAAGTGTTTCCAGTTCATGCGACGCGAACTGACCTGTAATTAAAAAATGTGGTAATATATTCTCTTCTTAAATAAATTCACTTTAAGCATAGCCAGGCGAATATACATATATGTATTTTTGTTCTCTACTTTGCAACATTATTTTCCTATGGAAGTCGATAGATAGATTTAATCCTCCTTTATTCAATTGGGTAAACAATGCAAGTTTTACCCTATAATGAGATCTGTCAAGTGAAAAATTTGTTGTGACTAGTTGAAAAAGTCCGATCAGATGTGGTAGAATTAAAATTTTGTATTTTTTATACTAGTGGAATTATCAAACAATATATTACCATCGAATTACCAACACGAAAATGTTTTAATTGTGGAAAAGTACGGCTTTTGCATTTTATGTTGCATTGGGGTTTCGAAGATTTACAGTCAGTTGTCGCTTTCACACATGACATTTACTCCCCTTTTTACTTTTTGTTTCGCCTTTGTTACTAAAGAGCCGAACCATGGAGCTTTGCTGATAAATTTCACTTAAACAGCGATTATAGTAAATTGATTTAAAAACAATATTTTCACGTATAAAGGTTAAAACTGTACAAAGATATATATGAGTCAATTGATAATGGTCAAAAATCTTTCCAAATACTTTATTTTGTGTGTCGGTATTATCAAATGAAACACTTAAAACTTTTAGATTAAAGGAGATTTATTTCGAAATTTTCGCGTTAACTTATTAGACGATAGGGATTAGAAGTCAACATGGTGACGCCCAGGGACAATGTAGATTTAGAATGTTTTCTTGTAACGAAACACTCGTGGAAGGGAAAGTATAAGCGCATTCTCTCAATTGGCACCGTGGGTATTTCTACCTATAATCCAGACAAATTCGATTTAACAAATCGTTGGACATATTCAGACATTGTTGCAGCAGCTCCGAGTAAAACTTCCAATGTAAGTAAAGTTTCAGCCCAATATAAATTATATGTAAGTATAATAATTATAAAATATATTGGTGTTGAGCATTAAATTATGTTTGCTTTCCTATCTTGTTATATGCATAATCACTTGCACCCCATTTTCCTTTACAGATACCTAATGAATTTGTGCTCACTACAAAGAAAGATAAAAAACTGGACTCGATTAAACTTTCCTCTGAGTACCGCAACGATATTCTCAGCTCTATATTGAAATACTACAAAGAATTTGCTGATAAGCCAAAAAATGTACAAGTGGGTGTGAGAATTAAAATATATAATCTTTCTATTAACTAACGTTAAATTTCAATGTTAATTTTTTTAATTGCAGCGCTTTCCCGCTTACAAATACCATTGGTCAGGCATCAGTTTACCCACAATGCTTGAGGTGACACCATGTTCGTTGGATCAATTGGATCCGACTACTAATGAAGTACTGGCGAGTTATATGTATAAAGACATTGAGGGAATAATAGGTACCAATAATTCCAAAGTATATACCAACTAAACTTACTTTAACGTAGGCGACTATAAAATTTTATTTATTTTGATACAAGTCTTCCTTTACAAAAATAACTTTTGCTTTCTTTTATACCCTTTTTTTATATATATACACCTTAATTTATTGTAAATTATTTTGTGCGTTTTAAGCAGGTATTTCGGATTATGAGGGAGGAATTGTAATGGCCTATGGCGGCTTCAGTCGTCTACATCTTTTTAAAGCCCTTAATCATCATGAAATTGTGCAAAACGTAGCTCAAAGTTCATTGCAATATCTTAGTATTGAAACAAAGATTCTGAAAAGCCAAATAACCTTGGAGCAATTTGAGCGCCAACGATTTGGAAAATACAGGTAGTAATTAAAAAATCAACATAGGCTTAGTATTACCTTGACTGACGCTCAATAATTTTCTAGCGGAGACCAGTTCCAAACTTCGATGACGGAATTCACAGTGCAAAAGATAACACCTCGCCACCCGGATCTTGTAAAAAGAATTCTTTGCCTAACTGAAACTACTTTACTGGAAAGAGATCCTCAGACTTATAGTATATGCACACTGAGGCCTTTATCAGAAGTATTTGCGTTGGTGCGTGACAAAGACAATTTACAGAAATTTTGTATCGAATACAAAAATGGAATTGTTCGAAATTACTCTACTAATGACAGGTACATGAGCAAATTGTAAATATGAATTAATTTAAATTTATGTTATTTTTAGAGATTCCTTGCTTGCCACTTTACTGGATGCAGTACGCTCAAGCGGCAACCAGGACGTCCACGTACGCATTAGTAATACTCCACGTGGAAAACGCTATGTGCCGTTGAATAGTTCAGTGGACGAAGAGACAGAAGCAAATTTATTGCGTTTGGTCATAAATTACTTTCAGAATCCAGCAAAACGGTTCGAAATTTTAGAACGATTCAATGCCAACATTCCGCATAGTGGTCTTAATTATAGTGTGACGCAAGATGTGAGTTAAGTGTGCTTTAAAACTCATATTTTCCAACTAAACAATAATTTTCATCGAAAATGTAATTTAGAGTCTTTTTGCTGAGAACAAAGAGAAGCTTATTTTAAGCGCGTTGCAGGCTATAGCCCAAAAAGAGGTGGACAATCCTACGGCGCAATTAAGCAACTTAGAATTGGAAGCTATGTTTCATGCTCTCACACGTTTGCTTGCTAGTCGTGTGGGATATGCCGCATTTACGAATTTACAAGGGTTTGTCTCGATCTAATTATTTATGAAATTGTAAATTTTATGTGCACTAACATTATCAGTTGTAGTTTTCGTGAAATAATTGGCAGTAAAATTGTGGCCGCATTGCGTCGAAAAGATTTGGCTGTAACATATTCTGCCATCGACATGATCAATTCCCTTATGCATTCAGTCAATGCTGATCATGATCTCAAACAAGAGCAACTCAATAAATCTTCCATTTTATCCTCGAAGTCGTTTTTGGAGACTTTGCTCAATATGTGGACTACACATGTGGTGAGTTTTGTAGTTAAATTATTGCGACTATATGTCCCTTTGTATTTAAAACGTTTGGAACAGAATCATGGTAGTGGCGCTTTGGTACTCTCAGCCATGCTAGATTTTTTGACGTTTGCCCTATGTGTGCCGTATAGCGAGACAACTGAAGGAAAGCAATTCGACATTTTGCTCGAGCTAGTCGCCGAACGAGGTCGTTACTTGTATAAACTTTTCCAGCACCCATCATTGGCCATAGTCAAAGGCGCGGGTTTAGTCTTACGAGCCATAATCGAAGAGGGAGAACTGCAAGTAGCGCAAAACATGCAGTCATTGGCTTTGGACGAAGCAGCGCTTTGTCGCCATTTATTAGTAGCACTTTATACGCCAACTAACGACCCTACACTGGCCACACACCGCCAATTGTCGCGCCACTTAATTGGTCTTTGGATAACAGATAATGGAGAGGCTACGGACTTGTTCAGAAGAATTTTTGTGAGTTTTTAATTCTTTTGCATGTATAATTCATAAATTTATTTATTTCTTAAGCCTGCTGGATTGCTGATGTTCCTAGAGAGTGAGGATAATGTACCAGAAACTGATATTGAAGAAGACAAATTAAATTTTCGCGACAATTTAAAATTTGCAATTCAACATTCCAATAAAAATAAAACGAACGTGATTGAAAAGCATTTACAGGTAAAGGAAAATTGAGATTTTCTATATAATTTGGAAATGTCTGAATTTCCCTTATTCCCGAAATCCTATTTATGAAATCAAATCAAAGCCCAAGAATAGTCATTATTGTAAAGGTTGAATATTTGTTACTTTCTGATTAAATTTCCAGAGTATTAAACATTGGGGTATGAACCTTGTCGAACAACAGGACTCCACTGCTCAAGCCTTGAAGAATCGTCCAGTGGTTCTGCGCAATCGTCGTCAAAAGAAAAAAACCAGCGATACTATAGTAAATTTGCCTTATTTCTTTTTTAATTTTGCTAAAGACCATAGTTTACCGAATTTAATATGGAATCATAAGGTAAGAGACATATCCACGTAAAATTTATAATAATTTACTTATTGCTGACTGTTGTAAAGACTCGAGAAGAACTGCGTATTTGTTTAGAAAACGAATTACGTCAGTTCATAAATGACCGAGATTTAGCTGGCAATATGATTGTGGCATGGAATTATCAGGAATTTGAAGTAACCTACCAGGTAAGTTAGTAAAAATAAACACACATGAACAGATTTTGGCTGCAATAACACCATTATAAAATATTTTTGAATATTTTTATTATCAGAGCGAAGCGGCTTTGTAAGTAGGATATATCGTTTGATAAATCAGAACCATAGATTAGGTTCTAAGTAGGCTTCAGGAGTTTAAAATTGTCTCCTGTGGTAGAACTTGACAAGTACCCAATGATAGTAGTTCCTACTAAAATAATTTTAATTTTTCAACGCACAGTTTAGAAAAGTTTCCTAGCATGTTCGTAGAGGACTCATCATTGCAGAGATTATTATGTCCTGTTAGAAGAAACTTTTGTTTGTTTGGGCCAAATAGCTTAGTGTAAATCATACATTTTGAGTTTAAGTAGGAAAATTTCGCAATTTGCATATTTTTCTCTTCTATCAGAAATGCTTTCATTTCATTTTATATAAAAATATTTCTTCGAGATTAGATCACTTTTTTCAGTTCCTGTATGGCTATATAGAGCTATTACCAGACTTTGATTTATTCGAATTTAATTTTTTTCAGTGTTTGGCGGACGAAATCCAAATAGGCGATTATTACATACGTTTAATTTTAGAAAAAGATGATTGGCCGCAAAACCTTGTAAAAGATCCGTAAGTTTATTAATCTGAACTTGGTTAGCAGCAGCACAAACTTTGAATAACTATCCTAAAATTTTCGTAGAACCGACCTTTTTAATGCTTTATACCGACGAGTTTTATGTCGACAACGGGTGAACGATGATCAGTTAACGGTAACCTCTTTACAAGCATTGGCCAAAGTATACAAACGCTACCACAAAGAAATTGGAAAGTTTAGCGATATGTCTTATATTCTACAATTAAGTGATCGTGTAAGTTTGTTTTAATACAAAAAACGAACTATTGAATTAAATTAAGTTTCTGTTTTAGTGCCTTTCACCGTCTCTGCGAGATGCTCTAATTAACCTTATATCGTGCCTAGTACTTGAAAAGGACAACTGCCGTCCGCTGGTTGATCACGTCCAATGTCTAGTAGACCTAATTACTCTCGCTCATTTACATCGAGGACGAGCGCAACCAAATACGAAAACAAACTTAATCGAAGCTGGTCCGAATATGCAGGCATACGAGGAAAAAGATTGGTACTACAACATAGAAAAAGAAAGCCAAAAGCTTGAACGCCAGGGCCCGATAACATATAACGAACTGAAGGATCTGTGGAATAAGGGTGTGATCACAACCAAAACACGCTGTTGGGCCATCGGCATGGATGGTTGGCGATCATTGCAGCAAATTCCTCAGCTTAAGTGGTGTCTCATTGCCAAGGGTTCGCCTTTGTACAATGAAACTGAGTTAGCTAGCAAGATACTCGACATACTCATAAATTGCACTAGTTTCTTTCCTAGTCGCACACAAAATGGTGTGGCTGTGCTTATACCGGGTCCAAAACTTTCGCGCAAGTTATCGGAGTTTATTTGCCTGCCACACATTGTCCAAGTATGTTTGACGCACGATCCTGGTTTGCTGGAACGAGTGGCTACATTATTGTGTCAAATAATGGAGGACAATCCGGAAATGTCGAAAGTGTACTTAACTGGGGTGTTTTACTTTATGCTGATGTACACTGGAAGCAATATTCTCCCCATCACTAAATTTCTTAAAATAACGCACATGAAACAGGGCTTTCGAAGCGAAGAGGTTGATTAAATAAGTGTTGCTAAGCACAGTAATTTATAATCGAAACAAGCTCTAATCTTAGGCATCTCAGTCTGGTATTATCCATCGCAGTATTTTGGGTCAACTCCTGCCTGAGGCAATGGTATGTTTTCTGGAGAATTATAGCGCCGATAAGTTTGCAGAAATATTCCTGGGAGAATTTGATACCCCTGAAGTAATTTGGAGTTCAGAAATGAGACGCCTCTTAATTGAAAAAATTTCAGCGCATATTGCTGATTTTACGCCACGCTTGAAAGGACACACAATGGCGAGGTATGTGTATATATTTAGGGTCCATGTGTGCTGGAAACTAATTATTGTAATTTTCTTTAGATATCCTTATCTTGCTATTCCTGTCATAAGCTATCCGCAATTGGAGAACGAGCTCTTTTGTCATATTTACTACCTGCGTCACTTGTGCGACACGATAAAATTCCCCAATTGGTCAATAGCAGATCCCGTTCAATTGCTTAAACATACTCTAGATGCCTGGCGCAAAGAAGTCGAAAAGAAGCCGCCACAAATGACTATTCAGCAAGCTTATCAAGATCTTGGGATTGACATAACGAAAACCACGAAACCAGATGAGTCTGTGATACGTAAAAGCTACTATCGTCTTGCGCAGATGTACCACCCGGATAAAAATCCCCATGGAAGGGAAGTTTTTGAAAAAGTGAATCAAGCCTATGAGTTTTTGTGCTCGCGTTCTGTGTGGAGTTGCGGGGGACCAGATCCAAAGAATATAGTTCTAATATTACGAACGCAAAGCATTCTTTTTGAGCGATATTCCGATGGTTTTTATTTGTAATTGTGGACGCAAGAATTTTATGTTCAAGGTTTTCTTTTCAGTGTTACGACCGTACAAATATGCTGGCTACCCACAATTGATTAAAACAATTCGTTTGGAAACTCGGGACGATGATCTCTTTTCCAAGGAGGTACAGTTGCTCACGGCAGCCTCAGAACTTTGTTACCACACTGTCCACTGTTCTGCGCTTAATGCTGAGGAATTACGACGGGAGGAAGGAATTGAGGCACTCCAGGAAGCTTTCACTAGATGCGTGTCTATTATGGGAGAAGAATCCAAGCCCAACGCATTGCATTATCAAGTGATTTCGAATGTGACTCGTTGCTTCGAAGTCGCTTGCAACTTTGAGAAATGTAAACAGAAGATTATAACCCTTCCGCAGTTGTTGTCCGATGTTTGCAGGGTGGTTTATTTTAAAGTGAGAAGTGAATTTAATTTTGATTCTGTACTCAACCTAATTGTCATTTGTTATTCAGCATTCATTATCCGTAAGTCTCGTGACGAGCTTGGCAGCCAATAATTATGACTTGCAGTGCAATCTTGTACGAAATGGCGTACTGTGGTCCCTGCTTCTATTTTGTTTTGAGTACGATTATACCTTAGATGAGAGTGGTGTAGAGACCAGCGATAAGTCTAATCAGCAACAGGTGGCCAATAATTTAGCAAAAATGTCAGTGTTGTCATGTATTGCTTTGGCGGGATATGGCATCGAGTTATTTAGGGACATCAATGGCAAGCCTTCAGAGGAAGGTAATTCTCCTACAACACTGCAAATAAAGCCGACAACTATTAATACAGTTACGCAAAACTCTTCATATACACAAAACGCACACAATCCTTTGCAAAATGCAAGTAAACCGTTGCCTAAAATGTCGAGAGCAGATTCGGCAGCTCCTGCGCCTATTACTAAACAAGATTCCACTCCTAGTGAAAAGTCCAGTGTCAATTCAACTACAGACATCGAAAACACGAATGAAATTAAACAACAAAAACACAGAATTACATCTGAAGCGAAGAATAATATTGTGAAGCAGGTACTAGACCGTTTGCTGACCGAATATATCGCAAATAAACTCGCCAAAGAGAAGGCTGGTGAGGTAGATATCTTTATTCAAATGATGAAAGTGGTTGCCTCCTACTTTTTTTTTAGATTTTGAAAACGCTGACATCCAACATCCGCACACCGTACCTAATCTGGGATAATAGCACCAGAGCACAACTGTTGGACTTCTTAGAGCAACAACGTACAGCTTCAGTTAAAGAAACTTACGAGGACATGACGCAATTTTATGAAGTTGCGGCAGGATTTGAGTTTGATGCTCACAAGTAAGAAGAGGAAATCAAAATTTAAGGGCGTTTGTAGCTCATTTGTTATGTAACAACGTCACAACTCAAAATTGAAATGAATGTTTGAACCATGTAAGCACCACTTGGGTGGTTTACCAAAGGGAATATTTCAATATGCAGTTGAATTTTATGCTGTGATGTTGATGCTAACGAATGATATATATGTACGCGTATTTGTTTGTTCTACATAACAATCAATATTTGAATTTTGCAGAGACGAATTGCAAATTGGTGGCATATTTATACGAATTTACAATGAAATGCCTACCTTCGCCATAGCAAATCCAAAACAATTCGTAATTGATTTGCTAGAATTCCTCAAACAATCATATCATTTCCTGATGACATCCGGAAATAGTAAAATGCAAGCAAACATGAGTCTGTCACCTAGCGCCCCTGTGATAGGTATAGATGGAATTCTCACACCTAGTCTTGCTCCCAACCATCCTCAATTGCAACAACAGGTACAAAGAGACAAAGGCAGCACATTTGATGAAGTCCTTAATGCTTATAACCGGTCCAAGAGTCGAAAAAAACTCGAAGCAGACTCAATATTTGAACAGAAACAAATACAGCAACAATACAAATATGATTTTAGCAACGATTCTCGGTTAGAGGAGCGCATTATAATGGTTTTGCGGGCCTTAATAGCAGTCATCAAGTCCAATGCGGAGGTGGAAATTCAGTGTATTGGCAGCTTTGATTTAATATTCGGTTATCTAGCGAACACTCTGTTTAAAGATGTAGGTTTAGATAGAAGCATGTTGATATATCGAATTATATATATATTTTTCAGAGCATAACTATAAAATCTGTTGCGCTGGAAGTGGTCGCATTAGTCTCACGCAATAAGGAGTGTGTGTCCGAGATTGCCGCATGCGAAATACTTGGCAGCTTTTTAGTTGCGTTAAAAGATCTTGATTTAAAATCCAGTCAAGTAAGAGTATTGGAAACATTATCAGGGCTTATGAATGTTCAGGAAATGATCAAAGAAGCTCAAAACAAGGGTGCTGTCATTTATTTACTGAATATGTTTTGTAATTCCCGCAATCCGCAAATACGCGAAATGTGCGCTGAGATCATGGCGAAAATGACTGCCGATCGTCTGAGTGGCCCAAAGGTATTTGATCCTTTTAACACGCAATTTGCTTTTTTCATTTTCTTTTGTGTTTAGGTACGCATTACAGTTTCGAAGTTTTTGCCGCCTCTTTTTGTGGATGCAATGGTTGAATCGCCACCGACCTCAGTACAGTTATTCGAATCAATACATGAGCATCCCGAGTTGATATGGAATGACAAAACGCGTCTAATTGTATGTGATGCTGTAGCCGAAATGTGTGAGAGGTACGGACCCGTAAACCCTTTGGAATAAATTCTATTCATCTAAATTAATAAACAAAATTTCAGTTTCTACACGACACAGACGAGGAATACGAAGTTTTTATGGAAAGATCCGGAAATTCTAAAGGAAATTGTGTCCAATGAAGTCGTTGTAGCTGGCGTTTATTTACGACTTTTTGTTAGCAATCCTGCTTGGACGTTGCGCAAGCCGAAGCAATTTTTGTCCGATCTGTTAGATTTCGTTGTGGATCAAATAAGCAGGAGTTCTTCTGAAGTTAGTTTAATAATTATCCTCCATTTATAAATGCAGTCCAAATATTTAAAGAGATATTTTACAGCAAGATGTATTAGATTTATCCACCACGGCTCTTGTAGAGTTGCTACGTTCCCAACCGAATCTTGCTGATGACATTCCAGTTTTAGGTCATATACCAAAGTTGTTTAATTTGTTATCGGTGCAGCCAAAGAACACGCTATCAGTATTACAACAGTTGTCGTTGTCTGAGGTGACCAAAATGATTTTTAATATGTTCGAAGTAATACAATATTCTATAAAATGTCTGTGCAGTTCTGTGTTAGCGCAGTTTCGCAAACGGAATGCATTTTGCCGTTAAAGAAGTGTATGGAGCATAATCGAGATTGCATGGAAAAAGCGTGTGAGACTTTAAGTCGTTTATTTAAGCACCAACACGTATGTTGAAAATATAAATTTACATTTTATAAAATAACATTTAAAAAACAGCATTGAATTCCACAGGACTCTCTCATCAGCCAGTCTCTAGAGGTGGGCCTCATACCTTTTCTGTTAGGTTTACTGGATAGTCGACTAGAATTCGTTGACAACTCTTCAGCTGTGAAGGCGCAAATTGTCGCTGCTCTCAAAGGAATGACACATAATCTCAATTACGGTGATCGTGTTACTCAACTTTTGTTGAAACACCCAGTTTGGGCCGAATTTAAAGATCAACGACATGACCTATTTATAACGGATACAAACATAAGAGGATATCTTACTGGTAAATTCATAATTGTTCTGCTTCCCTTTTCGGTTTTATTGATTTACAATTTGTATTTAGGTATTAATCCTACTGCTGGTTATCTCACACAAGCCCCAGCACAAAACGTTGAAGTTCTAACCTCGCCGCCACCGATTGATCGTGATGATCCTTCAGCGAGACCGCCCTCTGATTAGTGTCCATCGGGTACCGACAGAATTATTTGATATACTAGGGGTTTGCGCGTTTAGCTAGTTTTGTATTAAATTCTATTTTCTTAGATTTTGTAAAGTGGAAAGAAGAGCACGTGTTTTTAAAAATGTTATTACTTTCCTTACTTACATTATTTATCAATTGTATTTCGTATTTTTCCACTAAACCCATAAAGAATGGAATTGCAGAATAATTTAAAATGCAACAATCTATATATAATGTATTTTTACATATGTGCATAGATACATGTAATTTACGTGAGTATGTGCGGATAGTATATAAACAAAAAGTGATGAAATTGAAATATATAAAAAGTCTTTCATTATGAATGAAAGTATGATATAATTTAATTCTCTACCATGTCTTCTGTTAATCTATAAGTTCTGGAAATAGAAAGCATTCGATTATCGTTACACTGACATACCAGTCATTTATTGTATATTATTTAATTACCAAATATAAGGCACAGCCCTAAACGACCATAATCCACCGTTGAAGCTATGGCACTCCCGATGACACGACAACGCTCCACGTATAGTGAGACAAACATCAGGTGTTTCTTGTTCGCTCTTTCCAAAACCATTATTCGGTGCGTGTAACTCAACAAATCTAGTCTGCGGGGCAAAATTATGTCGAAATGTCTGCAAATAATAAAAGTGCATATGGTTAGGGTTTTGAAATTCTTCAAGACGATTACGATTACGAAGTATATATGTACATATATCAGTAGTGAGTTGCCAGCAGTAGTGATATTTATAGGCAAACTAAGGAAACTGTGTATTAAAAAACGAACTATTTCTTAAGTGAAAATCTGATAATTAAACTCCTTTCTAAAATAGTTAAATAAAAAAGCCTTTTTGGGTACTTGATGTAATCCAGTGATTCGAACTAACAAACGTATTTTCAGTGAAGATAAAGTTTGACCAGCTAAAAGCAAAACAGCTGATGAATGAGCTTCCGCTACATTTTTTTCCAATAGGGTAAACAAAGAAAGAGCTAAAGTGGGTTTTCCGAGTGGCAATGGGGTTGCTAGTTATAAATATATCAATTTCAAAGAGGGCATGAGAGAAACAGTGACTCAAATTGAAAATACACGTGGTACTCAAGTTATTTCAAATAGTAATAAGTTGCTGGCTGCTTCACAAACAATGTTGTTGGAACAGAAAATGCGAATAAAAGAGCAACAAGAGAAGCAGCAATGGCTGCCGATGGAACAAGAGAAACACCAAAAACAGTTAAAGGAAGGGAAGGTAAATAGAGCACAATTCAGCTACGCTCCTTTACAAAACTGATAAATAGTAGAGTTGGCGAAATCGAATGAGAGTTACGTACCTTATTTTATTGCATACAGTATGGTGGCCACGGTTAGCTCAAGCTTTGTGGTCGTAGTTCTCAACCCGCCACACTACACCGAGGGAGGTACAATAATTTAATAAATATCTTCGGTATCATAAATGCGAGAAACCTACACAGCACTGAGCAAATCACCTTGCCTTTGTCTGCAGTGTACAGATCATCCAGCCTAACAAAGCATTTCCAATCCGCGTCCGCTATCTCTTTACATTAAAATAACGTATCCGGCGGAAAATTTAATTAAAAGAGCTCTTAGCTGGGGAGTTGCTGCCATACAAATTACGCGGTCCTGACGATACTGTTATTTGACACAGTAGGTAGGTAGGTAAAGCGGCCGCCCGAAGGGCGCACTTAAGCCATCATTGTGATACCGCATGAGACAACAGGGCTCACCCCTTTCATATGTCCAGACACTTGGAGCTTTTAATGGAAGCAGTTGACGGAGCTAATCTTTTTATTTGAAATATCTCCCAGAGTCCAGAAAGTGGCCGCCCCGAACAGTGCGCCTCCTTCTGGACATCCCTGGACACGTGCATAACAGGTGTACAAAGGACTCTTCCTTCTCCTCGTCCACACAACTCCTGCAGAAGTCGTTAGAGGCAATCCCCAGCCTACACCCATGAGTACCCAGGGTCCAGTGTGCCATTAGGTCACTAATTACGGAACCTATACTTAGTCTATTCAGAGACACGTTCTTTGTAACTTTGTTACCAGCCTGTATGTGAACTAATTTAGATTATTTAGTCCACCAAGCAAGTACCCCATAAAAAAAGGACTGGTCGTACCACAGCTGTGTATATCCAATAACCTACCTTAGGCTGTAACCCCCATTTTCTCCCTACAACTCTTCTTCAGGAGTACAGAGCTATTTGAGCCTTCCTAACGCAATCACATATATTAGCCTTCCAGTACAGCTTCATATCTAGGATCACACCCACATATTTAGCTTCCTCGACAAGGTTTATATCTATACCCACTATTTTTGGAGCGATAAATTGAGGAATTTGATACTTCGTAGTGAAGAGCACCAGCTTAGTGTTGGTCGAATAAACCCCCCACCCACAGTCTGTAGTCCATTTAGAGGGAATATTTAGCATGCGTGGCATCAACTCTCTCATAGTAGATATAAATTTGTCCGAGATCGTCCGCATAAGCAACCACCTTGCACCCTTCCCTGTCGAACGAGCAGCTCATTTGCTTCTACACCGTCCCCAGCTGTGAATTGATTATCCTGCCCCTGAGCATATTTTCCATCCACTTGCTAATGGCGGGGTCCACCTCCAAGTCCCGCAGCGCAGCCGTAGGTAGAACTCCTTGTTATGCAGGGAGAACGCAATACTAGAGACTAAAAAATGTGATGCAGTAGTATCTACCGATTTTCCATTGAAGTAGGCATGCTGAGGCACTGACAGCTTCTGTCTGTGTATAGTGAGCCTCAAATGAATGCCTAGCAACCTTTCTAGAATTAAAGTCTCCTGGAGTTGTGTGCGAGCTTTTGCCGGCCTTATGTATAAAAATTACCCTAACATACTTCCATGACTCTGGAATATATGTTAATTCAAGACAACTTTTGTAGATCTTTACCACCCACTCGATTACAAGATTCTCTCTCTGCTTAATCTCAATTGGAGCTACGCCATCTGGGCCGGATGCTTTATATGGTTTGAAGCTATGGATAGCCCATTGCAATTTGGTTTCATGAGTATGTCTGAGTTTACTTTGACTTCATCCGTGCCGGGCTTCGTTCTCCGAGGAATGGTGCTCGAGCTACCAGGGGAGTGAGTTTCTAGAAGAAGCTCTAGAGTCTCATTACTATTTGAAGTCCAAGATCCATCCTCCCTCCTCAGATGACCAGGTACCATTAGAGCAGTTGATAGGATCATCCTCAACCTGGACGTCTCAGAGATATCTTCTACGTCACCGCAAAAGTTTCTTCACGATTCTCTTTCTGCCTTCCTAAGCTTACTTTTGAAGGTTATGTGTGGTGCCTTATATAAAGCCCAGTCTGCACTATCTCTAGACTTCTTTGCGTTGTTGAAAAGTCTCCTACAGTTTTTTCTGAATCCCCTAATTTCCTCCTCCCACCACGTGGGTTTTTGTTTCCCCCTGGGTCTACTGAGGGGGTAACAGACCAATAGAGCCTTATTAAGAGCAACCGTTAGAACCTCCACAGACCTATCAATTTTGGCACATGTGCTTGTGCTTGTGGAATTCTAGATACAGTCACCTTGTAGAGGTCCCAGTTTGCCT
This sequence comes from Clusia tigrina, assembly GCA_920105625.2. Taxonomy (NCBI): domain Eukaryota; kingdom Metazoa; phylum Arthropoda; class Insecta; order Diptera; family Clusiidae; genus Clusia; species Clusia tigrina. Next base: position 370,293,626 of record OV050030.1, read on the forward strand.
TCCTGACATTTCTAAAAGCTTTAGGACTAGGTAGACTATTTAGAAGATTAAACTGAATTAACCTATGATTCGAAAAGGAGTGTTCCTCTAGAACTCTCCATTTTGAAATCCTATGAAAATTGATTCGGAGGCAAGGGTTATGTCAAGGACTTCCTGCGGTAATGAAAGTGGGTTCTGATATCTCATTGCATCCACAACAAGCTTCTGTAGGTTGTCTTCCGGAAGGATATGATGGTCATGCGCCATATAGGCCGAGACCAGCCAGTACCGCCTCTTACCAGTTCCCAGGCAGACGGCCGTCAAATCCTTGTTGCTGTAATTGGGGAGAATAAATGAGACCTGGGTCTGCCTTCACTTACGGTATACAGCAAGCTGTAATTATTAATCCTGAGACCACAGACAAAGTCCCCTTATGTTCAGGGTTCTTGGATTAGGTCAACGGGAACTCCGCCTTTTGCAAGACGGAGCTGAAGGCTGGCAGACGCAGCCTTTGGGTGATGGAGGTTAATCACCACTATTCGTAGCATCCCTGCTACTAATAGCGCTGGTCACCTCCACCACAGTGACTTCCGCATCAGACTCCTCCGTGTCTGATTCCAGAAGGAGCTCCTCCTCACTGAGTGTGGTCGTCCCCAGAAGACTCTCCAAACCCCCCACAGTGGACACAGTCACTGCGTTTCGGGTGCATGACGGAGTCTACAGCAGATGTTGGATCAGGAGTTACCCCTATAGGGTTCGCTCCCGCTTGATCCGTCCTTCTTAAGGCTCGTAGATGAGAAGCCATAGCCCACGACCTAATTGGATTCGACTAGAGTCGCCGGAGATTCGGCGTTCACCACAAGGGTTACTGACCTGAAATCCCCTCATGGTTCCTCTATTTTGGTAACCTTCCAGTTTCTAGCCGGGAGCTACTGGTTGCTCAATCTGAATATCTGCAGGATAGCCTCAGGGTCAGGCTGTGATCCAAGCGCGCGACTAACATTACTTCTTTAGAAGTGAAGGAAAAAAAACTAACATTACTTCTTTAGAAGTAAAGGAAAAAAATAAGTTTTTATTTTTTATTAACCCGAAGGTTTCTTTATTTCTTTAAATTCAGATTAAGACTGACTTACTTAAAAATATTACAATCCAATGTAACCTCTTAAGATACAAAAGAAATACATTACTACAAAAATACAAAATACATATTTCCTGCCTTTGATTGCATTTTTTGTGTTGCAACCAATATTTAAAATTGTTTACGTATGAAAACCCAAAACACTTAGGTGGGTCAGTTGGATTGCAAGAGCAATTCGATACATTGTTTACACATTGCCGACGCTGTTGAATTTTGGGTTAAGCAACAGCGGCACATGACAAAATGTTCTGTAATCCGAGAATATGTTTTTGAGTTAAATGTTTTTAGATTCTTTATTCGGTTAATTGTTTCGAAACCATTGTATGTATGTTTCGAAACAATTAATTTATGTTGCCCAATTGACTGGCAGTTTGGTTGAAACCTGAGGTTTCTCAAGTGACGTTGATGTCGACATGACCCCTCCCCCCTTGGATTGAGAACTCTCCTGAGTTTGAGGGTTGACGATACTTATCTTAAGTGTTCTGTTCTTTCTTACAAAATATATGTATACAAATATTGCTGATAGGGATAATATCATAAGAGAAGAAATAAGTACAATGAGATTGACAGTTGTAAAATTCTTTCTGTGATACTTTACTTCTTTTATTTTTTCTATGTTTTCTATTTGTTGAATAACAATTTCTTCAAAGGTTAGTTGGGTTTTTGAACTATTTAATTTTTTTATTGATGGTACAGCAAATCTTTCATGAAATATTAATTCTTTATTTGAAAAATGTTCTTCATTTACTTTTATTTTACAATCATTAAAAGAAATTAAGTAGTTTCCATTCAGTTTAGTTTTTCTATAATCACATGTACTATTTAATTGTGAATTTATTTGATTTTTTAACAAAATTAGACCAGGTTTTATATTAATAATTTCTGAATGATTGTTTTTGACTTTTAGACAGTTATCTTTGTAAATACATAGCTTTGATTTTTTAAAGTTTTTAATGTTTACATCACTATTATAATCATAAAAAGTATTATTTATTTTTATTACTTCTTGCATACTAATAAGTAATTCTTCATGTTTTGCGTTTGAAACGGGTACTACTAATGATCTTGGTACAGAAAGCATATTTTTAGGAATTTCTATTACAAATATAATTTCGTTATTTTTATATTCACCTACACCTAGTCGTATGTTTCTAAGTTTGTCAATGTCGATGTTGTATTGAGTTATTTCGTCGTCTGTTAATATGTTACTTGTCATTATGTCGAGTCTTGCTGAAGCGATGTTATTTTGTATATGTTCAATGTGATCCTCCAAAATTTTAATTTTTGATAAAAAGTCTAAGTAAAGAAATTGCGCATACATTCTTGAATTCGTTTCTTCTATGTCATTAAATTTTTCATTTATTTTATTTCTGTCCGACTCTATTGTTTTCCTTAGCATTTCGAATGTTTTATTAAAATGGTCATTTATTTGGATATTTTTGTTAATATTTTCAATTGCCATATGATTATTTGTGTCAATAATTTTTAAATGTTCTTCTATTTCTGTCCTATCATTGTCGTCCATTGTCCCATAAAGCCATTTAAGTCCTGTTCCAAAAATGTTTATAAGTCCCCTCTTCTGTCTATGTGGTAGGATGGTTTGAATTTTCCGTCTAAGTGTTTTAAGTTGTGAATTTAAAAGTTGCTTGTTTTCTAATAACTTTAATTGTTGTATTTCGGATGTAAAGTCGTCTATGATACTTTCTATTTCGGATGGGTTAATTATATGTAAAATCATGTTGTAGTTCTTAATGATTTGTGCGTTTTCCAGTTTTATTTCAATGAATCCATCGTCGGTTTCTATTTTGTCGATCATAAGTGTTCCACAAGCCTTAGTTATCATTATTAGTAAGGTCAAAACGAGTAATGTCCAATTGATCTGAAAATTTGGTTGGTCTTTTAATATTTGTTGGATGAATATTTTCTATCTTTAATCTTCTATATCTTGGTTCGTATTTGTGTCTGAGTGCTTTATAATTCTTTACATATCCTTCTTGTTTATTGTGTGTAAAATCCTCACGTTTCCTGTTAAGTTTATCAATATTTTGCTCTTTTTTACTTTGAATTAACTGCCTAATTTTTTCTTTATCGATTTTACCTTCTTCTACATCAATAGGTTTTTCTTTTAGAGTTGAATGCACTGATCTGTTATACCATTCTACACATTTAAATATACGTTCTTGCGTCGATAAACTAGACTTTTCTGCTTCTAGTGCTCTGAATTTTTCAGCAATAGTGCTATGGAATCTTTCTATGTCGGAATTTCCAGTGTGACTATTGGGTTTTGTAAAATGCACTAATATTTCTTCTTGTCTCTTAAATTCTCTAACATTGACAGAATTGAACTCGTTATCCATAACAATTTTGTCTGGTTTACTTTTTATTGACAAGTACAGTCTAAATTTTTCTATTAAAGTGTTGCTATTTCTATCTTCTAAGTAAAGAATGACCGCGAATTTAGAAAATTTATCTATAAATGACATAAAACTGTGTTTCTTATTTGTATAAACATCTACGTGTATAATCTGATTTTTGTCGGTTGGGGTTTCTGTTAAAAAATATTTCGGTTTGATTGGTTTCCTGTCGTATTTGGCCCTACTACAGATGTCGCAATTATTCACGTACTTCTGTATTAATTTCTTTAGGTCCTTATAATAGATAAGTTTTTTCAATCCCTCGTAATTTGCCTGTATGCCACCATGTCCTGTCTCTAATTTATGATATTTTCCTATTTGTTTATATGTTTCCTCTTCGTTTGACATATCTGTAGCATGGTATGAGCATCTATAGAATTTAAGAGTTGAACCGAAGAGTTCTACTAGTTTCTGTTGTACTATGTTATATTCATGGTCCGTTATTTCCGAGTAAATGCCTGTTTTACCTGTTTTTAAATATCTTCTAAATATATCTGTCATAAAATTATTTTTAATATCTTCAGGACTAATAACAATTTTTCTTTTATCATGAACTACTTCAATTTCTCTTACCTTGTTGTTAGTTAAAATTAGCTGTGTGTTAAATCTATTCACTATTGTGTCCAATATAATAAAATGGTCATTTTGTTCCTCTTCTTGAGAATGAATTGTAGCATCTGTGCTTCTGTTGTCTTCGTGTTGAACTTCGGTCTCTTGGTTACGTGAATCAATTGCATTTATCTGTCCTAAATCCGCATTTATACGACTCATAAAATCGGCAGCTATATTTTCCTTACCTTTTATATAGTTTATTTTAATGTCATATTCTCCTAACTTAAGTAACCAACGCTGTAATCTTGGATTGATATCTTTGCCAGTGTTTTTGATTTTCAACCACACTAATGGTTGATGATCAGTTATCAAATCAAAATTTCGTCCGTAGATATATGGTCGAAAATAGTTAACCGCCCATACAATAGCTAACAGTTCTTTCTCTGTTGTAGAATATTTTCTTTCGTGCTCGTTTAGGGTTCTACTTGCATAGCTAATTGGATGCTCACTTTGAGTGAGAACTGCACCAATAGCGAAATCACTAGCATCTGTGGCTATTTTAAAACGTTTATCAAAGTCGGGGTATCTAAGTATTGGAGCTTCTGTTAATAATCGTTTCAATTTCTGAAAGGCATCTATGTACTGTGGATCTTGTTTATTAATTTTTGCATTTTTCTTCAAATATTTCGTCATTCCATGAGCTACTTTGGCATAATCCTTCACAAACTTTCTATAGTAACCGGTAATTCCTAAAAATGACTTGATTTGTTTTGTTGTTTCAGGGAGTTTAAGCTTTTGAATGTTTTCAATTTTACTCTCATTCGGCTTTACTCCTTCTGTTGTTAGAATGTGCCCTAAGTATTCAGTTTCCTTAGCAAAAAATTTACATTTATCTACCTGAATTTTTAAATTATGTTGTCTCAATTTATTAAAAATTTTTTCGAGGCTTTCCAAATGTTCTTCTAGTGAAGTGCTAAAAATAAGTATGTCATCAAGGTAGACAACACATATTTTGTTAATAAATTCTCTAAGAACTGAATTGATTAATCTTTGGAACGTGGCTGGGGCATTTTTGAGTCCGAATGGCATTCTCGTAAACTCATAGTGCCCAAGAGGAGTAGAAAATGCTGTATTTTGTCTATCGCATTCTTTTATTAAAACCTGATGAAACCCTTTCGCTAAGTCTAGTGTTGTGAAATATTGGGACCTTCCTAGTTTCTCTAAGATATTTTCAATATTAGGGATGGGAAATTTATCGCTAATAGTTTCTTCGTTCAATTTCCTGTAATCGATGACTATACGCCATTTCTTTGTACCGGAATTGTCCGCCTTCTTTGGAACGATCCAAAGCGGTGAGTTGTACGGTGAGTTGCTTTCCTTTATTATTCCCTGTTCTAACATTTCTTTTATTTGTTTATTGATTTCGGTCTCGTGTATCTGTGGATATCTATAAATTTTTGAGTAAAGTGGCCTACTTGTTGTAGTCACTATTTCGTGCTGAATTTCGTGTGTATGAGTCAATTTTTGTCCTTCTTGAAAAAATAAGTCTTTGTGCTTATTTATTAAATATTTTAGATAATCTATCTCTTCAGAGTTCATCTCTATTCTTTTTAATTTTTCAATAACGCTTTGGTTAATAAACGAATTTTCAATTGTATAAATTTCGTCAAATTTGTACGGACATTCACTCAAAAATGTAGTTTTTACCTTATTGATTTCAATGTACCCCTCTCTAAGATTAATAATTGCTTGCATTGGTGCAAGTATATTTTGTCCAATAAGTGCGTCGAATTTTTTATTTTTGAACTTTGTAAGTTTCCAGCTCAAATATTTTTTTTCGTTAAACTCTTGTGGGAGTTCCGTTATTATTTCATGGCTTATGTTTGTTTGTCCACTGAGTGTATTAAATTGTAGATTATTTTTTAATTTTAGTCTTTTATATTTTGATAATTTGTCCTCGTTGATAAGTGTTGTTGTCGATCCTGTATCAATCAAGCATTTTATTTTTTCATCTCCTACAGTCAGCTCAACTATCGGTAAATTAGGTCGTCCCCCGGCAATTGAAAATTTACCTCATTTTGTTCTATATGGTTTACATCCATTCTACTCGTCCTAGTTTGGTCCGAATTTCTTCCGCCTGTATTTTGCGGATTTTGTCTGAACGGGTTTCTAAATTGTCCAGAGTTGTTATTTTGTCTAAACTGATTTTCTATTTGGTTATAGTTTTGTCTAAATGAATTTTGATTTTCAACTTGGTTGTAATTCGGTCTAAATGAATTCTGTGTAAAGTTTGTGTTTCTAAAATTTTGCGAGTTTGTGTTTCTATTTTTGTACGCTTTTTTCTCTACTTGTTCTATCATACCCGTTTCTTGTAATGTATAAAACGCTAATCTTAGATTTTGAATATTCCTACTGTGGATGATGCTGGCTAGATTGGCATCTAGTCCATTAACGAATGTTTTTAAAATTATAGATTCATTTACAATAGGTGAAAACTCTACCGGTTTATTTTCATCGAAATCATATTTAGTGTTTAGTTTATCTAATATGTTTCTTAACTGATAAAAGTAGTCACTTACATTAAGACATTTTGTGTTGATTGCTTGGTGAAACAGGTTGTGATATGTCTCTCTTATACCAAAATTCCTGACCAGCTCTGTTTTAACTTCCATCCACGATGGGTTCTGTCCCAGCGTCCTCACTGCTTGTAATGCTGTTCCTTGTATTTTAGTCATGATGTGGCGTTGGAAAATAAAATCCTTTAGAGCAGGGTTAACATCAAACATTGGAAGGATCAGTTCCACTTCCCTAATGAACGATGATAAGTCATAGTCCTTGTTTCCTCGGAATTCCCTAATTCTCGCAGCTTCCTTTATAATTTCCGATGCTGGAATCTGCTGGGCCGTCGTAGCTGCTTGGTGTTGCCTCATTGCTTCTGCTGCCGCTGCTGCTGCTGCCTCATGCTTTTCCATAATATTTGTTGTTTTATTATACTGTAGACTTGTTTTATTTTTCTCGTACTTTGGCATTCGCCTCTTAAATTAAGCTTTTTTTTTTATTCCGGTCAGTCTATTGACTTATTTAAATCTTTCGATTTAAAGTTTTTAGTTCACTAGATTTCACTTTATTGGGTACCAATATTTGAATTAATTTAGAGTTATTTAAATCTTTTGATTTAATTTTTAATTCACTTAGTTACTTTAGTTACTCAAGAGTTAAAAGTTCAGTATCAATCTTTTGATTAATACTCCTGATTCGACTGCGCCACTAACATTACTTCTTTAGAAGTGAAGGAAAAAAAACTAACATTACTTCTTTAGAAGTAAAGGAAAAAAATAAGTTTTTATTTTTTATTAACCCGAAGGTTTCTTTATTTCTTTAAATTCAGATTAAGACTGACTTACTTAAAAATATTACAATCCAATGTAACCTCTTAAGATACAAAAGAAATACATTACTACAAAAATACAAAATACATATTTCCTGCCTTTGATTGCATTTTTTGTGTTGCAACCAATATTTAAAATTGTTTACGTATGAAAACCCAAAACACTTAGGTGGGTCAGTTGGATTGCAAGAGCAATTCGATACATTGTTTACACATTGCCGACGCTGTTGAATTTTGGGTTAAGCAACAGCGGCACATGACAAAATGTTCTGTAATCCGAGAATATGTTTTTGAGTTAAATGTTTTTAGATTCTTTATTCGGTTAATTGTTTCGAAACCATTGTATGTATGTTTCGAAACAATTAATTTATGTTGCCCAATTGACTGGCAGTTTGGTTGAAACCTGAGGTTTCTCAAGTGACGTTGATGTCGACATGACCCGCGCTCTAGGTCTATTATGGATCAGCTCCCTAGGTATGACTTTGAACCTTGCGCCTGGCTATGCCGCACCGATCCTAGAGATCGCAATTCTGTAGAGGTCTCCTGACCTTTGATCTGCGCAGGCGATCAGCTTCACATGGCCCTGGAGCCATCCGCTCTCCCGAAAGGAGGGAAAACTACCCGGGAATTCCCTAATAAGCTGGAGGTAGACCTTTGAAAGGCTGACTTCTGCCTTCTTCCAGCGCTCAGGAGAAATGCTGCCATCAGGGTTACTACGGTCTATAACGCAATTACCTAATGTATTTACAGCACTTCGCTGAAGGACTTAGTTCTGACAGCACGCTTTTTCAACTTTTTGTGGTCTGGGTGGGTGGTCTCCTCTAAGGAGACCACCGCTGACGCTTTGACACACTAAGGCCAGTCGTATACAATTAGGGTTATTCAGATTCGGAAAGCTTTTTTCGGAATTCAAAATGTCGACCGCAAACATTGTTCGTCCGATTTAGTTTGCTGTTAATGCTGTTTGCAAGGGTAGTGTAATTTTATTGTGCTAAATATGGATGACGATGCTTTTCCAGTTTCGATCGCGGTTTTACTTGATGGAAAAAAAAATAAAAAGATAAAGACGATTTTGGGTCCATAAATTAAATGAAAGATAGTAATTTTTATGCACTTAATTTCAAATTGCGAGAGCATTCTGAAAAATTCTTTAATTATTATCGGATGTCAATTCCTTTCTTGGATGAATTATTACACTCACCCCTCTATTCGCGCGTGCTGTCTCACTTGGGAGCTGTTTCAAGGGAGATTTTTGCAAGTAGATTTTGTGACATCTATGCACAGCCTCAAACAGAAAGCTCGTTAAATTCACCTCCAGTGGTGAAAAAGTTTCGTTGTGTATTATCAGCTGATGCATGAAGTTGGGCAGACTGAATTTGAATTTAAAAAATGTGGGAACTTCTCAACATAACGCCAACTTTATCGAACTTTGGCCTTGCGATTTATTAACAGTGATAGCGAAAGCAGGGATAATTGGTATTGCGTTCGTTGAAAATCGGCAGCAAACTTCCAGATTAGATCAAGTGAATGCGGGGGATAAGAATACGTTTACCTCGTGTTATTCCAGTCAATACGCATTCTTGTACCTTTAATGAAATGTTTCTTTGGATTTAAATTTCTTATCAAGAGAACAATGCAATTGACTTTCAATGTTAATATATGTGGTGGTGGACCACTGACATTCAAGAAATTTAATAATTCCATAATATTGACTTTCGCGTCATTATGGCAAATTATTTTGTCGTAGCTATAATTCCTTTCTTCTTCCCCCGGCATTCGGTGGAGAACATCTCGGTTTAGAAAAGCAACAATCTTCATTGGTTGGTGCTCAAACAATGGAATTCAAAATGCGTTCTAATAAAATACTTTTCGCCAAATTGCCAAATATATCATCAATTACATTACTTTCAATAGCCTCTAATAAAATACTTTTCGCCAAATTGCCAAATATATCATCAATTACATTACTTTCATTAGCCTCGTCATTACCGATACTTGGCAAAATTTCAACAATTTCGACTTCCTCTGGTCTGGCTCTCATATTTTGGGTGAGATTCACATGATTGACCGAAGCAAATTAGCTTGAAGCAGTATCACAATTTTCAATTAAAGAGGAACGTGTACCATGTGGGACAATTCGCAATATTTGCCGAAAATCTCCACATCAAAAGTTGATGGTCGGTACACAAATCTCGCAAACACTTATCTATAGCTTTCAATATTAACACAGGGCATATGGAAATTGCATCGATGATATTTAACGATGATAACTTGATCAATTATATTACGCTGTTCTTGATTAGCACTGCCACTTTGTTCATTAAATATGAACTGTTCTTAAGCTGGATCAAAATCATCTACTGTCGGCACATCTGGTATTATTTTGAGAGTTGGCAAACCAACTGATTTATGTACATGTGACATTGCGACTTATGAAGACATTATCAATATTCAAAAGTGTTCGATTAAATGAAATTGCTTAATCTCATAAAAAATCTTCACTTTTTTGTTTTGTTGTTGCTTTTTATTTGTTTGGTCTTCGATTTTGTTACACAAAAGTGAAGTACAGTCACACGTCCATTCATACGTCCATCATACATATTTACATACAGAACACAAACGTTGAAGTGCGCAAGCAGGCATGTGTCTGTGCACATCAAATCCAAGGAAAATTGTTTTTATTTGCATATGTAGTTGTATGTAACACATTTTTTCTTTTCGCTCATTATCCCCTTCACACAAATGTTCTGGCTATATGTACATGTGATTAATAAATTTAGTTGTTTTGGTTATTTACGTTATCTTAATCTTAATAACTCAGGTTAAAGGTAACCAAAATCCAAATGTTTTACCAAGCGGACCATCTCCGCTCAGAGACCTTTCCAATACTACCAATTTTAACAAAATCCGTTTATTTTCCACTCTGTAAAGTGTACGAAAAGAAAGACGCTTAGCCTATTAATAATAATATATTTATATTATAATATATTATAATATATTATAATTATATATATATATATATATATATATATATATATATATATATATATATATATATATATATATATATATATATATGTATATATATATATATATATATATATATATATATATATATATTTATATATATATATATATATATATATATATATATATATATATATATATATATATATATATATATGTAACTTCCTGAGCACTGATTTGGCATTTGTCCAAGTTGATGCGCAGTTTCGCCGCTTTCAGCGCCTCCAACAATTGACTCAAATGGTGCAGGTGCTCGTCATGCGTCTCGGATGCGATGAGCAGGTCGTCTACGTAGCCCTTCACGAAGGGGAGTTTCCTCAGTAGGTGATGAATTACCCGCTGAAGCGTTTGCGCGGAGTTACGCAGGCCTAATGGCATACCCACGAACTCGAAGAGGCCGAAAGGTGTTGTGACTGCCGTTTTTGGGATGTCAGCTTTGGCAATCGGGATTTGGTAGAAGGCTTTCTGCAGATCGATTACAGAGAAGACTTTTCCCCGGTTCTCCTGGATCAGGTCCTCGATGATCGGTAGAGGATATCGGTCTCGCAAGGTGCACGCGTTGAGGCGGCGGTAGTCGCCAGTGGCTCGCCAGCTTCCATTCGGCTTTGGTACCATGTGTAGCGGACTAGCCCAGGGGCTCGATGATGGGCGTACCACCCCCTTGTCGAGGAGGTCAGCGAACTCTTCATTGGCAGCAGCGAGTCGTTCACCGACGAGTCTACGGGGGCGCTCGAAAACGGGAGGGCCCTCCGTGACGATGAAGTGTTGTACCGGCAAGTCTGGTACAGTGGCCATGACCCCAGCTGGTGAAGCGAGTTGCAGGAAGCGCTGGACGAGCTCTCTATACCGGTCGCCGTGTGGTCCCACAGATGCATCAATGCGAGCCACTATGGAGATGCCGTAGATTCGAGCCGAGTCCATATGGCCCGTTGCCGCGATATTGGTAAGGGGGTCTACGACGCGTCGTCCCCTCAAGTCTACCAGGAGCCCATAGTATGCCAGAAAGTACGCCCCGAGAATGGCGGTTTGAACATCGGCCACAGTGAACGGCCAAGTAAAATCCCGCCGCAGGGCGAGGTTCAGCTTCAGCGTGAGCTGCCCGTATGTGGCTATCGGCGACGAGTTGGCGGCGTACAGCGTGGGGCTGTTTCGCTGTAGTTTGCGGGCGACCCTTCCCGTCGGCAGTAAGGAGACCACTGAACCCGAGTCCACGAGAAAGCGAGTGGATGTCGTTCGATCCGTAACGTGTAGGTGTTTTTCGGTTGGTGGACGGCCGGCGTTGTTCGCCCAAGTCGGCGTCGGCAGCGCTAGTTGCCCGACGGCGTTGAGGCGGCGGCGGCAAAGATACACGGTGGTCGGCACTGCTGTGCTGTCGCCCCGTATTTCTGATGGTACCAGCATTGGCCAGGCGCTGTGGAGCGATCTCGGTGCCGGCTGGGGTTGCGGGTATCAGCACGACCCCTCTGAAGTGGGGGCGTTATCTTACGCAGCAGCTCCTGATTCTCCCGCGTTAGTGCCACGAGCTGTGCCACTGACTGGAGCGGCGCGGCAAGCTCTGCGTGTACGGAGTTACCCGTCGAATCGTGCGACGATCTGTTCGCAAATGGAGAGGCGGGGTCTCAGAGACGAGAGTGGAGGTGACGTAGCCGCCACTGTAGGTCCATTGTCGACCAGCTCGTCAGCTGCCTCTGCGAGCTCCTCCTGGTTGGTACCCTTTAGAATCTTGAGAAGCCGTCGCGTTTACGGCGGCATCAAATCGAGCCACTTCACTCGGATGACGTCATCCGTGGCCCTGTCACCTGCCAAGGCGCGCATCTGCCGCAGGAGTTGAGACGGCTTCCTGTCACCCAGCTCGAGTTGGGTGAGTAGCTTGTGAAGCTGTCGATCCGCCGAGTCGGTGAGGCGATTTAGTAAGGCTGCCTTCAGCGCCTCATACTTCCCCACGGGCGGCACTGTGCGGAGTACATCCGCAACCTCGGAGAGGGTCTCCGGGTCGAGCACCGCAACTACCAAATTGTAACGGCTGTTATCGTTGCGCACATGGTGGAACTGAAACGCGACCTCGATCTGATAAAACCACAGATCGGGGTTACTCCTCCAGAAACGTGGGAGCCGGCAGCTGTTCACCGCCTCGATCGCGGGCGGCGACGAAAAGGAGGCGTGTCCCCCAGGTTCCCCTGCACGGTGTGGCTGCGGGTGTGTCGGTAGCAGCAATGGCGTTGGCATAGCCAGCTGTGCGTGCGCTTGCACGTGCGGTGGTTGTGGCTGCTGGTGCGGAGCGTACGTTGGCTGAATTGGCTGCTGCAGGGCCGCGTACGAGGCTTGAGTCGGCGGCTGCTCCGGTGGTGCCGGCGACGCCGCTACTGAGGCCGTTGCAGAGTGGAGCATCATGTGCGTATGTTTTATACCCCTCTGTATGGGGCGCGTATGTGTTTACGATCACGTCGGGGTCACCAATTTGGCTGCTCGCGTGCTCAACGTAGCGTTGCCAATAAAAAACAGAAATATTTGTTATATCGTATATATAATATATGATAAAATACGTTCCTGCAAATTTATTTGTTATATCGTATATATAATATATGATAAAATACGTTTCTGCCAATTTCTAGAGATTGTGTTAAGTCCAGTAATTAATATAACTTTTAATTGTACAAATATAACTTTTAATTGTACACGTCACCACAGCTTCAGCACAGAAAAAGGTTGAAAGGCCGGAAACACGAAGTGTGTTGTTCAGCAGCCAACACAGGCTAGTTCCGCTTGTCACTGACAATGTTTTTTTTTTAATTCCCAATTTATTTACAATCTGTTTTACAAAAATAAGTAAAATTGCTACACTTATATTCTGACCATTGCCAGAGCTAATATTATTTACTCAAGAAAATTGTTGACAAATGTTTTAACGGATCATTATTCCGCACAAATGTGTAGTCCCTAAGTCAACGCAATTACGGGTTGTATTCTATGGGAATTGTCGTAAGCCAATTATCGTTAAACAATGTTCTGATGGTCGGGTCCACAATTCAACCTGATCTATATTCACCACTTCTCAAATTCCGCTGCAATAAATATGCAATGACAGCAGACGTGGCGAAAATGTACAGGCAAGTTTTCGTACGTGAAGTAGAGAGAAATCTTCATCTTATTCTTTGGCGCAGCAATCGAAACTATGCTAGGCCTAATATGGTCTCCTAAATAAGATGTATTCAAGTTTAGTTTACCCGACACTTATCACATTGAAGGCAATATATTATCTGTTAACTTGCGACTATTCGATCCACTAGGTCTGTTGAGTCCCATCATCGTTAAAGCAAAAATTCTGTTGTAGGAATTATGGTTTATTAAACTGGAATGGGATGAGTCTATTCCCATGAGTTTAGATGAAAGCTTCCAAGTGTTTAAGAAAGATCTGGAGCAACCAGGCAATGCAAAAATTCCTCGACTCATTGGTACCACATGGAAAATTTACTTAGAAATGCAATAATTTGCAAACTTGTCAGAAAAAGCGTATGGTTGCTGCATTTATGTACATACTGTCCAGAACGGCATTGTCAGTTGCAGCCTCTTTAGAGCCAAATCTAAAGTAGCGTGCCACTTCAGAAGAAAACATTGACCAGATTAGAGCTATGTGGCGCTTATCTTTTAGGCAAGTTATGGTACAGAGTAGAATCATTATTCACTAATATAAATCAGATTGTCTTTGGGTCAGATTCGCAAATTATTTTGCACTGGATAAATACGAATCCCACTCTCTTAGCAACGTTCGTCGCAAATTTAATAATTTTTTTTTTTTTGTGTCTCCATTTGATTAACTACAATCTGTCCAGCTGGACATTCAGTACTACTTATATTATATAGGACTTCGAAATTCAGGAATGGACTAGCAGAGCAACTTGGAAACAATCCTGCGGACGTCGTAACAAGAGGATGAAGCGTTATCGAAATGTCACGATCAGTTTGGCTCAGTGGGCCAAAATTTCCACTCCAGCCATCAAAATAATGGCCACCTGGCAAGGTGATGAATTGTCTGAAGAAAAGACAAAACTGAAAAGAGAGAAATCTACGATCGCCATGCTTACGACAGAAAGTAAACCTAACATTTTATGATTTAATTGAAAACTGCTCCATTTATAATAAAATATTACAAATTGTGGCTTACATCTAGATTTATGCCGCGTACATAATAGCAATTAGAAGTTAAATGCTTTACTGAACTAAATAATGCGTTTCTAAAAATTGTTGAAACCATACAACAGAATGAGTTTGCCGATGAACTCATATACTTGTATTATATAAATCGGGACATACTTCTACAATACAAAAACTGAATACCTTCATACAGGAATTTTTTTTTCGGAATATGATCACAAATTTCCGCTTCTTCTGTCCAAACGAAACAAGCTCAAAAACGAAATATGATTATCGCAATTTTGGCTTCGGAGCTAACCATAGCAAACGATAACTAAAACTTCGAATGTTATTAAAATAATCTGATGGCTCCCTAATTAACGGATCGGCTGATCTTAAACCCTCAAACAAATTATTAAGAAATACGTTTTGTATAATAGGAGTCAACACAACTTTACCTTTATCATAACACAGAGTGCATTCTGTTCTATTTCGCGCAGTCATTTTAGCTTAAAAATGCAGTGCTCCACAAAAACTACATCTTAAAATCATTGGACCAAGATCATAGCAACGGAAATTGTCCGGAATTTCATTTAATCCAATTTTAAATGCATCAAGTATAGAAATGGAATTATGACCATAATTATCAATGTTCAAATTTCAATTTTTATTTCGACTTCTAATTATTCTCATTCTCTTTCTGTTCACTCTCGCTTCATCTCTCCCAGTTAGCGATCGCCGAGGAGTAGCGAATTGTAAAATATCGATAGAACAACACAATGATGATGTACGATTTAGTCTCGATGACGCGAAACCAAATTCCAATTACTGTTTCACAAATTAAATGAGCATTCGCAAGTAAAATATGAAATATTTATAATCTGTTCTCGTTTTTATTTCCCCGAAATATGGAATTTTTAATATTTCACGGTAATATTCACTTTTTTGTTGGCAAAATGTGTGCTTATTTGACATTCCGCTTTATAACCGGGCTGCTGTGACGTAATGCGTAGAGACAAATTTTTGTAAACAGATCTGCGCAATCTTTGTTTCTATTATTTTTGGTACTATATTCATAACAACAATTTGAAAAAACTATTTATCCCGTTCGCTTTAACTTTTTTTTTTGTTCCCTTTGTAAGTTGAAGTTGGCAGCTCCGCTTCGCATAAAAAAGTAGCTTGCTCTCTCCATTTCTATGTCAGTCTCTTTGTAGCAGAGAATGGATACTTCCAATTCATGCAAATAATAGTATTATGGCAGCAATTTTTTGCAAGCAAATCATCATGAAATTATGCGTCCACAATTAATGATAACCACACCGATTGCTTCTGGGAAAATCCAAATTTAACGTTATCGTTCATTTAAATTTTTACTACTATTCCCTCTCCAAAAAGTACGAAATTCAATATCGTGAAACATTTCTCTGTTGGACAATTATGACATTTAAAAATATTGGGTATTAAAGTTAATATATTAATAAGATAAATTTAATTAAAATGTTAGTTAATTCCTCCTTTAATTTTTATTTATTCTTGTTTTTTAATGTATTACTGAAATCATAGGATTTCAAAGTGTGAAAGCAGCAGTTGAAATCAATCGATATATATATAGATTTGTAATGTATAAAAAAACTTAATATGCTTTTATATATGTAATCGAACTTGATGAAATAAAATAATCTAAATATTGTCCCAAACAAATTTTTCTTTTCATTATTTTTCTGTATCATATTGAACCGTGATAGCTCAGTGAAAAGGGATTGCATACTTTTAGGATCCCATCTGGAGAATGAGTGCCCCCTGTGAGTCAAGATGCGAACTATTCGAATAAAAGCTTATTCAAGAACCATCCGTCGGTAATATCAAAAAGAATATTCTCGACTTCTGTCGAAGTGGATAGAAGCTTCTAGAAAATACGAGAATAGCGTGGAATTTTCGACTCCAACCATTCGAAAACTATAAAAGCGACAAGACTGTTCAAAGTGAAATGCAGTAGATCAGAGATCGTAAAAGTGTGTACATCTAGCATTATAATCAAAGCAGCAGTATTTGTAATTGTGCAAAGTGATGAAATTACTTATTAAATAAAGTGCAAATAATAACTAAGTAAACTTTAAGCCTAATATTAAATGTGTAAATAGCAATAATTAAATAAAGGTAATTATTTTAATTTAACCAGCGATTGTTTGATTACTACACAATCCAGTGGTACGAGTTCGAGTACAGAGAGTTAGAGAAATTGTCAGGAGGGCAATTTTGTAACAGAGTAAATTGTCAAGAGGGCAATTTCGTAACAATTGGTGTCAGAAGTGGGATTGTGTATCTGTGAATCTGTGATAAACAATGGTTAAATTTGAAAAACTGAGATTGGAGCAGCTCAAGAAGGAGCTTGAGCGTTTAAATTTGCAAACACAAGGGGTTAAAGCGGAGCTGCAGGTGCGATTAAGAAGCGCTTTAGAGGAGCAGGGTATAGATGTCGATGAGCATGAATTCCAATGTGAAGAGGCAACGACATCTCGACACGAAGAAACACCGCAAGAAACTAACACGGGTAACTTTGACATGAGTGCACTTATCGGGGTAATACAGATGCAGCTACAGCAAAGTGCTCAAGCAGCTGAAGAGAGGATGCAACAGCAATTACAACAAAATGCTCAAGCAGCCGAAGAGAGGATGCAGCAGTAGTTACAGCAAAATGCTAAATCCGTCGAAAAGAGTGTTGCATCCGTCGAAAAGAGTGTTGCATTCGTCGAAAAGAGTGTTAAAGAACAGTTGCAGCAGAGTGAAACACGACTTGCTCTATTAGCGGAACAAAACTCACAGCAGATGAAAGAAATGTCCGAAATGGTAGACAAGAAGGTTTGTGATATTCAGACACGGCAGGAATCGTTTGAAAAATGTGTAGAACAAAAATTCATTGCGAACGAGCAAAAGCAAAACGAATTTAAGCAACAAATAGAGCAAAGAATTCACCTACTACAGGAAGGTGCATTGCCTGTGCCAGCTTTAACTTCAATAAAACTGAAGCCTCCTACCTATGATGGAACCACGACATTTAGCGTCTTCAGAATGCAGTTTGAGACTACCGCTAGCACAAATGGTTGGAGTGCTCGCGAAAAAGTGGCTGCATTAACAGTTTCGTTGAAAGGTGCTGCCGCTGATGTGCTTCAAACTATCTCAGAAAGTGAGCGAGACTGCTATGAAAGCTTAATGAATGCCGTTCAGCGCAAGTATGGTAGTGAACACCGGAAGCAGATGTACCAAGTAGAGCTACGAACACGTGTACAGAAGAGTGGTGAGTCTCTACAACAGTTTGCGGCGGAAGTGGAACGGTTGGCTCATCTTGCCTACCCAGGAGAGATCACTGAGAGGTGTATGATGGACACCTTTGTATATGGCATTCGCGATGCGGAAATAAAGCGTTCTGCAATAACTAATCCGAAAGCTACATATATGGAGACAGTAGCTAGCGCTTTAACTTCAGAGACAGCAGCCTTGGTGTGCCAGCCAGTATACAGAGCCCGTCAGGTACAAGTCGAAAGCGGCCAAAGTTTCACGGGCAAATGCTTCACCTGCGGAGAGGTCGGACACATGGCCCGTAATTGCCAATCGAGACGGAAACGTTCTAGATCACGCTCACCGGTAAGACCTCCAAAGCAAGTCAGATTCCAAAATAGGGAATCAGAAAATGATGAAAAGTCGTCGACAAACTAGATGGAGTCAGTCTCGAGGGGCTTGATCTGACTCCCACAACATGTAGCCCCAGAATCTTCGTTTCTCAGATGGCACGGAAAATCAACAGCCTAACTGTCGACAGCGTAGTAAATGGAAGAAAAATCGTGGTAACATTGGATACGGGTGCATCACATTCCATAATTAGAAGGGATCTCGTTCGGGGAATCGAGCCGCTTCAGGGAATAAGTTTGCGTACGGCAACTGGAGATGATGCACCGAGACTTGGAAAAGTTACACGGAAAATCACTATCGGTACCACAACAGTGAAGCACGAGTTTGTAGTTGCGGATATTGTGGACGAATTAATCTTAGGTGTGGATTTTATGATTCGGAATGGATTCACCCTAGATTTGAAATGCCGAACGTTGAAGTATGCGAACACCGAAATACCGTTATCCGTTGGTGAGGATAAGTATGGAGGTATCCGACAAGCCATTGTCTCGCGGCGGACAAAAATCCCAGCAAAGTCAGAGGCAGTCATATGGGCCAAAATGGACGGAGATGTGGAGAAGAACAAGTTGTGGGTTGTGGAAACGGATGAAAAATTTGTACTGGATGACATCATCATTGGAAAAACCCTCGTAGAAGAACAGCAGAACAGAATAGTGCCAGTAAGAGTGGTCAATCTTGCAAATTCCGCTAAAACCATAGAGAAAGGACAGATAATTGGAAATTGCCGTGCAATTTCGGCAATTGTAAACTGTGAAAGCCAGCCGCGAGACACAAAAATGAAGATACCAGCTGATAAAAAGGTACTCGACGATCTTACGAAAGAATGGAGCAAAGACTTATCCACAGAGCAGAGGAGGACTGCCAGCCAACTTTTGGCAAGACATTGGTCAGTATTTGCTGAAAAGGGTAAAAACGAAGGCAGAACAAAGATGGTGAAACACACAATCAACACTGGTGATGCCAAACCCATTCGTCAGGCGTCAAGAAGAGTGCCTCTGGCAAAGAGAGAAGAGGTGAATGTATTGCTGAAGGAAATGCATCAGAACAACGTCATAGAGCCATCAGCGAGCCCCTGGAGTTCTCCAGTGGTATTAGTCAAGAAGAAGGATGGCTCCACACGTTTTTGTGTAGATTATCGTAAACTAAATGAGGTAACGAAGAAAGATAGTTATCCATTACCTCGAATCGACGATACGTTGGACACACTTTCTGGTTCAAATTGGTTCTCAACGCTGGATTTACAAAGCGGATATTGGCAAGTGGCAGTAGACGAACAAGACAAGGAAAAGACAGCATTCAGTGCCGGTGATGGACTATGGCAATTTTTGGTGATGCCATTCGGTCTGTGTAATGCTCCAGCTACATTTGAACGCTTAATGGAACATGTGCTAAAGGGTCTTCACTGGAAAACGTGTCTGGTGTACTTAGATGACATCATCGTTATGGGAAAGGACTTCGAGGACCACTTGAAGAATTTGGAAGAAGTATTGATGCGATTAGGAGCTTCAGGGTTGAAGCTGAGCGCAAAGAAATGCTCGTTCTTCAAGAAAGAAGTCAAGTACCTTGGACATAAAGTCACACCTGAAGGAGTACACACAGATCCAGATAAGATAGACTCAGTAAGGGAGTGGCCAAGACCAACTAGTTTGCATGAGCTACGCAGCTTCTTGGGTCTTTGCACCTATTACAGACGCTTTGTTCCAGGCTTTGCGGACGTGGCTGGTAGTCTGCATGCATTAACGAGGAAAAATTGTCCTTTTGAGTGGAAAAGCGAACAGGAGAAGGCATTCAACAGATTGAAAGAGCTATTGTGTACAGCTCCGATCCTTGCGTATCCAATACCTGGCGAAAAATTTATTTTGGATACAGATGCAAGTGGATTCGGGATTGGAGGTGTCCTGTCGCAAGTTATTGACGGACATGAAAGAGTAATAGCCTACTTCAGTAAGATCTTATCAAAGCCAGAGCGAAATTACTGTGTAACACGGAGAGAACTTTTGGCGGTTATGCAGTGCGTGAAGCACTTTAACAAGTACCTGTATGGACAAAAGTTCTTGTTGAGAACGGATCACGCTGCTCTGCGCTGGCTATTACAGTTCAAAAATCCCGAAGGTCAGGTTGCGAGATGGATTGAGAGACTCCAAAGCTACGATTTCACAATAGAACATCGCAGAGGCGGAAACCACGGGAATGCTGATGCACTATCACGACGTCCTTGCAGTATGGAATGTAAGCACTGTTCTAAAGCTGAAGGGAAAGAAGGAGTAGTCGATGTGCGCTTAATGGCTGTTTTACCAGACGATGAATGGACAGCGGAAAAGATAAAAGAAGAACAACGAAATGACCCAGATTTGGCAAAAATCGTATCAAGTAAGAATGAAGGAAAACGGCCTGATTGGAACGAAATCTCGCTGCAAGATGGATGCCTATTCCGCCTGTGGGAGA
Organism: Clusia tigrina; assembly: GCA_920105625.2. NCBI lineage: Eukaryota > Metazoa > Arthropoda > Insecta > Diptera > Clusiidae > Clusia > Clusia tigrina. The sequence continues at coordinate 370,314,387 of OV050030.1, forward strand.
GCGAAGATGGAAAAACCACGAAGAACTTGATTGTGGTACCCAAGGCAAGAATAAGCGAAATTCTCAAGGAATACCATAGTGGGCCAAGCGGAGGGCATTTGGGAATAACAAAAACAGTCGAGAAAATTAAAACACGATTTTATTGGGTTGGTTGCCAGCAATCGGTAGTTGACTGGATTAGTGCTTGTGAAAAGTGTACAGCTGCCAAGGGACCGAGCCGTCGCAGCCAGGGGAAGATGCATTTATACAACGTGGGAGCGCCATTTGAGCGTATTGCAATGGACATAGCAGGTCCGTTTCCAATTAGTGATTCCGGCAACAAATATGTTCTCGTCGTAATCGACTATTTTAGTAAATGGCCAGAAGTATACCCCATTCCCGATCAAGAAGCTAAGACCGTTGCAGATGCATTTATCAATAATTGGGTCTGCAGATTCGGAGCTCCCCTCGAGTTGCACTCGGATCAAGGCAGAAATTTCGAGTCAACAATATTCAGGGAAATGAGTGAATTGATGGGCATACGCAAAACTCGTACAACCCCTTTGCACCCACAATCCGATGGAATGGTTGAAAGATTTAATCGTACGCTTGAGGAACACCTAAGAAAAGTCGTGGACAGAAACCAGAAAAATTGGGACCAACACATACCCCTCTTCTTAATGGCATACCGATCGGCAACTCACGATACAACATCTACAACACCAGCTAAGGCTATTTTCGGTTGTGACATAAGATTGCCTGCAGATCTGAAATTCGGTGCCTACTCATCTACGGAAGTTTCATGTAGCAGTTATGTAGCTGACAAACGAAGACAGCTGAATGAAATTCATGGAACCATCAGAAAGCGCACACAACTGATGAGTGATAAAATGAAAGCCAGATATGATCTACGAGCAAACTCCAAGGGATTTCAGGAAGGGCAGCTAGTTATGCTTCATAATCCGCAAAGGAAAAAGGGATTATCGCCAAAACTGCAAACACACTGGGAAGGCCCTTATAAGGTGATAAAGCGGCTCAACGATGTAGTATACCGCATCCAGTTGGCGAGAAATGCCAGGAGCAAAATGAAAGTCGTTCATTTAGAGACGTTATCTCCTTATAAAGGTTGCAGTACTATCCTTGTTCGGGACGAACAAGTTTAAGCGGAGGGCAGTGAAACGTGATAGCTCAGTGAAAAGGGATTGCATACTTTTAGGATCCCATCTGGAGAATGAGTGCCCCCTGTGAGTCAAGATGCGAACTATTCGAATAAAAGCTTATTCAAGAACCATCCGTCGGTAATATCAAAAAGAATATTCTCGACTTCTGTCGAAGTGGATAGAAGCTTCTAGAAAATACGAGAATAGCGTGGAATTTTCGACTCCAACCATTCGAAAACTATAAAAGCGACAAGACTGTTCAAAGTGAAATGCAGTAGATCAGAGATCGTAAAAGTGTGTACATCTAGCATTATAATCAAAGCAGCAGTATTTGTAATTGTGCAAAGTGATGAAATTACTTATTAAATAAAGTGCAAATAATAACTAAGTAAACTTTAAGCCTAATATTAAATGTGTAAATAGCAATAATTAAATAAAGGTAATTATTTTAATTTAACCAGCGATTTTTTGATTACTACACAATCCAGTGGTACGAGTCCGAGTACAGAGAGTTAGAGAAATTGTCAGGAGGGCAATTTTGTAACAGAGTAAATTGTCAAGAGGGCAATTTCGTAACAATATTATAATTTCCTTTTACTAATAAGTAATAATAAAATAAAGTTTATATCCTATTTGTCCTAATTATTCCTTTTATTTTTTCCTACCAAAAATTCGTCCAATGGGAATTTTAGAACAAAGCAACCCTTTTTTGGGAGAAGAAGCCACATACGCTGATAGAGAGCGAATTTTGTCTGAGAAAACAACAGCAACAAAGCATAATACAGTGGGCGCTGTTGTTGTCGTTGGGAACTTTGATCCTGATTTTAACCCAGTTAGGCCCGGATTCACAGTCGTTGGTTAACCAATGACAAATGTTTAACTAATATTATTTTATGTTAAGTGTTAAGTTAACCATTAGTTAAACCCCCAAATGCTGTTGGTTAACTAATAGTTAAACAACAGCTGATGCTTAAAGAATTGAATCCACATTTGTGTTTGTGTAAATATAAAAATGTCTCGCGGAATTTCATTTTTCCAAGAATATGATGCCAAAGATTTTCGTGACAGGTTTCGTTTGTGTGAGGAAGTTAATTTCATCAATGCTAAAATTCGAGGCAGGAACGGTTTCCATTTTCAAACTCAAATTATTGAAATATATGTAAACAGAAAACATATGTTTTTGAACAGCGCTACCAAAAACAAACCAAAAATTGAAGAGTGTTACCATATTTGTTCTTCATTTATTGTTTTAACTAAAGCACTGTGAATATAAAACATTAGTTAAACTCTAGTCATCATTTTAGTTAACTAATTGTTAACCAATGACTGTGAATCCGGGCCTTAATGACAACATTTGAAAATAAATCATATATTGTGTAAATCTGCATGACAGTACTTTGTACTTGCGTATTCAGAATTAGTCCGGGGGGGACTCACACATATTCTTTATTTGCTTCACATCTGATATTTTTAAGCAACAATGAAAAGGAATAACATTTCTTGTGGCAAAGCAATATACAGCACTTTCCAACAAATATGACTACCAATAATTCCATTTTAACAAAAATCAGAAAAAAATGAAATCAAATAAATTCAAAATTTTTTAATCACACGTATTCATCTATATATATATAAAAGAGAGTGATGTTAGTTACTACGCTTATAACTCAAGAACGCTTAGACCGATTTCGATTATGAGCACCAATTCGGTTAGGTCTCCACCCAAACAAGAAGAATACCCAAGAAAATTCCGGAAATTTTCCAGAAAAAAAAAATTATGAAGAAAATTCATTTTCCCATACATTTCGTATGGAGCGATTTTATAACGCCATCTTAACTCAAGAACCCATAAAACGAACATAATTTCAAATGCTGGTTCCGGTATTGCCAGTAGATGGCGTTGTGTGCATCAACTTCTGACAAACAGAACAGTTGAACAGTTTCTCAAATTTGTATCAGCTTATGACAGTTAAATTAAATAAATTTGATTAAATACATTTATTGTTTTCAAACGATTTTTTGTGAATTTGCTATTACCAGCGAAAAGAGGCGTTAATTTCGGATTGTGCAATTAATTTTTAGGTGGATTACTTTGAAAATCAATTCTTATTCGTTGATTATTTCATTCAGAGTGATCATTTTAGTGTGGAATTCTATTTTCAAACGGTAAGTTGCAATGAATGTTGTTTATTTTGTGAGGTTATGAGCACATGTTCTGTGTGTTAATTTCTCAGTGTAATTCACAATGCCGCGAGCCATAAGATCTAATCTTTCGCGTCGAACCCGAAATGAAAGTAGAGTTCGGAATATCGCCTATCAATTGACGACGGATGAACAAGAAATCGCACGAGAACAGCGCCGTGTTAGTATTGCCCGACTTCGTGCATCACAAACACAAGAAGAAAGACAGGCGGCAAATGAAACGGCTCAGTTAACAATGAGAAATCATCGGGCAAACCAAACAACTCAACAACGGGATAATATAAATCAACGCATAAGAAGAACTGCTTCAAGTGTTGATTTGAATCGAGTAGCGTTTCATTACGATTGCAGAATTGACTACAGCTCGCATCCATCCGTTCAAATTGGCCCAATGGAGGTTGTGTGAAACCATTGCGGTGCATTGAAGTTTGCTGGAGAAACACCTGGATTGTGCTGTCTCAGTGGCAAGGTTAAATTACCACCATTGCCCTTGCCAACAGAGCCATTGCGTTCTTTGCTTCATGGTGAAACACCAGAATCACGTCATTTTCTATCGAACGCTCAGAAATACAACGGATGCTTTCAAATGACTTCAATCCTACATTCCAGGTAATAAATTAACCAATCATTTTCTTTTGATGTACAAAAAATTTGGAATCTAATTTCGTCATTTACTCTACAGATCCAAGGCCAAATTCACCATCGAATTGGATCATTGATACCACTTGAAGACGCACAACATAAATTCCTCCAAATCTACTTCATGGGCTATGTGGAACATCAACTTGATCAGCGCCAAACAATCAATATGGAAATGAGAAGAGGAATTCTTCGAGATCTGCAGCAGCTCCTTCATGAACATCATGCATTGGTTCGATTATTCAAAACTGCGTTGGATCGCATGCCAACTGATGACTATAAAGTCGTGATCAGAGCGGATAACCGACTTGCAGGAACGCACGAACGCCAATTTAACGCTCCAACAATAGATGAGGTTGCAGTTGTGATTGTTGGCGAAAACCGGGAATCACGCGATATTGTGATCACACGTCGGGACTCTGGGCAATTGCAACGAATATCCGAAACACATCATTCATACGATGCATTGCAATACCCACTGATGTTTTGGCAAGGAGACGATGGATATATCAACATCAAGATGATAAATCCATCGACCGGTGAGTATAGATATCAAAATAATTTTCATTTCAATATGACACTAATGTCACTGATATCATTTAGGTGAGGAAACTACCAGGAAGGTCAGCGCAATGAATTTTTACGCGAATCGTTTGCTGATTCGCCAAAATGTAGACAACTATTTGCTTCGATTTCGCCGATTGTTTCAGCAATTTTGCGCCGATATGTATGCCAAAATAGAAGCAGAGCGCCTCCTTTTTATCAGTTTAAATCAAACCAAACTACGTACGGAGGAGTACATTCATTTACGCGATGCAATTTGCACCGAAGGAAATGCATCTGATTTTGGTCGGTTGACCATTTTACCGGCGACGTTCGTCGGCAGCCCACGTCATATGCATGAATATACACTAGATGCAATGACATATGTACGTCATTACCGCCGTCCAGACCTGTTCATCACCTTCACGTGCAATCAAAAGTGGATAGAAATTGTTCAACTGCTGCTTCTTGGCCAAACATCAAGTGATTGGAATGATATCACCGCACGTGTAGTGTATTCAGGCAAAAAATCCGGTCGCTCATGGACTATATTGTTAGGCATCGTGTCTTTGGGGATACTCGATGTTGGATGTATTCGATTGAATGGCAAAAAAGAGGATTGCCGCATGCGCACATTCTCATTTGGTTAGTCGAAAGAATACAGCCACACCAAATTGATGACATCATATTTGCCGAGATTCCTGATCCCGAAACCGATCTAGACCTTGCATGATGTCGCACTAACAAACATGATTCATGGACCGTGTGGCTCCATTAACCCACAATCACCATGTATGGTTGACGGCAAGTGTTCCAAGCGTTATCCACGAAATTTGACTGATGAGACCATCACTGGCAACGATGGTTATCCACTGTATCGGCGTCGATCATCTGATGATGGCGGTAGAACAATTACAGTCAAAGTAAAAGGAAATGATTTCGTGGTCGACAACTCTTGGGTTGTTCCGTATTCGCCACTTCTTTCCAAAACATTCAAGGCGCATTGTAACGTGGAGTATTGCAATTCAGTGAAATCCTTTAAGTACATCTGCAAATATGTCACGAAGGGCAGTGACATGGCGGCTTTTGGTTTTCAAGCTCCTGACCCCAATGATGAAATCACGCGCTATCAAGTTGGTCGGTACGTATGCTGGAATGAGGCGATTTGGCGTATATTCTCATTTCCCATTCACGAACGCTATCCGACTGTTACACATTTGGCAGTGCATCTGGAGAACGGTTTATTTCACTGCAGCAAATGCCGCTCAACGTGCTCAAAACCCACCAGCGGCAACATTGACCAGTTTCTTCTCGATTTGCCAAAGTGATCCGTTTGCACGTACGCTACTTTACTCAGAGATGCCGCGATATTACACTTGGAATTCTTCATCGAAGAAATTTCAACGTCGAAAGCAAGGCGATGTAGTTCCTGGTCATCCGGATGTGCGTTCTACTGTAGCTCTTGGCCGTATTTATACAGTTCATCCGAAAAATGATGAATGCTTTTACTTGCGACTATTGCTGGTGAATGTTCGTGGCCCGACATCATTTGAATCTCTTCGAACTGTCAATGGTGTAGTGTTGCCAACATTTCGTGCAGTATGTCAGGAGCTTAATTTGCTAGAAAACGATACACATTGGGACACGACAATCGCTGAAGCAACTGTTTCCGCATCTCCAAGTCAGATACGCACATTATTTTCAATCATTATTTCCACATGTTTTCCAAATTATACACGTGAATTGTGGGAGAAGTACAAGGATGACATGTCCGAAGACATTTTGCATCGAGTTCGTGTCATTCAGAGAATCCCCATCTTGAGATGAACGAAGAGATGCACAACCAGGCTTTGGTTTTGATAGAAGACATGTGTTACCTAATGTGCGGCAGTTTGTTAGTCAGGTTAGGAATGACATCGCCTGATCGTGGAATAAACGACGCTTTCGAACGAGAATTGCAGCGTGAGCGTGAATACGACACAAATGCATTAAGCCAATTGGTTCGAACGAATGTACCTTTGTTGAATCCCCAACAAAAAAAAGTGTACGAACAGTGATGAAGGCAATTGATGATGGAAATGTCAGCATGATTTTTCTTAATGCGCCTGGTGGCACTGGCAAGACATTCCTCATATCATTGATTTTGGCTACAGTTCGTGCAAGATCAGAAATTGCTGTAGCAGTTGCTTCTTCTGGAATAGCAGCTACGCTGCTGGACGGTTACCGAACCGCTCATTCTGCATTAAAATTGCCATTAAACCTTCAAGCGATTGAAGAACCAACATGTAACATAGCAAAACATTCAGCAATGGCCAAAGTTTTGGTAGCAAGTAAAATTTTTATCTGGGACGAATGCACAATGTCGCATAAACGTGCGTTAGAAGCTCTGAATCGCACTATGAAAGATCTGCATAATGACGCAAGATGTTTTGGGGGTGCATTGATTTTACTTCCAGGCGATTTCCGGCAAACACTACCAGTAATACCACGATAAACCGCTGCCGATGAGATCAATGCTTGCCTGAAATCATCACCATTGTGGCGTTGTGTGAAGAAACTTCGGCTGACGACAAACATGCGAGTTGCATTGCTAAACGATCCATCTGCCGAAGTGTTCTCCAATCAACTGCTAACTATCGGTAATGGTCGTGTTCCTGTCGACGCATCGAATGGATTGATTTCATTCCCGTCAAATTTTTGCAATTTCGTCTCAACGAAAGAGGAGCTCATCAACAAAGTGTTTCCGAACATCATTGCTAACCACCAAAACTACGATTGGTTGAGTGAAAGAGCAATTTTAGCGGCAAAGAACAAGGATGTGGATCACTTAAGCTTCACAATTCAAAATCAAATCGTTGGGTCACTGCATTCCTTCAAATCTATCGACTGTGTAACAAACGAAGACGAAGCAACCAACTACCCAACTGAGTTCTTTAATTCATTGGATGTGCCTGGCTTGCCGCCGCACAATTTATAATTGAAGGTTGGTTCAGTCGTTATCATGCTTCGCAATCTCAACCAACCAAAATTATGCAACGGAACGCGTTTAGCGGTCACAAAACTCATAGCAATGTGATTCACGCGAGACTACTAAAAGGAAAATTCAAAGGTGAAGAAATTCTCATTCCGAGAATTCCAATGATGCCAACCGATATGCCATTCGAGTTTAAGCGAATACAATTTCCAATTCGTCTCGCATTCGCTATGACAATTAATAAATCAAAAGGCCAATCATTGAGTGTTTGTGGCCTGAATCTGGAAAATGAATGTTTTTCACACGGACAACTGTATGTCGCATGTTCCCGTGTCGGAAAACCATCTGCTTTGATCGTTTTCGCACCTGACAAAAAAACGAAAAATATCGTTTATCAGAGAGTGCTTCAATGAGGGGAAATACAATTCAATAAATGCAAAAATAATTTCATACGAGTAAGTACACATAAAGTACTGGCGACGAGGAGTATCAGTTTAAAGCCGGATTTTATTATTATTTTAGGTTCGTCAGCGGAGGGACGTGGCAAATGAGTTGTTTAGAGCAGGAAGGCTGAAGATATATAGTACTGACGGAGACAGATATCAATTTATATCTGCATTTTTCATTTCAATTTCATTGGTGGAGGGTTATGATCAATGTATGTTTTAGTCCTAAATACATACTCGTATATGTACATCTATAGTACAGATCATGGGACATTTTTAGGCAAAACAACGTTTGCCGGGTCAGCTAGTATTCATATAAAATTGAGAAAGTATTTGACTTCATGAAATTTTGTTTTTCCTTTTTATTTCCCTTTATTTCATACATCTATAACCATTATATTGACACCTAGGACATGATTTGACAATTTGTTTGGAAATCAATATTAAAAAACACTTTTTGGCCAGTGCCAAGAAGTGATACAACATAAATTATTTAAATTAATTATAATAATTCACTATAATTATATTATAACAATTTATGATCAATTATAATAAAAATTATGTTATTTTTTTTAAAATTTATAATACTACTACTAATATGTGTAGGCGAGCACTTTCAAACAAGAACTTCAGTATCATCCGACCGCTTCACCCCGCATCACAAAATAACACAATATAATATAAAAAAGGCCAACTGGGAATTATTTCAAAATAAAATACTAACTTTTTCACTAAGTTCACCACCGGTGAGGCAGCTTTAATCTAAAAAATCATTCGTAAAGCAGCAAACGAGTACATTGCAATCACATTTTACAAGAAAATCTCTAGAACAGTACCTTGGTGGTCCTCAGAGTTAAAGTATCTCAGATAATCTAAACAAAAGGGTTTTTTGACGCTCCAGTAAAAAGTTTGAATGTTGCAAACGTTGATAGGTGTAGGACGCACCGTATAGAAGTTAGGGCCATTTGAAGTTTTATCAGTGTTTGATTTTGGAGTCAAGGGTAGCATAGCTATGAGCGATAGCTTAAATTGATAAGAGGACGAGTACTTTATTGTCACAAAATTTCAAGGTTTTATGACGCTCCAGTAAAAAGTTACAAGCATTTGAAAAGGTCGCTGATAACCTTATAACTTATAGGAAGGCCAACACGATATTTAATAAAGCTAAGAAAGCCGATAAACTTCAAAGCTTCGCCGACTTTACTGCCAAAATCAATCCACCTACCCCAATAACCCATATTTGGCAAAATATTCGTAGATTAGTAGGCACGTATACCCCCTCTACTATACAATCAATAAGAACACCGGCTACCACAAAGTCCTCTCGAGCAGAAATCTGCAACGCTTTCGCAGAGACCTGGTCCAATCAATCGCATGACTCAAGCTTTCCAGCAGCTTTCTGCGCCTCCAAAAACTATTTTTCAAACCATCCTATAATATTTCCTTCGTCAGTTAAAACTAACATTATGGATACTCCATTCAATCTCAATGAATTTGAAGCCAACTTCAAATACCTTACTGGCACTTCTCCAGGCTACTATAAAACCACTTACACAATCCTCAAAAATTCTCCGAAACCCTTTAAAACCCGTATACTGCATCTTTTCAACAAAATCTTTCATAGTGGCATCATTCCTCAATCTTATAAAACCGCAGTCATTATACCAATCAGAAAGCCAAACAAAGATATTTCGCTATTAGACTCCTACCGGCTAGATCGCTACTCCCCTGGATAAGCAAGCTATTAGAGAAAATGGTTTCTAAGAGTTTGATGTGATTTTTTACATAGACTAAATCACTTTCACCTAATTAATTCGGTTTCAAACCAAATTCTAGTACAATTGAGGCCTTATATTGTTTAGATCACTTGATATCAAAAAACTCATCTAATAAGAACCATATGTCAATACTATCGATTGATTTTGAGAAGGCATTCGATAGAGTTGGTATTCGCATGGTTCTAAAAAAGCTACACGAGCTAAAAATCGGTCCAAAATTATATAATTACATAAAAATATTTGTATTAAATCGGAAAATATTTTGCAGAGTCAACAATGTTCACTCTTCAACTTATCCGGTACACAATGGTAAACCATAAGGTTCCCCATTGTCGGTAACATTATTTTTTTTATCTTTTGATGACTTAAGTCGGCTTCTTCTAAGCCAGAAAATCATCAGACACTGCCTTGAAGCGACCTCTGAAGCTATTAACGAAGTACTGGATCTAGTAACTCAAACTCACCTAGATATAACACCGATGCCGACTCCAGCCACAAAATATACACCATGGTCAACAATACATTTATTACTTATCTTACTTCACACCATAAAGAACACACAAATGCTTCGGTATACAGACAGTTGTATATGGAGGCAGTCCAACCCCTAATAGGAAAAGAATGGGAACTGCTTTTTACGGATGGCTCCAAGTCAAACGATGGCGCAGAATTCGTGGTAGTGGACGCAAATGGTATCACGAGGAGCCATGGATTGCTCTCACCTGCTGCCAGCGCATTTGACACAGAAGTACAATCAACTATAACAGCCTTGATTCTAGCCAAAGCCTCAAAACAAAAATCATAATATGCACTATCAGCCTATCAGTATTTGAAGGCGCAAATAACATGACTAACTGCTCTGAACCAATTGTGGTTATAAAGCAATTGCTAATTGAACTAGGCAAGAACGTGAGATAAATGTGGATACCAGGTCATGCCGGGATAACTGGAAACGAATACGCAGATAAAGCAGGAAAATTAGCAGAGAAATCTCCACTGCATACGTTTATGCCTTTTGCCAACAAATTTGTAGCAACGGTCGCATCATCCTATGCCATCAAGAAAACTATCACAAACTGGCAGAACTACAATCATGAATACAAGTCTTTCAACACTAACCACACTGCCGTAATACTTCCATCATCGACAACTGCTGTAATGGACAGGTGCTTCGTTAGACTTCGGTTAGGACTCACAAACATCACGCACGGACACCTACTAAAAAAGGAATCGCCACTTATATGCCAGTTTTCCCCTATTTCCCAACTCACAGTTTCCCACATCCTCTAAGATTAATTTAAACAAAAGCCGATAGCCCTCGCAGCTAGTGCTTTCTTAATTATAATTTTAATGGCAATTAATAATAATAATAAAAAAGAAGAAAATCTAAAAGAGTTATATTAATTATAATTATTAATAATAAAAAAAATGGACGAAAAATATAAAGACCAATATGAAAACAAACAAAACCAAACAAAAAAATAAAGCAACAATAAAATAGAAAAAAAGAGAGCCTAAACAATAGCAAAGATAGATAATAAAAAACCAGTATATAGGGTGCACAAATTACTTGAGGTGCTGGTAGAACACTAGAGAATACGAAGAATGATTAACTAAGAGGTAGTTGCACTACCCAGTAGCGCTTAGATTTTATTATTAATAAAATGAGCTGTCTCAACTGTAGTAAAGTGCGGTATGAATTATTATCGCTATGTTTGTAAGTTGAAAAAATTTCAAAATAAAAAGTGTTAAATACGACATTGCGTTCCATTAGCATTTTTGTTCAGCAGTGAATAAGTTTTTTTCCCCTTTATTTCATACATCTGTCACCATTATATTGACACCTAGTACACGATTTGACAATTTTCTTTGAAATGAATATAAAAACACATTTTGGCTAGTGCCAAAAGTGATACAATAACAATGATTTACATTAATTATAATAACCACATTAATTATATTATAAAAACAATTTATTTTATTATTTATAAAAATTATATTTATAATAATAATTTACATTTACATTTACAATACTACTAATATGTGTAGCCTGGATATCCTAGTTCGTTAGGTCGTTTGGTCGAGTTCTCTTTAAACGGCGCATGGTGGTTTTTTCTAGATGTAGCAACTCGTTTATTTCTTCGTTCTTATGCCCATGCAGCGTCTCGCAGTGTTATATAAGAGTATGTGGATATATTTTTTATCTCTTCGAACACTAAGATAACTTTCAACAATCAAATAGTAGTCAAGTGGCAGCATTGTCTTCAGTTTATGCAGCAGTTCTTTATGCCATACTTTGCCAAATGTATTTGCAACGTCCAAGAATACAGTAACGCAGTACCGCTATTATTCTATGTCTGTTTCAATTTTGTTTGTTATACCGTGTATCTGTTGAATCGTTGAATGTCGTTTTCTGAAGCCGAATTGATGATTTTGTATAACGTTTTTATTGGCAACGATCTGGCTAAGTCTATCAAGTAATAGTTTTTCAGCAACTTTAGAAATTATGGGAAGTAGGCTTATTGGTCTATACGACGAAGCAGTTGTAGCATATTTTCCCGGTTTAGGTAGTGCAATCAATAATTTCAGCAGCTTTCCATACTTTGGGAAAAAATTGTATTCGGAACATTGAGTTGGCAACATTCCTTAAGCAATTATAACCTCTAGTAGGTAGCTCAGCGAGTGTTTTGCCTGCCAGCATATCGTATCCTGGTGCTTTTTTGTGGTTTATTCGTTTTTTAAACGCAATTAATTTTTTGTTGTAATGTTTATATTTAAGTCATTGCATGTTTCAATATATTTATCCTCGTCATTTGATAGGACTTTTTCAAAGTATTTAGCCAATGTTTTTGCTTTTTCTTCATTGGTAGAAGCGCATGAGTTGTCATCTTTCCGTAGTGGCTAATGCCTTATCTGCGTTTTTAATTTCTTTGTGCATTTCCATAATGAATAGTTAGTATCCTGGGTAGGCGTGAAGTTTTTAGATAATTTTCCACTTCTATATTTTGTCTTTAGTTAATATTTTATTGAGTTTTTTGTAGGCTATATTTAAATTGTGTTTATCCTCAGGCGATCTAGTTAGCTGCCACCTCTATCTCAGCTTTCTGTTCTCAATAATTTGCTTTCTTATGAAAATATCAGTTGTAGGATTATTTCTTCCAAATTTATGCTGTTGGCTAGGACACCACATCGTTGAAGTGAATAATGGCACGTTCAATGTCTAATTGTGTTTTCAGTGTGATAGACATCTCCAGTTGATTTTCAATATGCTGTCGATACTCATTCCAGTTTGTTTTGTGGTTAAAAATCTTAGTTATTGGTTCTATTGGTTTGATGTCAGGTGTTTAGTCAAGAATTATCGGCGAGTGGTCTGAAGAAAGTTCAAAACAAGCTTTAATTTTTAATTGGTTACACTTTATGGGTTTTGTTCGATTCGATCTGGTATCTTTTTCCTATCTGTTGGCCAGTATGTGGGTTCACCTGAGCTTAAAAATTTGCAATTATTTTTGTTTATAGCATTAATCAGATTTCGTCCTTTTTTAGTGTGTTTCAGATCTCCAGCTGCAATGAATCTTACACCAAGCGTCTTTATGTAGTCATCATATTGATCCGTCGTTATTAGGTGTCTGGGGGGACAGTAAACTGAGGAGATGAGTATTGTCCCAGTTGTATCCTCAATTTGCACAGTAGTGGATTGAATATGAGGTGTTGCATATGGTTGTCGTTTATTATGTTTTAATAGTGAATTTATTATGAAAGCTGTCCCACCACGAGCGTTACCATCAGGATGATCTGTCACATAAATTTAAAATTTTTTTATAAATTTTCTTGTCAGACAAAAATTGCTTCAACTCAAGATAATATTTTGTTAGGCCATTTGTTTTCCAAGCTACAATTTTTAAACTATTACTTTCGTGCATTTAAGCTTGTTAGTAACATTGTAATGAATCGTGAACATCGTTTGAATTTTTTGCATTTTCTTCAGTATTATTTGGATTTGACGACCCTGCAATTTCGGCAAAGCCTGATTTAACTACTGATTCATCCATATTTTTGGTCTGTAGTAATAATGGATCCTTTCTGCGTAAAGATGGAAACCTTTGAATTTTTATGGCTTTGTATATTTCACAGCCTTCGTAGTTTGCAGTATGATTTCCGCCACATAGGGCACATTTAATTTCAGCTGCTTTGGTTATTTTTTTTTGGCATTCACTTGTTAGATGCTTTCCAGCGCATTTCACACATACTGGATCCCTTGTACAGTAGTTTTTTGTATGTCCTTATTTTTTGGCATTTAGTGCATTGTGCGACTTCTCTTTTATGATGAGGTTGAGGTGCCTCAGAAACTACTATGTAATGCATTAATTTGTTAATGCTATAAATATCTTTATTGTTAGTATTTGTTTCTAGTTCTATACTAAACAGTGATAGCGGTTTTTTTGTTGTCCGTTGAGTTATGTTAGTTATGTTTAAAACTTTGTGACCGTTTTCACCAAGCTCATTTTTAATTTCTTCTTGGTCTGCGGAGGGGTGCATATTGCGAAGAATAACTTTGAAACCCCTTTCATTTTTGGGTTTAAATGTGTACCGCTTCGTACTTTTTTGCTTTACCATTTTGAAAATTTTTGTGTATGTTTCCGAGTTATTCGATTGAACTCGTACTTCATTGTTTGTTAATATTTTAAATATAAAGTTACTGTCTGCAACAACGGTTAGCGCATTTTTTAACGTCTTTATGCATTCTACGCCTTGTACGTATATAGGGGGTGGTTTGTTTAAACTTTTTTTTCGGACTATTTGTTTTTTCTTTTTCGGACTCATTTTGAACAACTTGTCCACTGTGCGAGGGTTCAGCAAGTTCGTCATCATCAACGGCCAAAGCAGGAAATTCGTTTTTGCTTTCCGAAGTAGTATCGCTCAACCAGTAGTTTGAGAACTTACTTTGGCTTGGGCCTTTTGCTATTTTTTGCTTTTTGTTACTGTTTGGCGTTCTTTTCGCTTTATCTGTCGTCGGTGAGGTTCGTGCTCTCTTTGGTAGCGATTGCAGTTGACTTACCTGCACGCCTTTTGGCGGAATTTGCGCATAGGCAGAAGAACATGTTGATGTCGCAGTTGTAGTCGAGAAGGTAGTTGTTGTACCGTATGTAGAGAAGGCAGATGTTGTTGTTGCTGACGAATTTGTTGTAGTTGTCGCACAATCCACTCCTATACTGGAGCAGGGCATTATTGGAGGTTAGCCATGTGCACTCTACGAAGAGCGAACATTAGTGTTAATTGGTTGTTCTGACTCGCTCATGGATCTCGTTCTCTCCCACAGGGGAGAGCGCTGTACACTCATGGTGATTACCGACCATACTTTGTTTATTAGTTTATTTTAATTTTATTTATTATTATTTTTGATATATTTTAATCTTATTTATTATTATGAAGTATGTAAAAAATCAAGAAAATAAAATTTGGTGGGATAACTCTAATCACTTATTATGGCCAGAGTCCACTGTGGCAATTATTTTATTTGTTGTCTCTTTCAACTTTTAATTCATACGAGGGCGGATTGATATTGAAGCTACCTAAGTAGGAAAAAAACATTTTTTTCAAAAACCATTTATTTCTCAACATAGTCTCCTTTTACTTCGACACACTTAGTAAGACGATATTCCAACTTTTTTATACCATCTGAATAATACGATTTCGGGAACCCCTCAAAATACGCGTTAGTTTCGGTAATCACTTTTTCGTTTGAGATGAATCTTTTTCCTGCGAGCCATTTTTTCAAGTTTGGAAACAGGAAAAAGTCACTAGGAGCTAAATCTGGACTATAAGGTGGATGATTAACCAATTCGAAGTGTATTTCACGTAATTTTAGCATCGTATCTAATGCTGTGTGAACCGGTGCGTTGTCTTGAAGAAAGAGCATTTTTTTCTTCTTTAAATGTGGTCGTTTTTCCTTGATTGCATCAATCAATTGATCCAATAATGCACGATAATACTTTCCTGTGATTGTGGATCCTTTTTCAAGATAATCGATGAGCAATATTCCGTGTGCATCCCAAAATACAGTGGCCATAACCTTGCCGGCCGATTTCACTGCCTTCGCCTTCTTCGGAGCACTTCCACCAGCTTCCACCCATTGTTTCGATTGATTTTTGGTTTCAGGTGTGTAGTGGTGGACCCACGTTTCATCAACAGTTATTAATCGATGCCAACAATCAACAGGATTACGCTTTATCATGTCCAAACACCGCTGTGAAGTGGTCTATCGAACTCGTTTTTGTTCGAAACTGAGCAAACGCGGCACACATCTTGCCGATAGCTTTTTCATATGCAAATGTTCATGCAACACGTTCATATGATATGTTTACCATTTAAAAAAAAAAAAAAACAAAAAAAAAAACATACGGTTACAGAGACGGTCGGTCAGAAATTTTACCAAATCGCGAGTTAAAATTTCCTTCAAACCATTCGAATCTTCTACAATAGTGCAAAAGTGTAGTGATCGGTGAGAACCTAGTTCACGATTACTAGCTGGGACACATAATTTAAATATATTTTTAACAATAATTAGAAAACAAAAATACACAATTGAAATACAAACAACAAAAAACAACAACATAACTAAAATGAGTGTTTCTGACACTCACCAGCAAAAAACAGTAACAAATCGAAATGCATATTTCTCTTTTGTGTCCACACAGGGTAACGGCGGCAATTTGCCAGTCGAAGCAGCAGAGAGCAGAGCCAGGTCCTGCTCTCCCGCTCTTCTAAACGACACCACTACGAATGCTTCACTACCTTGGAGTGTCCAATGCGCGACACCCTCTACTATTATGGAACAGTATCCACCAAACACAACATCAGGAAGAACAACAACAACACAAAGCGCTTGTACTGTAACCATAGCCGCGACAGCGACAAGTAGAATGCAAAATTCGAGCGCAATGATCATGTCTACTGAGACAATAACACCAATTACAACAGCAACAATTAACACGCAAGTACAAAACTCAAATAATAGAAACACTAACAAAACTTCAGCGGAGAGTAGCCGAAAGCGAAACCGCGAAAAGCAATCGCCAAACAAATTAACGGACCAAAATAGCAACAACAAAAGACAGAAAAACAAACCACTGAGAGCGACACAAGCAACACTAAAAGAATATTGGCTGAGTAAGTCAATCGCTCCAAATACACCAAACAGGCTCGAACTACTAACACTAAATGACAGAACTGATGAACAAAATAACAGTGGGACAAAAACAAATTCAACCATACAGAAACAAATAACAAAGAATCCTCAAAAACCACCACCCATATATATACAAAACGTAGAAAATATTAATGCACTAACTAAAGCTCTAAATCAGCTACCAAATACAAATTACGAGATGAAAGCTCTGAACAAAAACGAAGTCAAAATACAGCCGACTGAATCTGTGCATTACACAAGCATAATAAAATTGCTTAAGCAAAAAGAAACCAAATATTATACATTTAAACCAAAAGAACAACATGGACTTAAGGTAATTTTACGAAATATGCATTACTCAACGGAAAAAGACGACATTATAGCTGAACTGGCAGAGTTAGGACATGAAGTACTAAACATTCACAACTTGCAAAAAAAAAATTGACAACCACTTCCTTTATTCTCTCTGGAACTTAAACCAAACGATAACAATAAAGACATCTATTCCTTACCCCATATTCTACACTGAAAAGTAAATTTCGAACCACCACACCAAAAAAGAACTATTCCACAATGCACAAATTGCCGAAAATATGGTCACACTAAAAACTATTGTACTAAAGACCCTGTGTGTGTCAAATGTGCAGGTAACCACAGCACAATTAAATGTAATATCCAAAGCGATATGAAACAGCAAATTAAATGCGCTCTCTGCAATGAAAACCACACAGCTAACTACAAAGGCTGTATGATTTACAAATCACTACAAATTAAAAAATATACAACTTTACGTAAAAAAGAAATCCCTCCAACTCAACTCCAATTTTGCTGAACCATCTATAAATATAACCACAGTACAAACATATAAAAACTACACACCTGGAATGTCATATGCTAAAGTAGCAGCGATAAATACAGCAGCAGACTTAACTCAAAACCTTAACGCAGCAGCAAACAGCATGACACCAACACAGAATAACGACGATCTATCAGATTTAAAAATAATGATGAAACAATTAATAACTCAAATGACAAGTATGATGAACATTGTGACACTGCTTGTATCAAAATTAGATGGGTTCCAGAAATAAAATAACTTTTGCTATTTGGAATGCCAATGGCCTATCACGCCACTTACTAGAACTTAAAACGTTTATGTACGAAAATTCAATCGATATTATGCTAATATCTGAAACGCATACTACTGATAGAAGCTATAATGACATACCAAACTATAACATTTATTATACACATCATCCTGACAATCGAGCCCACGGAGGGACAGCAATTCTCATAAAAAAATCTATTAGGTGCCTAGAACTAGAAGGATATAAATCACACCATATCCAAGCAACCTCAACAGAGATAAGTGACTTGAGAGGGCCAATTACTGTGTCAGCTGTATATTGTCCACCCAAACATAACAACACAAAGGCTCAATACATAGACTATTTATTTAGCTGGAGGAGACTATAATGCAAAAAACTCCATATGGGGCTCAAGACTGACAAACGTGAAAGGCCGCAAACTACTAGACGCTATAAAAGAGAATAATAGTCGCTTTATTAGCACGGGAGAACCAACTTATTGGCCAACAGACAACAAGAAATTACCTGATTTAATTGATTTCTGTGTTGCAAAAAACATATTGCACGACCACTTAACAATAAAAACATGTCTAGATTTATCATCAGACCATTCTCCAATTCTATTGACCCTTCAAAGCAGACCGGATACAAAAATAGCTGCTGGCTTATATAACTACAAAACCGACTGGAACAAATTTCGCCAATTAATGGAAAATGACATGACAACAAACATTTCATTGAAATCTGATGAGGAAATTGACACAGCAATAGCATACCTAAATGACAACATCATCAAAGCAGCAACTCAATCAACCCCAATTCTAAGCCCATCCCAAATTACTACTGTCCCAGCTCACATTAAGCATAAAATAAGACAAGAAAGGAAACTCAGGAAAAGATGGCAAAGCACTAGACACCCAGACGACAAAGCAAAATTCAATAAAACGGCAAATGAACTGAAGATAATATTGAAACAATTTGAGGAGAAAAAATTTGAAAGTTACGTAAAGAACTTAGGAACGACAATATCAAGGAACTACTCATTATGGAGGGCAACCAAAAAACTAAACAGTGCAATACCACATAAACCCCCCATAAAAACACTAGATATTACTTGGGCAAAAACGAATAAACACAAAGCAAATACTCTTGAAAAACATTTTGAAACGGTATTTAGAAACGATATGGACAATCAAATTACCGAGCTTACCAATACCGAATGTACCCGAAACACTGCAATAAAAATGACAACGATATCAGAAATCAAGAATCAAATCAAGAATTTAAAAAACAAAAAGGCACCTGGATATGATCTTATTAACGGAAAAATACTGAAAGAACTACCTGACATAACAATAGTCTATATTAGAAATGTATTTAATGCTATAATAAGGCTTAACTATTTTCCAATCTTGTGGAAGGTAGCACAAATTACAGCTATCCCAAAGCCAAATAAGGACGCAACAAGAACCAGTTCATATCGACCTATCAGTCTCTTGCCAACTCTTTCAAAGATATTTGAAAAAATATTATTTGACAGAATTGAGCCTATCTTGATACAACAAAAAGCTTTGCCAAGCCATCAATTCGGCTTTAGACGAAACCACTCAACTGTGCAACAAGTTCATAGAGTTCTGAACAAAATCATGGATGATATTGACAAAAAGAAGTACTGCGTGGCTGTATTCCTGGACATTGCGAAAGCGTTTGACAGAGTGTGGCACAAGGGACTTCTGAATAAACTAAATAATATTCTACCTTTAAACTATTATTACTTGCTAAGCAGTTATATCACCAACAGATACTTTTACATTAAATATGACGATGAATGCTCTGAGATCCTAACAATGACAGCGGGAGTGCCTCAAGGCAGTGTGCTGGGTCCACTCCTATACCTAATATACACTGCAGACATTCCAACCCCAAAGACACAAGGAACCATGATAGCAACATTCGCGGATGACACGGTCCTCTTAGCATCCAATCAAGACGAAAAAGCGGCGACGGACATACTTCAACAAATAATAAAAAATATAGTCTCGTGGTTCGAGAAATGGGGAATAGAAGTTAACAAAGAGAAAACTGTCCAAGTAATATATACGGATAGAAACTCTGCTAAACACCCACTCACAATAAAAGACGAAATTATAAAAATTTGCCCCAGCGCAAAAAAACCTTGGCATAGCAATCGACGCAAAACTTACATGGAGACACCATATATTAAATAAACGAAATGAAATAAAAAGTAGATTCAAACAATTAAACTGGTTACTAGGACTTAGTTCAAAGTTATCACTGTATAATAAAAGAATGATATATACATCAATGATAACACCCATCTGGAAATATGGGATCGAAGTATGGGGGACAGCAAGCAAAACGAATATACAACTGATTCAAAGAACACAATGCAAAATACTGCGGACAATAACAAAAGCCGACTGGTATATAAGAAATGAAGACATACATCACGATCTCAACATTGACTCGGTGGAAGACACTATTAAAAAATGTAGCAGCAAATACACAGAGCGCTTAAAAATTCATCAAAACCGAGACGTGCGCCAATTGCCGGCAATGGAAAAACAAAAAAAAAAGACTCAAACGAATTGGACCCACAGAACTTCCACATAGAATATTTTAAACGACACTTTTCGTATATAAATTAATTATATATAATTAAATTAAATTTTGAGTCCGAAATTTCCCAATACGAGTTTGAAGCTGCACTATCGACAGTGAAAGGAAAGACCCCCGTTTTGGATAGAATTTGCTACCCAATAATCAAACACCTTCCATTAAGCATAAAAAGTAGACTTGTATCTCACTATAACAACATACTTGCACAAGGTATATATCCGCAAGCTTGGAAATGTGCCTCTATCATTCCTATTCCCAAGCGTAATAAGCCCCCAACAGAAATTCACGGTACAGACCTATATCGCTGCTTCCATGCATGGGAAAAATATTGAATAAAATAGTTTCCAAGCGCATCATGTGGTTTGTTCTCAAAAAGAAGTACCTTAGTCCACACCAAATGGCTTTTAAAAAAGAACAGGGTACGATGGATGCTTTACTACACTTTGAACACTTCACCTCAAAGGCACTGTCGTGCAAAAATCACATTTCCGTGCTTAGCCTTGATTTTGAAAAGGCTTTTGACAGAGTAGGAGCACATATTGTTCTGCGACAGCTGTCGAAATGGAAAATTGGCGATAAAATGTATAACTTCGTCAAATCATTTTTAACTAATCGAAAATTTAAAGTTACTATAAGCAATACTTCGTCAGACACACATAATATGTTCAACGGTATCCCACAGGGGTCACCACTATCGGTTACCCTATTCATTATTGCTTTCAATGAAATCAGTGAAGTAATATCAAAAGTCAAAAGCATTGAACACATTATATACGCTGACGATGTATTAATATTCTCCAAAAGTAGTGATTTAAATGTAATCAATAAGTTTCGTGAGATTTTAAATGACATTTCTCTCTGGTCTGAAGCTTCAGGCGCTAGAATTTCATACGAGAAATGCAAAACACTACACATTTGCAGAAAACATAATTGTAATAACTTAAACTTAATATTTAATAATGTACATATCAAACAAGTAGACAAAAAACTTACATTTAAGGATCATTGTATTTATATTAGAAATAATATAGCTGCCAGGTTAAATATAATTAAATACCTTTCTTCTAAGCATAGTCTAATTCACATATCAACACTAGTCAACGTCACTTATTTTATCAAAAATTAATTATGGTCTTGCAATTTATGGACACTGTGCGAAAAGTAATATTAAGAGAGTCTGCCCACCATACCACACTGCCGTTCGCAGGAGCATTCGTGCATACCCAACATCGACTATAAAGTTTATATTAACAGAAGCTGGGCTGCCATCGATCCCTGACATAACATGATGAGACTAATTCCTAAACTCCTCTGCTGCAACAACAAAATCATTTACCACAATGTCAAAAACAGCATACATTATAAACGCAAATTCAGTCGTGAATCTACCATTATTAGATGTATCAAGTATGCCAAGCAGATGGGTTTATCAACATCCCCAATACTAAAAGTCGCCAATAAATCTCCTCCGTGGCACCTCATGCCGACGTCATTTCTTCTAAGACTAAATAAATACGACAAAAACTCCACAGCCCATACTGTATATCAAAAACTCTTCCTTGAATATTACGAAGAGCTGAAATGTAAACACTGGAAATTTATCTTCACAGATGGGTCTAAATTGGAACACAGCACTTCCCTCGCAGTGGTCGATAACAACGTCAACACCATCGCAGCTGCACATCTTGAGCACTTCTGCTCTGTTTTCACAGCTGAAGCTACTGCGATTTTGAAGGCC
Organism: Clusia tigrina; assembly: GCA_920105625.2. Classification (NCBI taxonomy): domain Eukaryota; kingdom Metazoa; phylum Arthropoda; class Insecta; order Diptera; family Clusiidae; genus Clusia; species Clusia tigrina. Next base: position 370,336,760 of record OV050030.1, read on the forward strand.
GTAGAATTCGCATCATCCACAAAAGGCAAATTCGTTATTTGCACAGACAGCTACTCAGCTATTTCCGCGCTCCAGAAAGAGTCCAACAACAGTCTCCTGGTAACACTTATTCGCGAAATACTGATCCAACACCGCAACAAAATTAAAATTATGTGGACACCTAGTCACGTGGGAATACATGGGAATGAGCTAGCTGACAACAGAGCTAAACTAGCAGCCAAAGAGCCACTACACACATCTTCTTTCATAGAAAAGAGAGATATTCATAAACTAATAAGCAAACACCTGTGTCATAGGAAAAATTCGGACTGGATTAATACACTACACCGTTATGTTGCTATTAACCCCACAAGAACGAAACCAATCTTTCTTGCATCGAGCTCCTGTATAGAGTTAAAAATATTTGTATGGCTTCGGCTTGGTCACTCCAACTTGACCCACCAACACATCCTCAATGGCTCACAACCTCCATCATTTCCATACTGCAACTCTCCGACACTGACCGTAGATCACATCCTCAACGACTGCGTTCATTTTAACCACATCAGATCCCAAATATTCCCAAAATTAACCCCTTCAAATTCATTAAAATTTGTTCACCCCGATACCATATGTAAATTCTACAATTTTTGTCATCAAACAAATATTTTAAACAGTATATAAACTTTAATTAGTGTATAAGCTTTAATTAGTATAAGCGAGCTGAAGGCCCTGGCAGCTAGTGCTCCCCTTACAATGTAAAATAATAATTAAGATATTGTTTTTCTAGTAATAATAATAATAATAATAAATTAAATTATGTTCTGTGGTAATGACTAAAGAACATATTAAGGTCCATAGTAGCATTTAAAAATTAATTATTGTTCACGAACAGACTGTAATTAAAAATGGGGCAAAAATAATAAAATATATTTCAACAATCTCACGCAACTTGACTCGGCGATCATTCATAACGATATCGAGGATTTTCTTGATATTTTCTTCAGAAACCACCTCTTTTGGCCTTCCTGTTGATGGAATTGTTGCAGTGCTTGTTCGGCCGCGTTTAAATTCAACAATCCAATATTTTACCTTGTAATCTGACGGAGCAGACTCACCGTAATGTTTATCGAGCTTTTCTTTTGTCTCTTTCGCCGTTTTCCCTTTCAAATAATAGTGTTTAATCACTGCACGAAATTCGCTTTTTTCCATTTTTCAAGAAACACAAAAGTTGCTTACTTCAAAAAACTACAACAAATAAACTAATCGATGAATTTGGGTGAAATTTTAACAGCTGACGTTTGACAGACAGATCGCCATTTCTACAAAAAAGTGTTTGTGTTTGTGCTGCCATCTAGCGCTAAGTAGCTTCAATATCAATCCGCCCTCGTATATGTATATAACAGTTCCTTTGTTTGTTTGATTATTTATTTATCACTTTTAATAAATTATAAATTAGTTGTTATAAGTATTTAGTTTATCTAAACAGAACTAGACACTTTATTGAAAACTTGCACTTTCGTTTAAGCGTCTCTTTCGCGGGATTTGTAAAATTAGTTATTTGGTTGTAAACAACGATAAATGTCCGTTTGGTTACTCGTCTTTTTGAAACATGAAATAGTATGTGTTTTTTATATGAAATCTGGCACTTTTGCGCAAATTGTCAACTTCAAAATGATGAAAAATTCTAAAAATATAAAAAATACATACACTTAGCAGAAAAAGTCTATGTACAACATATGAAAATAACAAATTGAAGTTATTTATTCAATTTCAGGATGATTTTTTTAAATTTTGTTGATGCAGTAGTATCATAGTCTTTTATATTGACTATATATTTGCAAAAAAAAATTTGGCAAAAACAACAACAAACAAAAAATAACTGAACTTAAATTTAAAAAGAGCAAATTTCAATGCGGAAAAAGTCTACGTACAAAAAGCATAAATGTACTTATTGAGACAAATAAACACAATTATTCCAAAATATCAAGGGTGTTACTTCAGCAGTGGTGTTTTTATTGCTAAATACTTCGAAATTTTAAGAAAAAAATCAGTTTGAAATATTTTTTGTGATAAAAGCTAAACGAAAGGAAATCAACGTCAGTGAACGAAGTGTAGATGTTGGATGATACTAATGTCTGTGAAAATTGTTTTAAATTCTTTGAATATGCAACCATAGCTTGATTTTAATCGGTCATTGAGAAATAAAATATTGGTGATTGGAAGATTTAGTGCAAAGCATTTGGCTAACTCCTTCGCAGTGTTCAGTTTTAATCTGAATTTTATCGGTAGTACGGCTGCCATATGATATAAGATGTGAATGGGGGTTGAACAGATGAGTCCCATACACCTTCTGAGGTTCGCGTTACAACAAGTTTGGAGTTTTTTCAATGCTGTTTTATTAATGTTTGCAAAAGTAGATGTCGCATATTCTAGTTTAGCACGAGCAAAAGCTTTGTAAAGATATAAGGCTTTAATTGGTTGGATGCCAAATTTACAACCGCTGAGTATGTTAAGAAAGTTGTATTTTTGGTTTGTGGCTGAAACTATTTGATTTACGTGCTCCGTTGCTGCATTGTTCGATGTAATGTATCTTCCTAAGTACTTGATTTTCTGTACTTGTTTGATGGTAATATTATTTAGTTAAATGGCTATGTTTTTACTCCTATTGTTGAAGTGAATGTTGGATTTTTGAAAGTTGAAAGAAAGGTCAAGATTTTTACATAGTTGGGCGAAGGTTTGGATTTTCTCCTTTATAATGTGTATAGCATTATCCACATTTTTGTGGTGTACAGTGAAGAAGAAATCATCTGCAAATCGGAATATATTGCAGTTGTCATCAGTAATTTGATGGAGAGAGGCTGTATAAAGGTTGAAGAGAATGGGATCGAGCCCACTGCCTTGGCATACACCTTTATTTGTGTTTAATGCGGCAGTTACCAGGGTTAGCGTTCTATTTAAAAGAAAATCGCAGATCCAGTTGATTATTTTGTTATCAAAGTTCATATTATTGAGGATGTTATGAAGTTTATAAATATTAACGCAATCGAAAGCTTTGCTAATATCTAAGCATATACCCAGTACTTGCATTTTTCGAGATTTTAAATGCATCACATTGTTTATGAGATCATTAATGCACATAGAAGTAGAGTGAAATTTTCTAAATGCGTAAGATCTAGCTGGGAGTAGGTTATTTTCATCAATATGACTGTCAATTTTTAGTTTCATTAGCCCTTCGGTAATTTTTAGAAAAGTTGGTAGGAGACTTATTGGTCTATAATTTTTAATATCTGCAGGGTTCGAGTTCTTCTTGAGTATAGGAATGATTTTAATTATTCTCCATTCTTCTGGTATGTCGCCTTTTTCCCATATTTTTAGAATTACATTGAATATATTAAGCTTTTGATCCATTGTTAGATGCGGAAGGATGTTGTAGGAGATTCCGTCCCATCCAGGGGCTGAATGTGGATTTCTTAAATTTAAAAATGTTTCGAACTATTGGAATGTGGCTAGCGGAGTTGTTGAAGGAATGTTCAAGGTTGAAAGCTGGTTTGTTAGGGGTGTGGTGCTTGGTGATTGGATAGAGATTTGTTGGAGGAATTCATAGTTCAGCTCCTTTGTGAAGGAATTGCCAACTTTCTTCTCCTGTTCATACTTTTTCACTCTGTTGATCATACCCCACCAATCCTGTATTGAAGGAGGGTTGGACAGGTCTTCTATTAACGTTTGGAAATTTGTCCTTTTAGTTTTCACTAAATGCCTGGTTAGAGCTTCCTGCGCTTCATTAAGTTGGATGCAGTCTTCGAATTTTTTGCTGGTATAATATTTAAGTCGGGTAGCATTGCGAATCCTTATAAGTCTTTTTGTTTCGGAATTCCACCACCTTTTTGGTATATATTTGTTATCTTTTAGTTTTATAGTGTTTTTCTTAATTGAGTTTCTAATTAAATTTGAAATATCAGAAATGTTATCTGAAAATTCAATGTTGGGTAGATCCTGTAGGAGTTTAGAAAAGATTAGTTTTGAGTGCTGTGGTGCATCCTTTTGGACTTTTTTAATGCTTATAATTATCGGAAGATGATTGGATGTTGGTGATGCTACTTGTTTGGCAAGCCCATTTGAAGTTAGTTGGTTGTTTGTTCACAAATGTAAGATCAAGTACTGAGCTAATATCCCGAGTTTTATATGTTGGAGAACCGTCGTTAATGCAGAAAAAGTCGTTATTGATAGCGGTATTTTCAAGAGCAAGTCCTTTCGCATCTCCAGATGGGCTTCCCCAAGTTGTCGATTTAGCGTTGAAGTCTCCTCCTATTATTGTAGTTTTGTTTAAAGAGTGCAAATACGAAAAAATTTTTTCTGTTTCGATTTTGAAAAATTCTGTGGATTTGTTTGGTGGGAAATAAGAGCTGATAATATTCAAATTTTGTTTTAAGTTCAGTGTAGCTACGCCGATGCATTCTGCTTCTGTTGGGATTTTTAAAATTGAAAATTTAATTTTTCTGTTGATGTAGATGCCGACGCCTCCGTAGCCATCATTTCGGGCTTTATGCGCGAAGTTGTACTTGGCCAGACTGGCACTTGCATTATTTTTAAACCATGTTTCACTTATGATTGCGATGTCTATTTTATTTGTTTGTAAAAAAATGTCAAGTTTTTCTTTATTTCCAGGTGTCTTGATACTTTGAATATTAAGCTGACAGATTTTAAACTCCATATTTCATCTGTATCTTATTTAAATATTGATCCTTACTATTAATATTTAAGAGTTCCTTATAAGAATGAACCAAATTTATTACAACTGTAGGAAGATTGTATTGATTAATTGATTTATTAATTATACGTGAGGTTTCCGTCGAGGTTTCTTCGTTGTATGGGATGCTGCTTTCATCAGTGACGATAGTTCCGTGTTGTTGGATGAGATTTGGTTTGTGATCACTACGAATATCTTTGATATCTTCTCGTGCTTTCATCGCTGCTGCAACTCTGGCAGAGACCCTTTGGTTTAAATTAGTTTTTTTTGGTATCCTTGTTATGTTTGCATAAGAATGAATATTATGCATTGCCTTGGCAGCTACTAAATTATTATTTACAACTTTATGATTTGTATTATTTGAGTTTAGCTGAGGGAAGTTAGATTCGTAGGTATCATCTTGAAGCGAGGCGAACCTGTTGAAAAGGTGAGGGTATTTAATTTTCGTTTCAAAGCGTGATAGGTTTTCTATTGTCATAATTTTGGCCAGGGCGTACGCTTTGGTTCTAGCTGGGCAATTAAAGTTTGTTGATTCGTGAGGTTCATTGCAATTGCTGCATTTTAATGGCATGCATTCCTCTGTCGCATCATGTACATTGAAACATTTATTACACTTGCTCATGCTTGCCTTGCAATGTTGAGCATAGTGTCCGTAGCGAAAGCACTTGAAGCATTGAGCGAAATGTATAAAGTGACTTACTGCAACTTTAGTATAAGCAAAATTATTGAATTCGGGAATTTCGTTACCCTTGAAAAGAATGTTGACACGTTTGGTTGGAATTCTGGCGGAAAACTCATCCACATTGCGTCTTTCAACACGAATTATTTTTTAATTTCTATGGTTGAAGAGATGGATTCTTCCAACTCTTTGATATATTTTGTACGTAGACTTTTTCCGCATTGAAATTAGCTTTTTTTGGATTTAAGTTCAGCTATTTTTTGTTTGTTGTTGTTGTTGCCCTTTTTTTTGTACAGTTAACATAAAATACTATGATACTGCATCAACAAAATTTTAAAAAATCATCCCGAAATTGAATAAATAACATCGATTTGTTATTTTCATATGTTGTACGTAGACTTTTTCTGCTAAGTGTATGTGAATCAACACCATATGAGATCGTTTGACCCACATTCGTGTAGTAAAAATAATGTGTACATTTTCTCATACATATCGCACTTGTTACGTTAAAGTGTAACAACTCAAAATTTGAACATTTTGGTTTTTTGCAAGAAAACAATGTACAGTGGTCATCTCTACCCACTGTAAAAATCGTTCAGTGTTTTGTCTAGTCTTTCGTTAAAAAAAACCGTTAAGACTCTCTCTTTGTTTTCAGAATGACTTCTTTAGACTCAACTAAAGAGTTACATGTTTAGTTGTCTCCAAGTTTTTGAACAAATTGGTTCGTTAGTATCTCACATAAAGTGTAACATTTTTAATTGTGCCTTTTTACAACATATAACGGTTGGTTTAAGTTACGTGTTATTTCGGTTTATCACTCTTTAGTTAATTAATTCCAGTGAGAATTTTCAGTTAAACAGGGACTACTCAAAATAATACCACTATGTATATACAAAAATTTCAGGAAAAGAGTAACAACTCAAAAATTTGTTATTTTCGTGCAACTACTAAACAAATAAAAATGAAACAACGGTTATATTATTTTTAATGATATTTTCTTGCAATTACATTGTTTTTTCCTTGTAATATAATATTAATATTTACGGAAACAGTTTTTCGTCTCTACTGAAAATGTTCAAATTTTGAGTTGTTACACTTTAACGTAACAAGTGCGATATGTATGTATTCATTAATCAAAAGCATACACAACATTGACAATACCGAACACGACGCGTGTGATTGTGTGTATATTGTGTATGCTCTAAAAATCTGTCTTCTCCGCACCTCGCTAACAGGCTCATCTTTCAATAATCGCATTCTTCCATTCTTTTCGTGTTCTTTATTTGATACGGAGCGACACACAATCTGCCGCATCAAAGAACAACTAAAGTCTGAATAACAAGATCAGAAGTTCGTTCCACTTAATCAATTTGCTATGCAAAATTTTCATGTTGCCCAATATGATCGCCCGCAACACGATTTACTAAAGAAGAGAGGATGACGCATATTCTAGTTATAGAGTATTAGCAAAGAATATACAAGAATAGACAGTTGATATGAATGTGTTTGTGCGAGTTCTGCTACTGAGAGGAGTTTTTAAAATTGATGCATGTAGTGGTAAAAATACAGTGCACCCCCCTTAACCCTAACTTTCGTCATTCCTAAATTTACTTAACTTCTCAAAATAAATGAAAACATACAATTTCTTTGATAATTTCTCATTGTCAATGAACCCTCAAGATCCACAAGTCGAAATATTCCAGTTACGTTTAAGTAAAAAAATTAATTCGACAAAATAAAAAATTGTTTTCTACATTATTAAAGAAAGAAACACTACCTCTGTTTAATTAAAAGCATAAAGCCGTTAACTTAATTCCTTTAGGTGCATTTTTGACCTATTTTGAAGATATTTCTGAGATTATTGAAACTGTTGTTAGTTGTGAGAATACTGTAGAAATGTTGAATTCTCTTTTGACCGTCAATTTCTTAATTTTTGTCTCCTTCTGTTCCAAATTCTAATATTTTTACTGTCCCATGTGCACTTTCATTCGTTCATGGCCATGCATATTTAGCCACGCTTGGGGTACTACTGGGGCAGTCGGACCCCATTTTAATATAAATGAATTTTTATTAATTATTTTAGTTATTAGTAGTATAATATTATGTCAAAAAACCAAATAATTATTATTCTACATCTTATGATTACTATGGTGCGTTTACAGTTAACAGAAGTGTAAATGGAAAGCAATTGGATCAGATTTTAGATTAAGAATAGTTATAATTTATGAAAAGAACTTGTTAACATTTGAGTTTTCAGTTCCAAATAAAATAATACAATTTTTATTGATTTATTATTTTATTTTCTTTTTAGAAGTTTCGCAGTTCGTTTTAAAATACAAATGAAGTGAACCCCTAAAAGTTTAATTTAAACGTAGCCCTGATTTCTTCTTATTTTTTTCTCCGAATATTCGCTATTTTAGACAACACCCCAGCAGGGAAACCAACTAGTTGAAATACTAGTAAAACTCATAATTATATGTAAAATTCATATATATGTATGTATGTACTTAATATAATAATGTGGGCGCGACATTAATTCAGCATGTTAATTCATGGTGCCACATTTTCACTTTTCTTTGCGGACACTTTGCGGATATTTTAAAACACGCGTTAACTTGAAGATTTATCTCTAAATTGAGGAATTACAAAAAGTGCTTGAAATTATAAAAATAACTGTTTTTCTTCAAATTCCAATGTTTGTCTTTACCTCCTTTTTTATTCAATTGACAAGAAAGGAAAAATTTAGTATACACGGCTAGGAAGTGCCGCAAAAGTCTGTAACTGGTTAACTTATAAATAAGTTTTGAACTAGTAAATTAACTTCTTGATTTTTACTATTAAATTTAGTAGTACATTTTGAAGACTGCCTATAATTTTCACTACAGGGATATGGAATATTTTTACAACAAACTCAATAAATTCACATACACTATACGTGTAATGGTCGGAACGGTAAATAAATTTGGAGGGAATTGAATGTCTTTTCTTTGTCTTCTTTGGTATTAGCTTAAAGCTGCCATAAAAGAGGTGAAGATCCAAGCAGCAACTGAAGACAGCTTTCCGAAAAATTATTGCTCATTTTGATGGACGCAATAAAAAATTATATACTTACCAACTGAAAAGTAGTAGAGGCTTATGCGCGGTGATCAAGGGTATATACAGCAATGTTGACTGCAACGAAGGTAAAGAGGCATTGAAAAGTTCAGGCTTTCCCACCAAATCTGTTTTCAATATAAAAAACAGAAACAAATCCCCCAAACCGCTGTTCAAAATTGAACTTGAGCCAGAAACGAAAAGCCACAAAAAATGAAGTGCATCCAATATACAATCTTAGGTACGTTCTACACCGAAGAATTCTAGTTGAGAAACCCTGTAAGAGGCAAGGTCCAGTGCAGTGCTTCAATTGCCAGGAATACGGTCACACCAAGTCGTATTGCACCAGTTTGTGTAGTTTGTGGGGATCTACATCCAACATCTCAATACTCTCGTGACAAAAGTGACACTGCAGCAAAAAAGTACCAAATACCAACGAACAATCCAAAGAGACATCTTTTTCTTTGCAATTACTTTTATCCAAAAAATGAACATTTTAAAAATAAGCCATTGGATGCCAACGGTGTTTCCAAACGCAAAACGAGGTTCAAAATTTCCTGCAAACAAATGAAATTGACATACTACTGCTCTCTGAAACCCATTTAATCTCAAACAACTATTTTAGACTACCATCTTACAACGCAAATCGACTAAACGTAAAGCACGTGGTGGAACAGGAATTATAGTTAAAAGCCATATTAAACACCATGCAACATCGGTCCCGCTGCAGTGCTGGGGTGATGAAATTATAATAAACGCAGTCTATTGCCCTCCAAGGTATAACAAGACTGAAGGTCAATTTCTTGATTTTTTTCAACACTCTCAACTGATCATTTTTGGCCGCAGGAGACTTTAATGCCAAGCATACGGTTTGGGGCTCTCGGCTTATAAATCAAAAAGGAAGGCAGCTGTATTCTGCTGTAATTAATATGACAAATAAACTGGATATTATATCTACTGGTAAAAAACCCACCTACTGGCCATCTGATTCCAACAAAATTCCGGACCTAATCGATTTTGGCGTCACTTGAAACATTGACCGACACTCCTCTCACAGGAATAATACTTCGATCTATCGTATTCATTCCCCTTTTATATATAATAACTTGCAAAAACATCCCATGAATAATGCACACCCAATGAAAATAACAAATCGCAAAACCAGTTGGCTAAAATATCGTCAATATATTAGCAGCCATCTAAGGACTGATCAACTCAAATCAACAACAGAGGACATAGACTTCCTTTTTGACGAACTTAGCGAACTACTGGTCTCGGCAGCCGTGTATGCAACTGCTGCAACTAAATCGTCTTCATACTCTAAAAGAACCACTTCAGGAGATATTGGCGTGCTGAGAAGAGAGAAAAAACGTATTAGAAAACAGTGGCAGACGGCTCGATCACCCATGTTGAAGCAAAAACTAGCTGAAGCTGATCAACGTATAAGCGAAGCTCTTAAGGATATAAGTTTAAGAGAGTTCACGGCAAAACCTTCTCCAGGCAAGGACACAAACTACTCTTTGTAAAAAATGTGTAAATTCGTCAAGTCCGCAAGAACACAATCCACCCCTTAGAATTGAAAATGGAAAATGGGCAAGAAGCGATTCTGAAAAAGCAACTATATTTGCGAACCACCTCAAAGGTGTGTTTAAGCCAAATCCACATTCAAACAACTTCACATTTCCAAATATTGAAGTTCCTAAAACTCACCATCAGGTAAAGTTCAGTTTTAAAGAATTGGCTCTTTCTATAAAAACGAACTCTAAAGCGAGCAAGCCTCCTGACTACGACATGATAACGACAGAGATGATAGCTCAATTACCAAGATGCGCAATCAGGTCAATTATAAACTTGTTCAACTCAGTTCTTCGAGTAGGATACTTCCCAAAACTTTGGTAATTGTCCACAATAAAAGTGATTTGCAAGCTGGGTAAAAAACCCACCTATTCCTCTTCATACAGGCCTATCAGCCTATTGTCTATACTTTCAAAGCTGTTTGAAAGAATATTTTTGAACTAGATGCAACCGTATGTTGATAACACCAATTGGCTTTCGGAGAAAACATGGAACAATCGAGATAGAGTACCGAATCACCAAAGAAATACGCAATGCCTTAGAGTCTAAGCAGTCCTGTTCTGCCATATTCTTAGACGTAGCTCAGGTATTCGATAAGGTTTGGCACTACGGACTCGTGTACAAATTGAAACAAATGCTTCCTGCGGAATTTCACACTACCCTTGAATCGTACATTAGAGAGAGAAAATATTTAGTGAAGTGCAACGAATCCACATCGAACATACACAGCATCCAGTCTGGTGTACCCCAAGGTAATGTTCTCGGGCCTGTCTTGAATGTTTTGTCTACGGCTGATATACCGACAGATGAAAAAACAAAAATCTGTACTTTTGCTGACGACATTGAGATACTATGCTCTCACCCAGTATTAGACTCTACATCAGCTAATTTAAATTGACATTTGCGAAAGATGGAAACCTGCCTCTGTAACTGGCGCATAAGAGTAAACAAAACGAAAAGCAAATATGTCACGTTTATACTACATCAAGGTAGCCCCGCCGCCCTGAAACTCAACAACGTAACCATTCCAGTACAACTACCTATCTTGGAATACATCTCGACAGATGGTTGACTTGGCACAAACATATAGAAGCCGGACAAAAACAGATAAAGAAAGCATCCTTAAAATTGAATTTTTTGCCACATAAAAATTCTCGCCTTCCGATAGAGCACAAAGTTCTTCTGTACAAAACCGCAATCAAACCGATTTGGTCATATGGCCCTCAGTTATGGTCAACTGCTAGTTCTTCTAATATAGAAAAAATTCAATGAGATCAGTCTAGAACACTGAGAATCATTGTGAATGCACCATGGTACGTGAGAAATGTGAATATTCATCGCGATCTAGGCATTGCACCCGTTAAAGAGGTACTAGTCGTTCTGACTGAAAAATACCATGCAAGTCTTCTGCATCATCCGAACTCGCTAGCCCAGGTCCTGCAACACACTCGAAGCTTATCACAGCTGAAAATACGAGATCTTCCATCATTATAATATATCGTATGAAGTCAACTAATAATTCGCATACTGGTGCAGAATTATAATATTTTTATTTAATTATTAATGTTAAGATTTGAACACAATTGTCAATATACAATACAAAAATTGAATTGAAACAAAGAAAAGAAAATTCCAATTCCAATTTTTTTTTGTTTAAATTAATTACTTTGAATTACATAGCTGCCCTTTATTCGTCCATTTCGAACAACGTAATTCTATTTGGTTATTTTCTGAGTAGGAGTTATATTCTGTTCACCTATTATTAGCTACAGCAGATTCTGATACATCAATAATTTCAATAGTTGGAAGTTCTCTGTACTTCACAATATCAGCATCTAAATTTTTTTTTTTCATCATTAGCATCTGTTTGAACTTTAGGGTGAAACTTTACAGTTTTTCCCTTATATTTCTTCATTTGATTTATATGTGCAACGCTAGATACTCCATTTATATTTATGAGATTATCTAACATTACTTTATTTTGTAACTACTTTAGCAAGAATCTATTCAACATAATTCTTTACAACATATTTGAAAAGTATTGTTGTATTTTGGAATATTTAATAAATCGGAATCCTATTTGTATCATTTCGGATTTTTTGATACTTGTTCTCATTTTTAAAATTTCCCTATTCTTACAATTTCTGAACTATTCTGTTTTTTCGTTTTTTAAACTATTCGCTTATTTTTTGATTAATATCATCTAACATTGTTTTTGGTTTCAACTTTAAAATCATTTCTGCTGGCGTCTTCATTGTTGTAGTTGTTGAAGTAGTTCGGTAATTCAAAAAAAAATTATTAATTTTAAAATCCCATGACTATGTTCTAAGCTTGGGATCAGCGAGATACCTTTTTAATGCGCTTTAAATACTTTGTACACCTCTCTCTGCACTCCCGTTAGATTCCGAATGGTACGGCGGCGATTTTAGACATTAAAAATTATTATTTTTACAAAAGTCTTTGAACGCGGTTGATCCAAAAGATTGTCCGATCCAAGTGAATCTATGACTGCTGAAGCATCGGTTTTACGCAAAATCTTGGCATCCAGCCACTTTGAATATGTGTCAAAAATAACTAAAATGTTAATTTCCGCTAATTTGCAAAAATCAGCATGTACGTGTATACGTTCAAATGGTGCACTCGACACTTCCCAATTTGCGAACATTGACTTCGAAACCTTCTAGTTTACACAACAAGCTTAACAGTGCTGTACGAACACCTCTATAGCAAAATCTATACCACTCCACCATAAATAAGTTTTCGCTAATACTTTTATGCGTACTACCCCGATATGTCCGCTGTGTAAAATTTCCAATGTTTTCATTGTTAGTGACTGTAATTATATTTCTGTCCCCATAAAACATGCAATTATTTTCCGTGGCCAAAGAATTTCTGTTCCCAAAATACTTTTCGAAATTCTTGTCTATCTTTTCTGGCCAACCATCTTTAACAAATTTGTATACTTTGCTTAACCTATCTTTACACATTTCACTTTAGACATTCTGCTTTCGTTTTCTCTTCGCCTGGTATGAGTGGCCAACATACTCAATGGAAATAAGACGATTTCGTTTATTATTATTATTATAATACAACAAAACTTACAAAATCACAACAAATATGAGTGCCTATAATTCAAGAAATGAAACTGTCATTCCACTTCAGCAAGAGGGCCTGCAATATCTTCATTTTGTCCAACATACTAGCGGTCTCGCGCCAGGAGCACGATTTAGTACTGAAGAAGAGAGGATTAGGATTGTCGCATATTCCTAATATACTCGAATCGTATTTGTACGAAATAATGCGGTAATTTTTTGTTGAAAAAGTATTTTTATAGAGTTATTGCTTTTCGTTGAAGTAAGGGGGAAAGCAGAGTAAAAAGGGAACCTTAAGTGCAGTGCAATGGATATACTCGTATACTCTGTCTGAGTGCTGCGCTTACTAGATTGTTCCGACAAAAAAAAAAATAAAAAAATAAAAAAAGGGGGAAGAGATTTTTTTGAGGGGAATGTTTGGATGATATTGAAGCAAGAATTATAAAATAGAAGATTGCGCCAATGCTGGTACGAAAATTTCCTCTCTCTGCGCATCTCGTAATAAGGCGCACACGAAATGAGAGAACAGCCAAAATGCATACATTTTTGTGTGAGAAATGTGATAATTTGTGTTTAATATTAAAAATTTTAATATTTATCGCATTCTATGATTTATATAAATAAATGTGAAATAATATATTTTAATTTATTTGGCAATAAAATTTTTCATCTATTCAATAATTTGCTGGTTAAATTTGTGTCGTGAAAGTTGTTATTTACTGTTTTGGTGCGATAATGGAAATATAAAATGAAATATTTATGGGAAATAAAATTCTAATATGTGTATATTTATTAAATATATGTATATTTATATAATATTAATATATGTATTTATGTTTATTAAATCACTACACAAATTCATTTTTTTCTTTTTTGGTACATGAAAATCCGCTTAATCCGCTGCTTAAGTACATTTTATCGAACGACTTTTTCAATAATTTGTGTTCATTTACTTGCAAGTGCATTTGTTAAGTTATATATTATTAAAAATAGTTAAAATCCTTTTAATTCATAAATTATTGCCTTGGCACATGTATTTTTCATATAAAAAAATATTTTAAAGCGCCTTCTAACGTCACAGCCAATCAGCTGTGCTGAGTTTTTGTCGAGAGAGGAATAGCGGACCTGCGCATGGCGCAATCTTCTATTTTATCAATCTTGATAATGAAGTATTTGAGTGTGAGGAAGAAAATTATATATTCTGATTCTTAATATATATGTTTCAGCCACACAAAACGCAAGCCACGCTAGACTAAAATACGGACAAATGCTCGACCAATACACGAGGCGTACAAACATATACGAGTACATATGTACAAATACATAACGCATGTCTAAAAAACGAAATTATTCTATGTTAAAGAAACTAACAACATTAGATTTTACAATAGCGACAGAATGTAAGTAAATAATTCAACACGATAGAATAGAAATACAACAACAAGCCCAACGGGCAACAACTAAAGAATAACAACAAATAGCAGAAAACGCTGAAGGTGGCCCAAGGGCAAACCGCTACAACAACAATGCGAGGCAAAACAAATCGCAGAAAACGCTGAAGCTGGCCCAAGGGCAAGTTTTTATAACAACAACAATGCGAGGAACAGAAACAACAAGCGCCAGCAGGGCAACAGGAGCAGTTGGCAGTTGGACGCAACAGATGTTGGGGAAAAACAACGGCCATTCACTGAAACTGGCATAAGCGGGACCAGTCCATATATAAGCGGCTCGGCCTCTTTCTGCTCCAGCACGCAACCGAGACACACCAGAACGCTACTGCGACTCCATTACGCAACATCGACATACCGCCCTAGAATGTATTTTCTCCGTTTGTAACTACGACCAACATATACTTCAGGAGTTTACGGTTTTCACCGACTCTCCCTGTGACCTACATATATTAGACAGAACCACGAGTTTACAGTTTTCACCGACTCCCGCGATCACCGAACATCAACAAGAGTGAACAAACAAACAGAATGTAGTCTAAGAGTAGTTTTTATACCAATTACCTTTAAAAAGTCAAAAAGGGTATACTAAGTTTTTACGGTTGAGCGGTTTTTCAACTACCAGAAGGAGGCGTGATAGGTATGGATATACAGATATGATCAGAATCACTTTCTAAAAAATTTTGATTTTGTCCGTCGTCTGTCCGTCTATGGCCACTTTTTTTCTACACCGTTAGTGATATCTTAATGAAACTTTGGAAAAGTACAGTCTAGACAAAGACACTGAACGAGATTGCTATATGAGCCGATATACAACTTTTTTCACATTTTTTCAAATGACTATAACTTCGGTCCAATTGATGGAATCCAGTAGCAAATTGGTAGTTATGTACATGTGGGTCCAACTGAACACTATGCGAAATGTTGGCGTTATATATTAACTGCCACGGCAACTATTAACAAATATATATGGACGAAATTTTATGTGAACCAACATGTGGACATTATAAAGCCAACTGGCAAAAACGACGTTGATCAGAGAAAGGATACTTGTATCATAAGGAACTTTCGGGTATAAAATTAAACTTAATCTATCTATGCTCGTAGTGATGCTTTCGGAATAAAAATTGACAGTAATGTACATTGGGTGTATAATAATGTGTGTGCAATATGTGGATCATACTTCTACTACCACGCCCACAATTAATCAAAAATAATTACTAGGTCCTATTGAAGATTTATCAACGAAAATCACAGGAAGATTGCGGATGCTAACATTAAACAACATTCAAAAAATGGATTGGTTATTTTTACATCGCGCTTACTGTTGACACATTTTTATAACTGACGTCATATACAATATTTTGAGGGGAAATTTTGTATTGACGCTACGAAGATATATATAAGAACGCCCATATAGTGAACTTTGGGGACCTCACTTAAAATTACTCTATCTATGCTTCTAATAATGATAAATCAAAACAAAGTGGTAGCAGTATATATTAGATCCGCACTAGGAAGCATGCAAAAATTGGGAGATTATTACTATCGCCATTCCCACAATTCACAAATACTCATTTTTTCGGCCCTATGCAAGATTCATCAGCGAAACTTCATACGAAGGTTCAGAGTGCTCGTATAAAACACAAAACAGGAAATAGGTTGTACATTTTGATCTATGCCAAATTATATAAAGGCCAATATAATCAACTCAGGGTACCCTACCGAAAATTACCCTAGATATGCTTCTAATCATTCTTTATAAAGAAAACATCTCCACTGTTTAACTCCCACGCACAGGGAAAGGTAAAGTGTATTTCAAAATCGGTCTAATCCGTCTTCAAACTTCTTTACTTGTTTTTATCTAACATTTAATATTATTATTATTGTGTGGGGGATTTCAACCACCACGACCTTTCGACCTATTGTGCCCAACATCTAATATATTTAAGGAAAACATAATACATATAAAAATATTACACAAACGAATACAAAAAATTTCTGTCAACAACCCCTGGAACCTGTTAAGTTTCTGACCCTAAACGTGGATATTTTGGCTAAGCACATCTTCCAGATTAAGCTCATCATCACATTTGCAAATATTCTTCATTAATAGTCATAGATAAGTATAATATTGAAACATAAATGATTGAATACTTTTAGGATGCCATTTAAAGTTTGAGATATGTATGAGCCACAATGCATGCAGATAAGAGTCTAGAACCTTATCAAAAGTTCCTACGAGGTGTAGATAATGTTCTAGAATGTTGTTGAAACTTCCTTCGAGGTGTAGTGAATTTTCTAGAAAGTTATACTTCAACATAAGAGAGGTATATAAGCTACCAGCAATTCCAAGTTGCCACAGTTGAAAAGCAATCGTAACAGTGTGTACATCATGCATTTTAATTGAAACAGTAACATTTGTAATTGTGATTGAGATGTAATAGAGTGATTAATGAATTATTAAATAAAGCGCAAATTGTAATAAAGTAAACTTTAAGCCTAATATTAAGTGTGTAAATAGCAATAATTAAATAAAGTTAATTATTTTAATTTAACCAGCGACTGTTTGATTACTACACAATCCAGTGGTGCGAATCCGAGTATTGAAAGTTAATATAAATTGTCGAGAGAGCAAGTTATAGGGTTCTACCACGCCCCACTCGAGACAAGCCATAGTTGTATATTTTACTTAATGTAGAATTTATATATGTAGAATGCATGTCTAGAAGTTCGGAATGGTATATGCACACCAAATAATGTAATATAGTGTATGCTCCCAAAAATAAATCATTGCATCGGAGCACCTATTAATTAAATTATGCTTGTGTGAATATAATAATTTTTGGTAAGATTTTTTAGTTTGAAGTCGTTCTCCACTGGAAGGCGGATAAGCTTTTCGCAAGGAATGCATGCAATTTCTAAATGACAAAATAATTTCATTTGCTGTGGCGGTCTTGAAATGAAATTTCCACAAAGAAAATTATATATGTATAGATAAATTTTGAATTGTACTATTACAGAGACGCAAGACGTGGAGACTTTTGATTTCGTATATAATAAAATAAGTAAATAATACATTCTTATATAATAAATTGAAAAGCTTGAATAGTGAAGAAATAACAACAAAAATGAATATTACCTTTGCAAAATAAATTGGAGAATTCCGTAATAGAAGAGTACAACTGCACTAGGGTATATCACTGGCAACAGGATGAACACAGCTAATACACAAGAATACAGAAACTTGGCCATTGTAGGAAATGGTAGCGGCTGCTGCCATGTAGTTAACAGATGTCCCACCAACGGCTGCACGTAGAAGATTATTTTATTCAGAAGCGTCATATGCTTCCACTGTAAGGAATCAAATTCAATCTGCTCCAAGACCGTTAATCGGAAAAATATGCTGTACTTACAATTTTTCGTTGGTGTAAGGGCCTGTGCCAAATTTTGCGCCTCATTGCAAAATTTTAAAAAATAATAATGATTTTGGTATCAATTTATAGGTGTTCCCTTTTTTACCTTAATCTGAATATATCGTAACAACAGTAATCCCTCATTCGAACGATTATGCTTTTAAAAATGTTATTGCATTGTAAAATTAAATTTTAAAAAATGTATTCAATTAAATTCGGATATGTTCCGCTTTGTTAACAGTATCAAATTCTGCTATATTTGTTATTATGTGAAGGTGGAATTTTATACACACAGTGAAAGCTATTGTGATTATAAACAGCACAGTGGAAAGTCACTGAATAGAAATTATTTTAGAATTAATAATTAAAAAGCTGGAACGCCTAATGTTAAATGCGCTGATATCGGATTGAACTTTAGGTGTAAGTTTCCCTCTTAACACATAGCAAAACAATGTGTCACGATAAAGTGAAGAAAAGTAAATAAAAATTTGCAATGGACAATTTTTGTGAGGATTTCACTTAAAAGTGGATGTAACCCGCAGTTCTTTCCTTATAAATAATGAAATATAAACAAATAAGGCAGCTGACCCAACAAACAATATTCAAGGGACTGGAATCATTCATAAGAGCCTCTCAAAGTGGGGAAACAAATTAAAAATATATATTTAATAACTTAGAAGAATTTTGGAGGACACCGAAGAAGGAGGCATTTCAGGCTTTGTTGCCCATTGTACTGTAAGCCTGTAAAAATATTTTAGAGAAGGAGGAGATAGAGGATTTTGGAAAGGAAGTTAAACCTTTTCAAACTTCTTTGACTCTTTTATGAATTTCAGAAGTCCAGGGATAAGGGATGTACGTTATCCATTCCCAAAACATCAGACCATAATATGCGCCTCCTTATGCTGGCAAAGGCAGGACCAGCCCAGAGAAAATGCTCTGTGCTGTCCTGTTCTTCCTCCAGACAGGAGACGCAGTTCGGACTATCGATGATGCCTATGGTCACCATATGGAATATGCCCATGATTACCCCATCGAAAGATCTTTCCTTCGTAATGTTAGAAATAAATCTGCAACTATTTTGTTTGCACTTCGTTGTTTTGCAGTCAACTAAAGTGCACCATCGGTCCTTGTGAATATTATTCACATGGCTCTTGATCCAAACAATACCCCCTGGTAAACTTATAACGATAAATGGCTCTGATCCCATTGGAGTACCCGCAGACCCACAGTTTGCCAATTCATCAGCTAATTCGTTCCCCCGAACACCACACTGTCCCGGAACCCAAATAAGTTCAAGCAAATTATATCTTGCGATGGAGTTAAGTCTTGACTTACATTCTTGGACAATTTTTAAGTGGTTTACGCATTTTCTAGGGCTTTCAGTTTCATTTCTTCTCAATTACCCATTCCGCTACCTTCAGTATAGCAAAAACTTCCGATTGGAATACCGTTGCTATACTTCCCATAGCCAAGTAGCATCGGCACTTTAATTCAGATGCCAGCCAGCCCTAATTCCCTTTTCAGGTTTGGAGGTGTCAGTGAAGATCGTTTTCGCCGGGTTCCCTACAAGTAATTCGGGTTCTCTCCATTGTTCCCTCGTCTGGAAGCTGGCATTGTACTTTCTCCCAAAAGAATTTCTAGGTATGAGCTTATCCTTCGGTGCCAGAAACAAAGGGTATAGCTCCGGCAGTCTTTTAAACACCACTCTACGCCCAAAGTTCTTGCCATTGTGCCAATATCCACGCGAATATAACCGACAAATCGTTTTCATCGCCTCCTGTTGAATCATAAGATCCAGTGGTGGCATGTACAACAACGCATTCAGAGCGACACCAGATGTAGTACTCATGGCGCCCGTAGTGTTCAAGCATACACTTCTCTCTAGTCTGTTTAACCTCAAACATGTGGACTTAACCAAGCTCTGCGTCACCAGACTACAGCAGAATACAAAATTATTGACCTGAGCAGTGCTGTGTGCAGCCAAAATACAACAGCTGGTATCAGACCACAAGTTTTACCAAATGCTCTTCGACACTGCCCAAAAACTTTGTATGTCCAATAACCTTCAGCTCAACATGCGTCTTCCAAGTGAGCTTTCTATCAAGAAAGACGCCTGAAAAGACTGATATATACACCATTTATTACTGATAAATTAAACTCTTACAATTTTCTTTTTCGCATAAACTGTACCACAGTTGTCTTACTCGGTTTAACTGTCAGTCCCTGTAAAGAGCATCACTTATCAATTCTGTGTACTTTTGCACATATAATCCTGAGGGACTTTCCTGATGTCAGTGCATGTACATCATACTTAAATGCTTGGCTGTGCATTCACAAAAGAAGAGACATTACGCCACCCTGAGGGCATTCTAGAGAAACTTCTGCCACGGTACAACTATCGATTATCTCTCCGGTTAACAGCCTGTTTGATAATATGAACCGGATCTACTTTAAAGCAGTTTCGTTCATCCCATGTCTTCTAGCAGCCGAGCACATAGAGTAAAAGGTAGCATTATCAAATGCCCCCTCAATATCCACAAATACCCCCGTGTATTCACCAGTTTCCAGCCCTGTTTCAATTTTACGCACTAGACCGTGCAGTGCTGATTCGTCTGACTTTCCACTCTGATATCCATGTTGATGGATACTAAGGGAGCTATCAAACTGTAACTTGCCCTAATATACTTCTCCACCATACGCTCCAACGAAGTCAAACTAATAGGCCTAAAGCTTTTCGCTAGTGTTTCCCGATTTGGTAATGCATACCAACCTAACCTGTCGCCAAAGAGCTTAACTTAACTTAAAGTTATCAAAAGAGTGAAGAGAAAACCACATTGACTCCTCCATCACAATTTTTTATGACATATACCAGTTTCGTCTCGTGATTCCACCATTCGAGCTGTCAACCTCCAACCTAATTCCTGCGTCAGTAATGATTCTGCTATCCGGGAAGTCGGTTTTCAGAAGGGTATTGTATGTTTCAACCATTGAATTGGTATAAAAACCATCAGACCTGAGAAGAAAGTCAAGCCTAACTGTACGGTCCCGCTGAAGCACCCTGCACAGCCTAGCCGACTCTTTCATGTTTTCAATTTCACCATATTTTATTATTTGATCCCGTAAAAAAATTATAGAAATTCTAGGTGAGAACATGTACTCGCATTGTCTTAGGCTTTCTAACTGGACATTGTAGGCTAAGCAAGTAGGATAAGCAAACACATATATAAAATGAAGGAAAGCCAAAAGGACTATTGGAGGTTATTAACGAAGAAAAGGAAACATCTGAACAGCTGTTGTCTCAATGTGTCTAATCTGGACTAGACTTCGTTACTTAGGAGATTATTACCTAGAGCCGCCAGAAATTGCGGAAAAGTGTCCTAAGAAGATTTCAGAATTTCTAATGAATTATAAACTCTGGCATGTTTTGTAACTACAGAGCATGTCACAATAGGTCCAAAAGCTTTTGCTTTAACTTGCATGTAAATCTTATCGGATACCTTGCGATTAAACTATTAATTTTACCGTTAAAACCGGTTTCACTTGCACCTGCACCTGAGCAGAATTTGCAACCTGCAACAACAATAGTCGTTAAAATTTGAAATTGTCTCCATTTGTGAAAAGGAAACGCTAATGAATGAATAAAAATAATTAAATTTTATGATTTTATTTCTTTTTATTGATTTTTGTTTCTGATTCGGTTTAGTTGTTGTTGTTGTTTCGGTTTTGATAATTGTCACTATTTCGGTGATGTTGTTGCTTTGTTTGATAGGAAAAGTGGAAGAATATGTTATGTTTTTGTATAACTGCTACAATTCTTCAGCTTGTTCACAGTTAAATTGAAACAAATAGCATGCGCAAGTATCAGGTCCACATTTTGTATCATCTTTACTCCATGGAAATTCATTAAAATGGCAATCCATTTATGGAATGAAGTCTTCCCTCCTCTTAAACTTTTAATAATAATTGCATAGTTCTCACCAACTGATATTTATATTCATCAATTAGCAAACTGTAAAATATAGTTATAAAATCGCGAATACTTTTTGATTTAATTTTTACAAAAATTTTCAAATGTATTCTGCTATCAACCAAATCATACAATATGTTGCGATCGTTGTTTTTGGCGTCTACCGTCTATATGTTTGTTTTGCTTCTCTCCTTCTTTTGTTCCTTCCACTTGTCCGCTTTACTAGTGAATGCGGCCAGGCTAAAACCTACCAGACGATTCTGAGGTACAGATGGCGCTGCCTCAGAATAGGAGAAATTCCAAAGAAAGGTAACTGACCGGCTCGACCGCTGACACGGTCAATGATGGAATAGCGGAAGAGGCCGAGGAAATGGAAAATATACGGTTTCAGGAGAGAGGAAAAAAAATCATATAAGGGAGTGGTAGGGAAAAAACGGGCGATATAGAGTGTTAAGTGTTTAGGAAGAAAGTTGTGTCGAAAATTTTTGGTTGCCGCGCGAGTTAAACACAATCAAGTAGACAAAGTATGTGTTTGTACAAACACATACTTTGTTGCCTGTCTGTCTGTCACAGCAAACCCAAAGGTTTCGTATTGCAATCAAAACCATGGGAATGCTTTCCAACTCATTAGAGATAAGTTTATGCTGAATTGCAGAATAGCTGCAATTCATATTTTGTTAAAGTAGACTAAGAACAAAGAGAATGAAATAAATAAAGAATAGTTTTTAAACTGAATTCAACGTCGCAAGTACGTAATTGGCGCAGTCGCTGTGAATATAAATATCTATAGATATTTAGTGAACCGAGACTCTAAAAAGTGAATAAAATATTTTATAATAAAGGAAGAAACCATTTTATTGGTTGCAATTAATGTAAAGCAATTTGGTCACAAAAGGAAAATAACCAATTAACAAAAGTTAATAAAATATTTGAAAAAAAAAATAATAATAAATAAAATAAAAATGAATGAAGAAATAAGAAATAGAATCGAACACTTAGAGTGCATTGTTTTAAAACAAGAGGCATATATAAAGGACCAGCAACAAGCCCAGATAAGTTTACAACAAGAGCTGGCCCAAAGAGAGGCCATTTGGACGAAAACAAAACTGAGGTCTGATCAAGCTAGTATGATGATGGCTGAACTCCAACATCAGCAGCAACAAAATCAACCACAACAGCAACGGCAGACATTTGGTTTAGGACTTAGTCTCAATGAGGTCTTAAGCCAACTTAACCAGATCCAACCGTTTGGAAAAGGTCAACTGCTATTGCAGTTTATTAACAACGTTGAGAATTTCTTCAAACTTTGCGGAAATAATATCGACATCATCAATTATAGCACTGGCATTATAAGAAATTCCAAAATTATTGGAAACCCTGGAAGATTAATAGGACTACTACCTGACGAAGCGAATTGGAATTCAATAAAGGACCAATTAAAAAAGGAGTATGGACCGAAAAAAACCTATGCAGATATATTTAACTATATAAGAAACATAAAAGTAAGTAGTCTTAGAGAACTCTTTAGCATTGTATTGGAGTCAAAGCTTAAAATAAATGAAATATATACCTATGACGATGATAAACCAGAACTGTACTCTCCGGACAATGTGGACAGAGACTTAACTCAAATTCTTATGACGAAAATCGATGGACAATTTAGGGGATGTATTGTGGGACAAACTCTAAGCATAGAATCCTTGCAAAATGTTTATTCACAGTTATATCTACTAGATGATAAAAGAACAATTGACAAAAGATGTAGAAAAGATAAAAAAACAGATACAGAAAAAAAAACTAATTTTCCAAAAAATCAATATGAAAATAGAAACACATATACAAATAGCTCTCGAAAAAAAACATTCACAAAACCCCAATCTGAATTATCTACAAGTAAAGCCACTCCAATGGATATAGATCATTTAAAAGAAGAATCAGATGACGAGGAAGTAAATTTTCTCAAAACCACTCAAAATCCAAATTACCCTTAATAGCACTTACGATAGGAAGTAAAATAGTTACTTGTCTCATTGATACAGGATCAGAAACTAGCATAATAAAAAATAATCTTTTCAAGGACGAATTTCTTGAAATAGATTTAATAAAACCTTTTAAATTTCGAACACTAAGTGGCACAGGTTCTACATCCACTGGCCTTATTACACCATTTCCTAGGGAATTTAATATACCAGGGACATTGTCTTGGAAAGTAATAAATATATCAAACCGCAACTATGATGCTATTATAGGTCAAAACTTTCTCATACCCCTTAAAGCAAAAATTGACTTAGAGAATAGATTTGTGGACATTTTTGGGAAAAAGATCCTTTTTGAAGAACAATCTCCGTATCATATCAATACAATTCAGACGATTGAAGATACAGATTTCAGTAAAATTAATCAACTTAATTTAAATCATTTAAATCGGGATGAAAACTGTAAATTAAGAAAATTATTGGAAGAATTTCAAGATTTATTTTATAAAGACGGAGATAAACTAACGGCAACTCATGAAGTACAACATGAAATTCCAACATCTATAGACAAACCTCTTTATTCTAAAATATACCGATACCCACGAGTTCATGAAAATGAAATCCAAAAACAAATTAATGAAATGCTTTCGCAAAATATCATTAAAGAAAGTACTTCCCCGTACAATAGCCCTCTTTGGATTGTACCCAAGAAAATTGACAATTCTGGTATCAAAAAATGGAGGTTAGTCGTGGATTATAGGAAGCTCAACGAATACACCAAAACTGATAAATTTCCTATTCCTCATATGGAAGGAATTTTGGATAAACTGGGTAGAGCCCAATATTTTTCAACAGTCGACCTTGCAAAAGGGTTCCATCAAATTTTGGTGAAACAAAATGACAGAGAAAAAACTGCATTTTCTACTCCATTTGGACACTACGAATTTATTCGTATGCCATTTGGATTAAAAAATGCTCCATCTACTTTCCAAAGACTCATGAACTCCGTACTAAGGGACTATGTAAATAAAATTTGTATTGTTTATTTGGATGATATTTTAATATTTAGCACATCTTTAGATGAGCATTTAATTAACTTGAAAAAAATATTCAAGCGGCTTCGGGAAGCCAAATTAAAAATCCAAATAGATAAATGCAATTTTTTACAAAACCAAACGGAATTTTTAGGTCATATTCTTACACCTAAAGGTGTCAAACCAAACCCAAGAAAAGTGGAAATAATTCAGAAGTTGAAGCTTCCAAACACACAAAAAAGGATAAAATCATTCCTAGGGATGACGGGATTTTACAGGAAATTTATAAAAGATTATGCAAAAATTGCATATCCTATGACAAAATATTTGAAAAAAAATTCAAAAGTAAATTCAAATGATCCCAATTTTATTGCTGCTTTTGAGCAATTGAAAGATATTCTGGTAAATCCACCCATCTTAAGATATCCAAACTTTAATAAAAAATTTAAACTCATAACTGATGCTAGTAACTTTGCATTGGGTGCTGTTCTAACCCAAGAGGGTCATCCAATATGCTATGCCTCCAGAACACTAAATGTACATGAAAGAAATTATTCTACAATCGAAAAAGAACTATTAGCCATTGTTTGGAGCACACAATATTTCCGACCATATCTCTACGGAGTAGAGTTTGATCTTAGCACAGATCATCAACCACTCAAGTGGTTACAAGCTAAGAATAACGGTAGAGATATAAACCCTAGACTGCAGCGTTGGCTTGTCATTTTAATGGACTATAACGCTAAAATAGATTATATTAAAGGTAAAGAAAATCGCATAGCTGATTTCTTAAGCCGTATCGATGAAACCGAACCTTTAGTGGAAACTATAAACACTGAGGAGAATTTATTACAAGACGAAAACCTAAATGACAATATCCATATTCTCGATACAGTTGTCAATCGCTTCAAATTTCAAATAATAATTACGGAGAAGAAAGATATAGAATCTATAAATGTTTTCGGGAAAACCAGAGTATATATAGACAATGAAGATTTGGGCTCGCAAAATATAGGAGGTAAGCTTGCAGCCTACAATCTAAAAGGCCAAGTCGGTATTTATTCTTTTGTAGATGAAAGCAAATTTTCTGAATATCAAAGTGCTATCAAAGAATATTATCAAAACCGAATAGATGTTAAATTCCACAAATGCACCTATTTTGCCACTGATGTTGAAAATATAGAGGAGTTGAAAAAGCAAATAGCGTTATATCACAAAAAAGAAACAGGTCACTCAGGAATTATTCCAACATATGAAGGAATTAAACACCGAATCTATAACCCAGAACTTAAAACTACAGTTCATAAAGTTATAAATAATTGCGATCACTGCACATCCGCTAAATACGATAGAAATCCTATAAAACCGAATCTTCAGCATACTGAAACCCCATCTATGCCAAATGAAATAATTCATGTTGACACATATGTCAATAGCAAGCAATCTTTTATAATTTTTATAGACAAATTCTCGAAATTCGCAGTACACTTCCACCTTCCAGATAGGAATAACCAAACTATTATTCAGAAAATCAGAGAATTCTTAGCTATAAAAGGAAACATAAAGAAACTTGTTTTTGATAACGAATTTAATACAGTAAATGTCCGAAGGTTTTTAGAGGAGACAAATATTGAATACCATGCAACTAAACCTAATAGCCATACCGGAAACTCGGACATTGAAAGATTAAATAATACAATATCAGAGAAAATAAGGGTACTTAATCTTGAGGAAAACTTACCAATAATTATTCAAATGGCGAAATCAATAAAATTCTATAACAATACCTATCATTCAACTATTAAATGCACTCCGTTAGAAGCTGAACAGCAAAAAGTTGATCACAATACAATAAAAAATCGTATCGAATCAAAAAAACGTCAGATATTATGCAAGGAAAATAATAAACGTGACAATTATGTAGAACAAAGACAAGAAGGTTATATAAAAAATTATAGGAGTGTACGACATAAAGAACAACCCAAATTTATTAAAAGAAATTCAGAAAATGTACATCCTACCAACATTAAACGTCCATTGAAATTTGCAGATTGCCATAATAATATTGGTGACACTCATTAATATATATCCCGGCTGCGGAACGCTCCAGGTCAAACCTCTTAATCAGAACCAAGGATTTGCTGTTATAAACGTTAAGTCTGTAGAAATAATAAATGAGACTGTAACTATATTACACTTGATAGATCCTCAGGAGATATATGCCGTAATAGAAGATATTGAAAGTTACATAAACAACATACAAATTATAAATAAAGGATTAATAGCAAAAGAAATTCAGGTATTGAAAAGTAAATTAAAATCTATAATTCCTTTAGGACAATTTCGTTTTAAAAGAGGACTTGCCAATGTTGTCGGATCTTGGCAAAAATGGCTCTTTGGTACTATGGACGATGAAGATAGAAACATAATAACTGAACATTTAAATATAGTGACCCAAAATAGTCATAATGCCATAAATGCAATAAACAAACAAATTTTGATAAATGAACATTTCTCAGACAACATTAAATTATTAAAATCTACAATTTTTAATGACAGAAACAAGACGATTCAAGCTATTAAAGAATTGCAATCACAGAACGAATATATTGCCCAACATTTTCATTTTTCGGACATAATGTTCAAACTAAAATTCATAGAGAACAGAATCAACCAAATACAAGACAACATTGCTTCTGCCAAACATAATATACTTCACCCTAGTATTCTAACATCAGACGAAATCGAAACATTTAACATAGATTTTTACAAATTAAAATTAGTACAACAAGGTGTTATGTATTACAATAATAATATACTGGTATTTGCCATCAAAATACCTACTAACTTTGAAACAACTAATGTAAAATTAATATTACCTATACCAAATACAATTTTTTTAGAAATCGAAGAAGAACAACAATACTTTGTAAAAATAAGCAATATAAATTATTTATATAAAGAAGATACAACCCTACAAAAATTAACTAAAAGTCCAAATTGTATTTTTCATAATAATTGTAAACTTAAAATTAATAAAGAACAATCAGTAACTTATGTTGATGAAGAAACCATAATAATTAAAAATGCAAAAAACAATTCTTTAATACACAATTGTGATGACAGAAAACTAATAAATGTCAATGGAAACAACTTAATAGAATTTTATAATTGTTCAATAAAAATATTAAATAGTGAATACTCAAACAAAAAAATGTACACCTATGATAAATTTGCATATGATAACGATGAAACATTGTACAATTTCACAAAAAAACATGAAATTAACTTTAATCAACTAAAAATAACCCAAGTAGAAAACATCAAAATGATTGAAGAATTGAAGTCAACCAGAAATATCTCATATGGCATAAATGCAACGTTAATCATAATTATGGTAGTCACATTGACTGTTATATTTATAATTGTAAGGAAAAATAATATACGAATCAAAATTCAAAAAAATATTCAACACAAAGCAGTTGAAGAAATTGCGGAAAGATACGACAATATTTAATTACCTAATTCAGGAGAATTTTTCTACCAGGGATGGAGGAGTTACACACAATCAAGTAGACAAAGTATGTGTTTGTACAAACACATACTTTGTTGCCTGTCTGTCTGTCACAGCAAACCCAAAGGTTTCGTATTGCCATCAAAACCATGGGAATGCTTTCCAACTCATTAGAGATAAGTTTATGCTGAATTGCAGAATAGCTGCAATTCATATTTTGTTAAAGTAGACTAAGAACAAAGAGAATGAAATAAATAAAGAATAGTTTTTAAACTGAATTCAACGTCGCAAGTACGTAATTCGCGCGTTTAAATTTTGTGTTTTACTGTGGAGGATTTTTGGAGCGAGAAAATTAAGATTTTTTTTATTTGCATTTCGTGTCGGATTTTGTGTGGATAGTCTCTCGTCTCGTCCGTGGTCCTGTTATTTATTCGGATATATTTAAACGTTAGTTTAGTTTAAAGAGTTGACGTTAGGAAGTTTACCTTGATTATTGAGTGTGCTGAATAGATCCATAACCGCTTGTTTCCGGCCCATCCCATAAGAGGGATAACTGATTGTTTCCGGGCCATCCCATTCGAGAATCGGAGGAAAAAGGAGGCTGCCGCCCGCCCCCTAGAGATAAGTATATATTTATTAAGTATACGCGTGTATGTATGTATTATTAAGTATACGCGTGTATGTATGTATTATTAAGTATACGCGTATATGTATGTTATTTATTTAAGTGCAAGTAGAATGTTTAGTATGTTTAATTTTATGTTAAAAATGTTAGGCTAAGGCGGACAATATGGGGCGGGCTCGCTTGTCGTCGTAGAGGAGGATGCTAGGAAAAATGGTGAGTTGAAGATTTTTTTTGTAGTGTTGTCCCACCCGAAGCAGTGTGGCGGGTTAAGGACCACGACCATTGCTGTGAGCTAGCCGTGGCCACCACACTGCATCATTCTAGTGGTGAGGTAACAAATATTTAAATTTATTTTTACTCTGACTTCCACTTGCTTACACACAAAGCACCACAATTCTGACTTGCAGAGTAAAATGGTTTGCTAATGAGCAAAACTACATCCACGTTCAGAATCAAAGTCTTAGTTCTAGCCTGACATCTGTAGGAAATACGCTCAACCAATGCATGAACCAAAGCTTATCGAAATGTATTCTGCTACCAACTGAAACATAAAATGTTTAAATTAATTTTGCCTCTGTCTTCCACATGATTACAGAGAACACCGCAATTCTGATTAGTAGAGTACAACGGTCAGGTACACTGTGATTCAGCTTTTACTTTGACTTCTACACTGAATCTATCGCAGACTCATTTCAAATTTATCAACCACCTTGCGAACCTTGAAGTTTTCACTACCCCTTGTATATTAAATATAACCTCAGACTCAACATCTGTGAGAAATGCAATCAACCAAAGCAAGAACCAAAACTTGTCAATCAAGTACACTGTGATTCGGCTTTTACTTTTACTTATATGTATATTAAATATAACCCCAGACTGAACCCAGCTTTAAATTAAATCTAACCCCAGACACATCCCAAATTTTAGCTACTACATCAGCCACCATGCGATTAAACTTTTAATTTTGCAGTCAAAACAGAACGTATGAAAATATCCTAAATACTATTGCGTCAAAAATAGAATTGACATAGCTGAGTAGTTTTATTTTTGTTGATCGCCTGTTCCCACAAAGTACATCCTTATCCATCCGATGGAATCGAAATTCGTACCTGAATGTGTCAACCTGTGGCTGCATGTGCGGAAATCCTACAAATACAAACAGAAAGTTTCAGTTTTTTCACATATTTAACTTTTTGCCTGTGACTTACGGAGTAAAGGGAACGATCCCGTATAAGCCTCGTTTCATACGAAACGGCAACGGTGCGACTTTGCATATCACGGCGATGGTAAATAAACACAAAACTGCACAACAAAGTCCTAAAGCCAAAACAATATTTAAAATTACGGTGCCGCAGTCCGACTCTCGTCAGCTCTATATGAAATAAGTCGCCAAGTGCGACAAAATCATTTTTACCCAGAAATTAGAAAAAGGTCTCGTCCGCTCTTTTTGTGTTTTATGTTTTAACTAGCTGACCCGGCAAACGTTGTTTTGCCTAAAAATGTCCCATGATCTGTACTATAGATGTACATATACGAGTATGTATTTAGGACTAAAACATACATTGATCATAACCCTCCACCAATGAAATTGAAATGAAAAATGCAGATATAAATTGATATCTGTCTCCGTCAGTACTATATATCTTCAGCCTTCTTGCTCTAAACAACTCATTTGCCACGTCCCTCCGCTGACGAACCTAAAATAATAATAAAATCCGGCTTTAAACTGATACTCCTCGTCGCCAGTACTTTATGTGTACTTACTCGTATGAAATTATTTTTGCATTTATTGAATTGTATTTCCCCTCATTGAAGCACTCTGTGATAAACGATATTTTTCGTTTTGTTGTCAGGTGCGAAAACGATCAAAGCAGATGGTTTTCCGACACGGGAACATGCGACATACAGTTGTCCGTGTGAAAAACATTCATTTTCCAGATTCAGGCCACAAACACTCAATGATTGGCCTTTTGATTTATTAATTGTCATAGCGAATGCGAGACGAATTGGAAATTGTATTCGCTTAAACTCGAATGGCATATCGGTTGGCATCATTGGAATTCTCGGAATGAGAATTTCTTCACCTTTGAATTTTCCTTTTAGTAGTCTCGCGTGAATCACATTGCTATGAGTTTTGTGACCGCTAAACGCGTTCCGTTGCATAATTTTGGTTGGTTGAGATTGCGAAGCATGATAACGACTGAACCAACCTTCAATTATAAATTGTGCGGCGGCAAGCCAGGCACATCCAATGAATTAAAGAACTCAGTTGGGTAGTTGGTTGCTTCGTCTTCGTTTGTTACACAGTCGATAGATTTGAAGGAATGCAGTGACCCAACGATTTGATTTTGAATTGTGAAGCTTAAGTGATCCACATCCTTGTTCTTTGCCGCTAAAATTGCTCTTTCACTCAACCAATCGTAGTTTTGGTGGTTAGCAATGATGTTCGGAAACACTTTGTTGATGAGCTCCTCTTTCGTTGAGACGAAATTGCAAAAATTTGACGGGAATGAAATCAATCCATTCGATGCGTCGACAGGAACACGACCATTACCGATAGTTAGCAGTTGATTGGAGAACACTTCGGCAGATGGATCGTTTAGCAATGCAACTCGCATGTTTGTCGTCAGCCGAAGTTTCTTCACATAACGCCACAATGGTGATGATTTCAGGCAAGCATTGATCTCATCGGCAGCGGTCTATCGTGGTATTACTGGTAGTGTTTGCCGGAAATCGCCTGAGAGTAAAATCAATGCACCCCCAAAACATCTTGCGTCATTATGCAGATCTTTCATAGTGCGATTCAGAGCTTCTAACGCACGTTTATGCGACATTGTGCATTCGTCCCAGATAAAAATTTTACTTGCTACCAAAACTTTGGCCATTGCTGAATGTTTTGCTATGTTACATGTTGGTTCTTCAATCGCTTGAAGGTTTAATGGCAATTTTAATGCAGAATGAGCGGTTCGGTAACCGTCCAGCAGCGTAGCTGCTATTCCAGAAGAAGCAACTGCTACAGCAATTTCTGATCTTGCACGAACTGTAGCCAAAATCAATGATATGAGGAATGTCTTGCCAGTGCCACCAGGCGCATCAAGCAAAATCATGCCGACATTTCCATAATCAATTGCCTTCATCATCGTATCGAACACTTCTTTTTGTTGGGGATTCAACAAAGGTACATTCGTTCGAACCAATTGGCTTAATGCATTTGTGTCGTATTCACGCTCACGCTGCAATTCTCGTTCGA
Organism: Clusia tigrina; assembly: GCA_920105625.2. Classification (NCBI taxonomy): domain Eukaryota; kingdom Metazoa; phylum Arthropoda; class Insecta; order Diptera; family Clusiidae; genus Clusia; species Clusia tigrina. The sequence continues at coordinate 370,369,158 of OV050030.1, forward strand.
AAGCGTCGTTTATTCCACGATCTGGCGATGTCATTCCTAACCTGACTAACAAACTGCCGCACATTAGGTAACACATGTCTTCTATCAAAACCAAAGCCTGGTTGTGCATCTCTTCATTCATCTCAAGATGGGGGATCTCTGAATGACACGAACTCGATGCAAAATGTCTTCGGACATGTCATCCTTGTACTTCTCCCACAATTCACGTGTATTCGATGGAAAACATGTGGAAATAATGATTGAAAATAATGTGCGTATCTGACTTGGAGATGCGGAAACAGTTGCTTCAGCGATTGACGTGTCCCAATGCGTATCGTTTTCTAGCAAATTAAGCTCCTGACATACTGCACGAAATGTTGGCAACACTACACCATTGACAGTTCGAAGAGATTCAAATGATGTCGGGCCACGAACATTCACCAGCAATAGTCGCAAGTAAAAGCATTCATCATTTTTCGGATGAACTGTATAAATACGGCCAAGAGCTTCAGTAGAACGCACATCCGGATGACCAGGAACTACATCGCCTTGCTTTCGACGTTGAAATTTCTTCGATGAAGCATTCCAAGTGTAATATCGCGGCATCTATGAGTAAAGTAACGTACGTGCAAACGGATCACTTTGGCAAATCGAGAAGAAACTGGTCAATGTTGTCGCTGGTGGGTTTTGAGCACGTTTAGCGGCATTTGCTGCAGTGAAATAAACTCGTTGACCGTTCTCCAGATGCACTGCCAAATGTGTAACAGTCGGATAGCGTTCGTGAATGGAAAATGAGAATATACGCCAAATCGCCTCATTGCAGCGTACAGCGTATATTCTCACGTACGTACCGACCAACTTGATAGCGCGTGATTTCATCATTGGGGTCAGGAGCTTGAAGACCAAAAGCCGCCATGTCACTGCCCTTCGTGACATATTTGCAGATGTACTTAAAGGATTTCACTAAATTGCAATACTCCACGTTACAATGCGCCTTGAATGTTTTGGAAAGAAGTGGCGAATACGGAACAATCCAAGAGTTGTCGACCACGAAATCATTTCCTTTTACTTTGACTGTAATTGTTCTACCGCCATCATCAGATGATCGACGCCGATACAGTGGATAACCATCGTTGCCAGTGATGGTCTCATCAGTCAAATTTCGTGGATAACGCTTGGAACACTTGCCGTCAACCATACATTGTGATTGTGGGTTAATGGAGCCACACGGTCCATGAATCATGTTTGTTAGTGCGACATCATGCAAGGTCTAGATCGGTTTCGGGATCAGGAATCTCGGCAAATATGATGTCATCAATTTGGTGTGGCTGTATTCTTTCGACTAACCAAATGAGAATGTGCGCATGCGGCAATCCTCTTTTTTGCCATTCAATCGAATACATCCAACATCGAGTATCCCCAAAGACACGATGCCTAACAATATAGTCCATGAGCGACCGGATTTTTTGCCTAAATACATGTGCGGTGATATCATGCCAATCACTTGATGTTTGGCCCGGAAGCAGCAGTTGAACAATTTCTATCCACTTTTGATTGCACGTGAAGGTGATGAACAGGTCTGGACGGCCGTAATGACGTACATATGTCATTGCATCTAGTGTATATTCATGCATATGACGTGGGCTGCCGACGAACGTCGCCGGTAAAATGGTCAACCGACCAAAATCAGATGCATTTCCTTCGGTGCAAATTGCATCGCGTAAATGAATGTACTCCTCCGTACTTAGTTTGGTTTGATTTAAACTGATAAAAAGGAGGCGCTCTGCTTCTATTTTGGCATACATATCGGCGCAAAATTGCTGAAACAATCGGCGAAATCGAAGCAAATAGTTGTCTACATTTTGGCGAATCAGCAAACGATTCGCGTAAAAATTCATTGCGCTGACCTTCCTGGTAGTTTCCTCACCTAAATGATATCAGTGACATTAGTGTCATATTGAAATGAAAATTATTTTGATATCTATACTCACCGGTGGATGGATTTATCATCTTGATGTTGATATATCCATCGTCTCCTTGCCAAAACATCAGTGGGTATTGCAATGCATCGTATGAATGATGTGTTTCGGATATTCGTTGCAATTGCCCAGAGTCCCGACGTGTGATCACAATATCGCGTGATTCCCGGTTTTCGCCAACAATCACAACTGCAACCTCATCTATTGTTGGAGCGTTAAATTGGCGTTCGTGCGTTCCTGCAGGTCGGTTATCCGCTCTGATCATGACTTTATAGTCATCAGTTGGCATGCGATCCAACGCAGTTTTGAATAATCGAACCAATGCATGATGTTCATGAAGCAGCTGCTGCAGATCTCGAAGAATTCCTCTTCTCATTTCCGTATTGATTGTTTGGCGCTGATCAAGTTGATGTTCCACATAGCCCATGAAGTAGATTTGGAGGAATTTATGTTGTGCGTCTTCAAAAGGTAGCAATGATCCAATTCGATGGTGAATTTGGCCTTGGATCTGTAGAGTAAATGACGAAATTAGATTCAAAATTGTTTGTACATAAAAATAAAATGATTGGTTAATTTATTACCTGAAATGTCGGATTGAAGTCATTTGAAAGCATCCGTTGTATTTCTGAGCGTTCGATAGAAAATGACGTGATTCTGGTGTTTCACCATGAAGCAAAGAACGCAATGGCTCTGTTGGCAAGGGCAATGGTGGTAATTTAACCTTGCCACTGAGACAGCACAATCCAGGTGTTTCTCCAGCAAACTTCAATGCACCGCAATGGTTTCACACAACCTCCATTGGGCCAATTTGAACGGATGGATGCGAGCTGTAGTCAATTCTGCAATCGTAATGAAACGCTACTCGATTCAAATCAACACTTGAAGCAGTTCTTCTTATGCGTTGATTTATATTATCCCGTTGTTGAGTTGTTTGGTTTGCCCGACGATTTCTCATTGTTAACTGAGCCGTTTCATTTGCCGCCTGTCTTTCTTCTTGTGTTTGTGATGCACGAAGTCGGGCAATACTAACACGGCGCTGTTCTCGTGCGATTTCTTGTTCATCCGTCGTCAATTGATAGGCGATATTCCGAACTCTACTTTCATTTCGGGTTCGACGCGAAAGATTAGATCTTATGGCTCGCGGCATTGTGAATTACACTGAGAAATGAACACACAGAACATGTGCTCATAACCTCACAAAATGAACAACATTCATTGCAACTTACCGTTTGAAAATAGAATTCCACACTAAAATGATCACTCTGAATGAAATAATCAGCGAATAAGAATTGATTTTTAAATTAATCCACTTAAAAATTAATTGCACAATCCGAAATTAACGCCTCTTTTCGCTGGTAATAGCAAATTCACAAAAAATCGTTTCAAAACAATAAATGTATTTAATCAAATTTATTTACAATAACTGTCATAAGCTGATACAAATTTGAGAAACTGTTCAACTGTTCTGTTTGTCAGAAGTTGATGCACACAACGCCATCTTCTGGCAATACCGGAACCAGCATTTGAAATTATGTTCCTTTTATGGGTTCTTGAGTTAAGATGGCGTTATAAAATCGCTCCATACGAAATGTATGGGAAAATGAATTTTCTTCATTTTTTTTTTCTGGAAAATTTCCGGAATTTTCTTGGGTATTCTTCTTGTTTGGGTGGAGACCTAACCGAATTGGTGCTCATAATCGAAATCGGTCCAAGCGTTCTTGAGTTATAAGCGTAGTAACTAACATCACTTTATTTTATATACATAATATAGATTTGATTTCTTATACAATGGAGCGTAAACGTCTTTTAGCTTTGCTATTATTTAACCGTAGGGAAAATAGCCGATTATTAAATAAAAAAATCTGAGTGCACCCAATAAATTCGGAACGGCATGAACTTTTTGCGAACATTGTTTAATGTTTTGCGAGGAGACCCAATTAAATTCTCTACTTATTTCCGGATGTTCATTTCATCTTTTGACGAAATGGTTGAAAATTTGAAGGACGATCTTCAGTTGGAAGATACAAATATGAGGGAATGCATTAATCCAGCTCAGATGTTAGCTGTTACATTAAGGTATGTTTTAATTTTCAAAAGATATTTTTAACCCTACATATTGGACATTGAATTTTTAAGTGACGACTTCAAATAGTTGTAAGGGCATATTATATACTCGTATATATTGTTATATTTATATACTCGTATACTGCGAATTTAAATTAAAGAGCAAAGTTTTTCCTCTTAGAGGTGCAATTTCTTTCAATAGTCCTTCGAGGGTCTTGAGAACAAACGAAGTCAGGCTTATTAGCCGAAAACCCCTGACCGTTCATGACCTTTCTTTGCTGGAAGGAATATAGTTGAGTGCAAGGCAGGCCTTAAATATGATCTCCAGCCAAGGTATTACCCATTCCTATGTGACCTTCAGCATCTTTGGAATGATCCAGGTGATTTGTATTGGGCGAAACTTTAATGGCCCATGCCAACTTCTCCTTTGTGATTATATCGGTATTGACCCCTACTCCCAACCTTCTGGTGTGCTCAGGGAAAGCGCGAATCTTGGAGAAGTTGCAGTGTCTCCTTCGAACACGTTGTCCAGGAGCCGTCCGATTTTATAATAAAGGAGGGATTTGTGTGGTCCCTGGACAAAATCTTACCTAGTTTTGCTGACTCCTTGGTAATTTCGATAGAGGCCCAGAAGTCACTCCATCCTCTATTTTTACTGCTTCTGATTTCTTTTTTATATTTCTTTAAACTATCCTTGTATCCCTTCCAGTTACTCGATAGCTAGAGTTAAACGTATTTCACACATCAGCCCTGAGACATGAAAGTTCATCATTCCATCATGGTGGAAAGGATTTTTCGAATATTTTTCGTGCCCTCTAACCGAAAGATTTTTTTTTGTTTCCACCTCACAAAGCCGAAACAATTTCGGTGTAAGGTGTCCTACCCATCCTCTTAAGAACTATAATGTCAAACCGTTATCAGTTAGTCCGTTTTGGATTATGATATGTATCAGGTGTCTCTGCCGGAATATTTACTTCAAATAATATCCACTTTCTTCCATCTCACAAAGCCATCTTTGCTAGGGTGGGGTATTACCCCTATTACACACAATCAGGTTAGTATTGATTTCATTTCATTATTTTCAGTGCCTCGCATTGTCATCATGCCCTATCAGAACTGTAGCGCTGTCGTTGGCCACCACTTTCCTAACTTCCGCAAGGTTGTCCGTTGCCAACTTGGAATGTTGGAGGTTGACCTGCACAACCTTCAATATTTATTTTTATCGCCGATCGGTCCTTGAAATCGCTTACATGTGATTTCTCGCCACTTGACTCGGCCACTTATTTTTGGAGCAACGTGGGAGCGATACCACAACTTCACTTGGATCTAGACCAACACACGAGCAGCAGGATCGAGGGAGCCACACAATAAAACATTGAAACAACTAGAATTTTATTTATTTTATTTTATTTACAAAGTGAATAATAAAAAACAAATAAATATATTATTATACAACTAAAATTTAAGGAGCACTAGCTGCCAGGGATTTCAGCTCGCTTTGTTAAAGTGCTTATTATATTAAAAATAGTCGAATGTAATAGAGATTATATAGGTGAAGCTAAATAACCTTAACCAGCTGAGATTCACACAGGAACTTGAAGATGTTGTGCATGTTGCAGGCAGTTAGTTTTTGTAACAAAACTGATGGGGATATATCTTTAAATAAATTTGAACATACGAGTATAGTGTCAAGTTGCGGGCAGTTGTCTAAAAAGTGCGTAAAAGATGCAATTTCAATGTTGCATGATGGGGACACCAATGCATTGGAACGCTGAGTAAATGACCGTGAGCGAGCAGGCAATGACTAAGACGCAATCGTACAAAAGTTTGTAATTCATAGCATTTTCTGGTGGCAGGGTATATTGGTTTGATACTGTGCGGATTAGAACGGGAATAATGACTACCTACTCGTATGTACAATTTTCTCCAAAATTGAGTCTCCTGTCAAAGAAAAAACCAAGAAACTTTAGAGTATCGGAACATAATATTGTCGTAAACTAAATTAAAACTAGGGCAATTGTGTTTTTTACAGATGTGAAATATTTTGCATTTGTCATAGCAAAGGCTGGATCCACTATATTTAGACCATTTTGTTATGTTCCAAAGAATATTAGTGAAAATTTGTTTTACCGTATTTTGATTGTAATTTTTTGAAAGAATGAGTACGTCATCGGCGTAAATAATGTGGTCAGTATATTTCTGTTTTGAAATTATAAAACTTAATTCATTGAAAGCAATTATAAATAAACGACCGACAATGGATAACCTTGTGGGATTCCGTTGTGGAGATTGTGTATTTGAGACTGAGCATTATTAATTTTAACGCAAAACCTACGATTGGATAAAAAACTTCTTACAAAGCTGTAATTCTGTGGCCGACTTTCGATTTCTTTAGCTGATGCAAAACAACATGAGCTCCTACACGATCAAATGCTTGAGCGAAGTATAGATTTAACGTTGAAACATGATTTTTGCATGAGATAGTCTTAGAAATGTAGTGTTGAAATTATAACAAAGCATCAATTGTAACGAGAACTTTCTGGAAGGCAAATTGGTTGGAGCTGAGTATTTTGATTTTTCCGCGTACCATTTGAAACGCACCGAGGTTATTTTCTCATCAGTTTTACCCATGCAAGTCAACAGCGAAATTGGTCTTTCAGCTTGATGTTTCAGTAATATGCTTGTTTGGTTTAGAGACGGGAACCACGAGGGCTACTTTCCATGTTTGTGGGTAAAGGTATTGATTTAGAATGGTGTTGTAGAGGTTTATCACTCTGTGTTTAAAATTTCAAGCAAATATTTTAACATGGCATATGGCTGGTGCCTTACCAGACATGGAAGATATGGTATTGTCAAACTCGAGTCTCGTGATTTTGGATTCTCTATATTGAGCGGATAAAGAAGGAATTCGGTTTTGATAGGTATCACTGAGTGACTGGTGTTTATTGTTTATAGATGTTGTTTCTTTCGATGGGTGTAGTGGATAATTAATTCAAAATTTTTCTTAAAACTGTTATCCGGGATATTATGTGAATCCTTTGCTGGTTGAAACACAAGTGGCCGATCGTCAAGTCGTGGGAACGTTTGCAAGCTGCCAGCGCCGATCGGTGACGGAAAAAAAGAGCGGCTGTCCATGGTTTCCCGCGCTCTCGATGCTCAATCCGGTGGGACATGGTATAGGGAACTCTCTTCGCAGCATGCCGCACTCCGAATTGAGAGACGACACATGGTGACGCTCGCACCTGGCAGCGACCAGCACTCTTGGCTCTGGCTGCAAGGTTCACCGCGTGAACAGAGGTATTATGCAAATTTGAATCTTGTGAGGAAGTGGACCAGTGGGAATTAAAGTGGTTTGCTATGTAAATAAGTTTAATGGAATTATGAACGTATGTTCCTGCTAGCATTTGTATATCTCTTCATTCTTTTTTGGCAGATGTTGTTGGGATGATTGATTCTGTAAATTTTACTAGACTGGATCTTTTAGCCGTTCTCAACTCCTTCCTGAACAGAGCGTTAGCCTTCTTGAATTGCATCAAATTCGTTTGTGAACGATCACGTTTAAAGACACACCAAAAGTTTTGCTTCTCAACTCTTAATCTTGTGAGATCAGTACTCCACCAACAGTTTTTAGTGGACGACTGGTTTGAGGTATAGCGTAGTGGTGTTGGGGACGGTATGTGTGTCTGCACATGTATCCTTACATGTTGGCCGGATCCTATGGGCTGCGCCAATTATGATGGGTGCTGTGGCAGTGTGTGGTGTGCTCGCCTAGATTTTACACTACAGGACATTTTCTGGGTGCTTGTTAGCAGCCTGAGTCCACTAATTTTTGTTCTAATCGAGTGAGTTGAAACGCGCTCAAGTTTAGTTGTTAGAAGAAGGATTTATTTATTGGTAAAACACCTGCTTATATAATATTTACATTCATATTATTGTGTCTTAAAGTTATACTTTATTATTTCTAATTGCCCTACATTGTTATTTGTAATTGCCCTACTCTTTGGTTTGCACATTCTGCAATTATCCGCCAATTTAATCATCGAATGGCACACTTTTGGGAAAGTGCTGACCAGTCAGTAGTGAAAGTTCATTGCAGTTCAATTGCCTAATGCGCGCACCTAAAAGCATGCACTCGACTTTTACTTAGTCGTAACATTTTCATTACATTATACGTGCGCCTTTGGGCTCTGTACGTTTATTATTTATTAATAATAAAATCTAATAGCTACTGGGGTTTAGCGGACATTGTGAGTATGACTCACAACATCCCTCCCCTCATTCTTAGTAGGTGGTGCAACTACCTCTTAGTTAGTAATTCTTCAAGCAACGAAAACCATCGTTATTATTATTACTCGGAACAGTCCGGTTGTGCCGACCCGTCCCCTGTTTCTATATGTGTATTCCTTCGTAATGCTCGGTGATGCCCGCTACTTTCTCTTCGGATTTAACCTCCTTAACCAAGTCGCTGATTGCTTCACTTTGTATTTAGTGTTTTCAACAGATCTTGATGGTGTAATAACGAAAATGCTTCTGGCGTAGTGAGACTGCGTTTTGAGTGCGTTTGTAGGAGATTATTCAGTAATTCCTGGAGTTTTCATGATCTCGTGCTCTGTATTCCGCGCCAATTGTATTATAACCTGTGCACATTAGTTCCATACGTGTTTGTTTGCCTGAGCGCACCGCCGTAACCACTATTGGTTCGTCAAAACGATAGGGTTATATATTTATAGATTTGTTGGCTACCAGAACTCCAGAATGGGCACGTGTTCACACCGTTCATGCTCTAAATTCTATATAATTTGGGTTAGCAACTCTGCCGGGTGATATCGTAATCGTTTTGCTAGATGCATACCCCCGCAATTTTTATTTTTCTTTGTGAATTCACCAATGAAAGGTTCCTGTGATTGGCTTTCGGCTATGTAGTCATACCTACCTGGTCTTTGCTGATAAACTCCAATATGAGTTCAATAGCTTTTGGATATCGTACACTTTGTACATCGTCAATCATTCCAGTTGTGGTAGTGGAACTCTGATAACTACTGTTAGATCTTTTTCTGTCTACGTGGTTCGCACTTCGGCTAGTTCGTAGAAACGCTCCGGAGCCTTATTGTACCAAAAGATGCCTCTCAATAATAGAGCTGCCACGGGTAACTTGCTAAGTTAGGAACAATAGATGCAGCTTGGCATGCAATAGGTCGCCAACCACCGTTATTTCTGTATTGCTGCTTCGCACTTACGCTTTAGCTCAGTACCATTGGCCGCAGATTGTTTTCCAAAAAGTTTTTTCCTCATATTCTGCTTCAAAATAATTTCCAATTCCGCCCTTGGCAACTTCGTCACAATCACCCACTCATCTTTCGTGAACCATACTTCCCTGTGGTCTCCAGTACTACATCCAGATTCGTTAAACTGCTCTAACTGCACTTCTGCAAAGGTATTCTTACTCCCTGACAGCATTAGCCACAGATTAATCTCATTACCTTAAAACCGTACTTTAAAGTTGAATGCTATACCATTCCACTTGGTTTCACTCGTCTTACCCTCCTACATTATGAGATTCATTACTTCGTTAATATATACCAGAGGTGCAGAGAAATGAACCATTGATTTTACCGCCGTATAGGGCTCTGACTGATAAAACAAAATCATAAAATTTTTTTATTCTGAGCAAGAAAATTTGAGATAAAGTCGTTTATGTGAAGACTGTGTCAATTGTATGACTAAATTTTTCATTGCAGCTAATATTTTAAAAATTAGTTATCACCTGGTATGTATATACCCATAAACGAGTGTATCCTCACACCCTGTAACTTACTCGTATATTACCACATACATTCCAGGCTTTTTCTTGTTCTAATTTTATTTTGTTTCTCCCGTCTTTCCTGCTTCTTCTAAATTCTACTTAGCTACTAATCCCAAAAATTCCCACAAAATCTACTCCAATTTAATTTTTATTTATATTAACACATTCTTTCCATTTTTTATAGCAACTCAATATTACTTACTCCCAGTTGTCCATTTCTACTTCTAAATCCTTTCACCCCTTTTTCTTCTAAAGTATATTTTTGGTAAAGTATTTTCGACCTAGTCAAGTTTCAAAAATATATATACTTACTATGATACTTACTTATTAGAATGTATGCCCACACATTCATTCCAATATTTCCTATTGGGACAGATTTTGTCCACCTTCATATCATGTGCCAAGTTTGTACAATCGTACGTTTACAAACATATAAGCTCTCCATATTCATACTATATGCAAAGTTTGTACGAATGCACAAGCATAGGTGCACTGCTAACATTTCCGCCCTGCATGCGCTCCACTTTGCGCTTTGCACAATAGGGTTGGTCAATGCACTTTCGGTTTGCCCAAATGCAGTAAATAAATCTTTTATTCATATTTTTTTTCTTCCGTTGAATTTTGATGCTCGTATTTGTGTTTTTTCTATCTCACATTTTTTCATTACTAATAATTACTTTACTTAATATATTTCAACCATTGTAGGGTATGTTGAAAAGTTAGGCTGGCAGGATCGCCATGTAGGGTATGTTGAGAAGTTAGGCTGGCAGGATCGCCATGTAGGATATGTTGATTGTTGGTCACGCAGGATCGGCATTCAATTCATTTGCAGATTCTATACAATGTATAGATGCAAAAGAGCACTATAAAGAAGAAATGCCTGACACGAAGCGGAAAGACGCCCTCAGTAAAAGTTTGGACCGGCAGAGTGTGCCGTTGGCCAAGCTATTGTTTGTGCTGTTCTAAGTCTTTCCTGACTTAGAGCACGAGAGATAAAAGAATAAACTAATGCGAGTAGCAGTTTCAGTTGTCTTCAGATTAACTCTGCTTTATTTGGTGGCTTGCTGGCCTTTTTATATTATTGAATTCTTATTGTTTTCTTATTCTAACTAACATAAAATATGTCTATCTTATTTCCACTATTTACAAATCATATTCCCGAAATTTGTTTCAAGTATCGGATTACCGATATTATTCATTGACGAATCATCGTCTTTGTTTATATTAATAATTTTGAGTGCAAGTTCAGGACTAAAGTCACTGCACTGTCCAATATGCTACGCTGCAATATAGGCAGCGTGTGTTATTGCACCACCAAAATGTTTGTCTAGCGTATTTGGTATTGAGTGCAATTGCACACGTTGCGCTATTGTCAGTTTGTTTGCATATGCGACTTGCTGCTGTGCTTATGACGATGTGTGGTCGTCAGGGTACACTTGTGTGGTACACTACATCCTCACCCTTAAGAGAAATATTAGGGGTGTTAGCGTATAATTTTTCTGGAAATATGGTTTGTGTTGTATTACAATTGTCTTATGTTATGGATTTGTTACATGATTTTCATATTTTCTAATAATTGGTATTGTTTGTTTATAAATTGTTTCTTATTATTATAGTTACATTGTAGCGTTTTTAATTATATAGTTAAAATTACAAATTATGTAGTTTTGATATAATTACATATACTTATGATTACTAATTACATTGTTTTGATTACATATTGTGATAGTTTTAACTATACATCTTATTGTATAAATTTAAATTACATTGTATGGCTTTAATTGATTATTATGTACTTTCTTAGGTGTACCATTATATTCTATTAATGAATTTACTCCTAACTTATCTAATATTTTATATGGTCCTTTATATGGATTCATATTATTTTTCCTATTTTCTACTTTTAATAGAACTAAATCTGCTATTTCTACATTAAGTGTATTCGTATTAGTTTTTGAGTCAGTTAGTGTACGTTTTTGTTTTGCTTTCATTAGCATTTCTTTTGCCTTTTCGTGGGCATAGCGTAATCTCGCTTTTAGCTCGTTGGCGTAATTTTCAAAATTGTAAATTTTTGTGTTACTTTCTATTACTTCATTGGGTAAACCTGGGAGTTTTCCATATATTAATTCATATGGCGTGTAGCCCGTGTCAACATGTGACATTGTGTTGTAAGTGAAAGTGAAGTACGGAATCCACTTATCCCATTCGTCGTCGTTTGTCGATTTCAGTAGGAATTCATTCAAAACTCTGTGGTTGCGTTCTAGTGAGCCTATCGTTTGGTGGTGGTACGGTGTCGATATTTTGTTGTATTTTGAGCAGTGCACATATGTTTGCCATTAGCTCGTTTGTAAATTCTGTCCCGTTGTCAGATTTAAGAATTTTGAAGTGTCCGTATTTGAGTATAAATTGTTCAACTAATGTTCTGGCTGTTGTGTGTGCGTCTTTTGTTATCATTGGATGTGCGATTACGAACTTTGTCAGCTCGCACTGCATGGTCAGTATGTAGCGGTATTCGTTTGAAATTTTTAGTGGTCCTACGGTGTCAATTGATATGACTTCGAAACTTGTGTTAGGGGTGTCTGTTATGGTTTGTGGTTCTTTGATGTGTCTTGTTTGTTTACACTTCACGCATGTGTCACAGTTGGATACGAATTTCTTTACCATTTGGTTCATATTTTTCCAAATGTATCTTTGTTTTAATTTGAGTAGAGTTTTTCTTACTCCGGGATGTCCTGTTTTGTGATATTCATCTATTAGTTTGTATTTTAAAATGTCCTCCGTTATTCTCTCTGGAGGTATATAAATTAATATTTTTAGCTGAGGACTTTTGCTATTCATTTTTATTTTTGCGTACGCTTCTTTAAATTCTTCTTTTGTATATATTTTGAATATTTCATCATTATTTGCAATTGCTAATTCTTTAATTTTTTCTTTCTTCGTTTTGGATATCAATTTCCTCAGAATCGAGTCTAGTCTCGCTGATTTATCATTGATTCCTGCATGCTATATATTTTCATTTATATTTTTATTTTTAGGTCGGAGCTTCTTCAGAGTCGAATCTTGATTCGGTGAATTATCGCTTTCGCCTATGTGCACAATATCATTTTTTATATATTGAAACGTGATAGCTCAGTGAAAAGGGAGTGCATACTTTTAGGATCCCATCTGGAGAATGAGTACCCCCTGTGAGTCAAGATGCGAACTATTCGAATAAAAGCTTATTCAAGAACCATCCGTCGGTAATATCAAAAAGAATATTCTCGACTTCTGTCGAAGTGGATAGAAGCTTCTACAAAATACGAGAATAGCGTAGAATTTTCGACTCCAACCATTCGAAAACTATAAAAGCGACAAGACTGTTCAAAGTCGAAGACAGTAGATCAGAGACCGTAAAAGTGTGTACATCTAGCATTATAATCAAAGCAGCAGTATTTGTAATTGTGCAAAGTGATGAAGTTCATTATTAAATAAAGTGATGAAATTACTTATTAAATAAAGTGACTAATGGTTTGTTAAATAAAGTGCAAATAATAACTAAGTAAACTTTAAGCCTAATATTAAATGTGTAAATAGCAATAATTAAATAAAGCTAATTATTTTAATTTAACCAGCGATTGTTTGATTACTACACAATCCAGCGGTACGAGTCCGAGTACAGAGAGTTAGAGGAATTGTCAGGAGGGCAATTTTGTAACAGAGTAAATTGTCAAGAGGGCAATTTCGTAACAATTGGTGTCAGAAGTGGGATTGTGTAACTGTGATAAACAATGGTTAAATTTGAAAAACTGAGATTGGAGCAGCTCAAGAAGGAGCTTGAGCGTTTAAATTTGCAAACACAAGGGCTTAAAGCGGAGCTGCATGTGAGACTAAGAAGCGCTTTAGAGGAGCAGGGTATAGATGTCGATGAGCATGAATTCCGATGTGAGGAGCCAACGACACCTCGACACGAAGAAACAACCCCAGAAACTAACACGGGTAACTTTGACATGAGTGCACTTATCCTGGTAATACAGCAGCAGTTAAAACAAAATTCTCAAGCAGCCGATGAGAAGATGCAGTTGCGATTACAGCAAAATGCACAAGCTGTCAAAGAGGATGTTAAAGAACAGTTGGAACAGCAGCTACAGAAAAGCGATGACAAGTTGCAGCAGCGGCTAGAGCAGAGTGAAACACGACTTGCTCTATTAGCGGAACAAAACTCACAGCAGATGAAAGAAATGTCTGATATGGTGGACAGGAAGGTTTGTGAAATTGAGACACGGCAGGAATCGTTCGAAAAATCTGTAGAACAAAAATTCATTGCGAACGAGCAAAAGCAGAACGAGTTAGAGCAAAGAATTCACCTACTACAGGAAGGTGCATTGCCTGTGCCAGCTTTATCTTCAATAAAACTGAAGCCTCCTACCTATGATGGAACCACGACATTTAGCGTGTTCAGAATGCAGTTTGAGACTACCGCTAGCACAAATGGTTGGAGTGCTGCCGCTGATGTGCTTCAAACTATCTCAGAAAGTGAGCGAGACTGCTATGAAAGCTTGATGAACGCCGTTCAGCGCAAGTATGGTAGTGAACATCGCAAGCAGATGTACCAAGTAGAGTTACGAACACGTGTACAAAAGAGTGGTGAGTCTCTTCAACAGTTTGCGGCGGAAGTGGAGCGGTTGGCTCATCTTGCCTACCCAGGAGAGATCACTGAGAGGTGTATGATGGACACCTTCGTATATGGCATTCGCGATGCGGAGATAAAGCGTTCTGCAATAACTAATCCGAAAACTACATATATGGAGACAGTAGCTAGCGCTTTAACTTCAGAGACAACAGCCTTGGTATGCCAGCCAGTATACAGAGCCCGTCAGGTACAAGTCGAAAGCGGCCAAAGTTTCACGGGCAAATGCTTCACCTGCGGAGAGGTCGGACACATGGCCCGTAATTGCCAATCGAGACGGAAACGTTCTAGATCATGCTCACCGGTAAGACCTCCAAAGCAAGTCAGATTCCAAAATAGGGAATCAGAAAATGTTGAAAAGTCGTCGACAAACTAGATGGAGTCAGTCTCGAGGGGCTTGATCTGACTCCCACAACATGTAGCCCCAGAATCTTCGTTTCTCAGATGGCACGGAAAATCAACAGCCTAACTGTCGACAGCGTAGTAAATGGTAGAAAAATCGTGGTAACAATGGATACGGGTGTATCACATTCCATAATTAGAAGGGATCTCGTTCGGGGAATCGAGCCGCTTCTGGGAATAAGATTGCGTACGGCAACTGGAGATGATGCACCGGTACTGGGAAAAGTTACACGGAAAATAACTATCGGCACCACAACAGTGACGCACGAGTTTGTAGATATTGTGGAGAAATTAATCTTAGGTGTGGATTTTATGATTCGGAATGGATTCACCCTAGATTTGAAATGCCGAATGTTGAAGTATGCGAACACCGAAACACCGTTATCCGTTGGTGAGGATAAGTATGGAGGTATCCGACAAGCCATTGTATCGCGGCGGACTAAAATCCCAGCAAAGTCAGAGGCAGTCATATGGGCCAAAATGGACGGAGATGTGGAGAAGAACAAGTTGTGGGTTGTGGAGACGGATGAAAAATTTGCACTGGATGACATCATCATTGGAAAAACCCTCGTAGAAGAACAGCAGAACAGAATAGTGCCAGTAAGAGTGGTCAATCTTGCAAATTCCGCTAAAACCATAGAGAAAGGACAGATAATTGGAAATTGCCGGGCAATTTCGGCAATTGTAAACTGTGAAAGCCAGCCGCGAGACACAAAAATGAAGATACCAGCTGATAAAAAGGTACTCGACGATCTTACGAAAGAATGGAGCAAAGACTTATCCACAGAGCAGAGGAGGACTGCCAGCCAACTTTTGGCAAGACATTGGTCAGTATTTGCTGAAAAGGGTAAAAACGAAGGCAGAACAAAGATGGTGAAACACACAATCAACACTGGTGACGCCAAACCCATCCGTCAAGCGTCAAGAAGAGTTCCTCTGGCAAAGAGAGAAGAGGTGAATGTATTGCTGAAGGAAATGCATCAGACCAACGTCATAGAGCCATCAGCGAGCCCCTGGAGTTCTCCAGTGGTATTAGTCAAGAAGAAGGATGGCTCCACACGTTTTTGTGTAGATTATCGTAAACTAAACGAGGTAACGAAGAAAGATAGTTATCCATTACCTCGCATCGACGATACGTTGGACACACTTTCTGGTTCAAATTGGTTCTCAACGCTGGATTTACAAAGCGGATATTGGCAAGTGGCAGTAGACGAACAAGACAAGGAAAAGACAGCATTCAGTGCCGGTGATGGACTATGGCAATTTTTGGTGATGCCATTCGGTCTGTGTAATGCTCCAGCTACATTTGAACGCCCAATGGAACATGTGCTAAAGGGTCTCCACTGGAAAACGTGTCTGGTGTACCTAGACGACATCATCGTTATGGGAAAGGACTTCGAGGACCACTTGAAGAATTAGGAAGAAGTATTGATGCGATTAGGGTTGAAGCTGAGCGCAAAGAAATGCTCGTTCTTCAAGAAAGAAGTCAAGTACCTTGGACATAAAGTCACACCTGAAGGAGTACACACAGATCCAGATAAGATAGACTCAGTAAGGGAGTGGCCAAGACCAACTAGTTTGCATGAGCTACGCAGCTTCTTGGGTCTTTGCACCTATTACAGACGCTTTTTTCCAGGCTTTGCAGACGTGGCTGGTAGTCTGCATGCATTAACGAGGAAGAATTGTCCTTTTGAGTGGAAAAGCGAACAGGAGAAGGCATTCAACAAATTGAAAGAGGTATTGTGTACGGCTCCGATCCTTGCGTATCCAATTCCTGGCGAAAAATTTATTTTGGATACAGATGCAAGTGGCTTCGGGATTGGAGGTGTCCTGTCGCAAGTTATTGACGGACATGAAAGAGTAATAGCCTACTTCAGCAAGATCTTATCAAAGCCAGAGCGAAATTACTGTGTAACACGGAGAGAACTTTTGGCGGTTATGCAGTGCGTGAAGCACTTTAACAAGTACTTGTATGGACAAAAGTTCTTGTTGAGAACGGATCACGCTGCTCTGCGCTGGCTATTACAGTTCAAAAATCCCGAAGGTGAGGTTGCGGGATGGATTGAGAGACTCCAAAGCTACGATTTCACAATAGAACATCGCAGAGGTAAAACCACGGGAATGCTGATGCACTATCACGACGTCCTTGCAGTATGGAATGTAAGCACTGTTCTAAAGCTGAAGGGAAAGAAGGAGTAGTCGATGTGCGCTTAATGGCTGTTTTACCAGACGATGAATGGACAGCGGAAAAGATAAAAGAAGAACAACGAAATGACCTAGATTTGGCAAAAATCGTATCAAGTAAGAATGAAGGAAAACGGCCTGATTGGAACGAAATCTCGACTGAAAGTCCCATAACTAAAGCATATTGGGCTCAATGGAATAGCTTAAAGCTGCAAGATGGATGCCTATTCCGCCTGTGGGAGAGCGAAGATGGAAAAACCACGAAGAACTTGATTGTGGTACCCAAGGCAAGAATAAGCGAAATTCTCAAGGAATACCATAGTGGGCCAAGCGGAGGGCATTTGGGAATAACAAAAACAGCTGAGAAAATTAAAACACGATTTTAGTGGGTTGGTTGCCAGCAATCGGTAGTTGACTGGATTAGTGCTTGTGAAAAGTGTACAGCTGACAAGGGACCGAGCCGTCGCAGTCAGGGGAAGATGCATTTATGCAACGTGGGAGCGCCATTTGAGCGAATTGCATTGGACATAGCAGGTCCGTTTCCAATTAGTGATTCCGGCAACAAATATGTTCTCGTCATAATCGACTATTTTAGTAAATGGCCAGAAGTATACCCCATTCCCGATCAAAAAGCTAAGACCGTTGCAGATGCATTTATCAATAATTGGGTCTGCAGATTCGGAGCTCCCCTCGAGTTGCACTCGGATCAAGGCAGAAATTTCGAGTCAACAATATTCAGGGAAATGAGTGAATTGATGGGCATACGCAAAACTCGTACAACCCCTTTGCACCCACAATCTGATGGAATGGTTGAAAGATTTAATCGTACGCTTGAGGAACACCTAAGAAAAGTCGTGGACAGAAACCAGAAAGATTGGGACCAACACATACCCCTCTTCTTAATGGCATACCGATCGGCAACTCACGATACAACATCTACAACACCAGCTAAGGCTATTTTCGGTTGTGACATAAGATTGCCTGATTACGGAAGTTTCATGCAGCAGTTATGTAGCTGACAAACGAAGACAGCTGAATGAAATTCATGGAACCATCAGAAAGCGCACACAACTGATGAGTGATAAAATGAAAGCCAGATATGATCTACGAGCAAACTCCAAGGGATTTCAGGAAGGGCAGCTAGTTATGCTTTATAATCCGCAAAGGAGAAAGGGATTATCGCCAAAACTGCAAACACACTGGGAAGGCCCTTATAAGGTGATAAAGCGGCTCAACGATGTAGTATACCGCATCCAGTTGGCGAGAAATGCCAGGAGCAAAATGAAAGTCGTTCATTTAGAGAGGTTATCTCCTTATAAAGGTTGCAGTACTATCCTTGCAGTACGAACAAGTTTAAGCGGAGGGCAGTGAAACGTGATAGCTCAGTGAAAAGGGATTGCATACTTTTAGGATCCCATCTGGAGAATGAGTGCCCCCTGTGAGTCAAGATGCGAACTATTCGAATAAAAGCTTATTCAAGAACCATCTGTCGGTAATATCAAAAAGAATATTCTCGACTTCTGTCGAAATGGATCGAAAATTCTAGAAAGTACGAGAATGGCGTAGAAGTTTCTACACCAACCATTCGAAAACTATAAAAGCGACAAGACTGTTCAAAGTCGAAGGCAGTAGATCAGAGACCGTAAAAGTGTGTACATCTAGCATTATAATCAAAGCATCAGTATTTGTAATTGTGTAAAGTGATGAAATTCATTAGTAAATAAAGTGACTAATGGTTTGTGAATTAAAGTGCAAATAATAACTAAGTAAACTTTAAGCCTAATATTAAATGTGTAAATAGCAATAATTAAATAAAGCTAATTATTTAAATTTAACCAGCGATTGTTTGATTACTACACAATCCAGTGGTACGAGTCCGAGTACAGAGAGTTAGAGAAATTGTCAGGAGGGCAATTTTGTAACAGAGTAAATTGTCAAGAGGGCAATATCGTAACAATATATTCATTTTTTCAAAGCTTTGATTTTTCTTGTCGACATTAAATTTTAATTTTTTAATATACTTGACGTCATTTATTGATGTACATTCCCATATTTGAAGGTGATAAGTCTCCTGAGATATGCAATTTCTCAATTTCTTATTTTCATTTTTATTTCCCTCTTCATTTATTTCATTTTTATTTGCCTCTTCATTTGTTTTATTTTTATTTGCCATCCCTCTCGTGATTACTAGGGTTCTTGTGGCTTTTCATCAATTTCTTTCGGTATCGTTTCTTTTAGAATGTCCGAGTCAATTTGTATTCTTGACAATGCATCTGCATTTGTATTCATCTTTCCTGTTTTATATACTGAAACGTGATAGCACAGTGAAATGTGATTGCATACTTTCAGGATCCCATCTGAAATTCAGAATGAATGCCCCCTGTGAGTCAAGATGCGAACTATTCGAATAAAAGCTTATTCAAGAACCATCCGTCGGTAATATCAAAAAGAATATTCTCGACTTCTGTCGAAGTGGATAGAAGCTTCTAGAAAATCCGAGAATAGCGTGGAATTTTCGACTCAAACCATTCGAAAACTATAAAAGCGACAAGACTGTTCAAAGTCGAAGGCAGTAGATCAGAGACCGTAACAGTGTGTGCATCTAGCATTATAATCAAAGCAGCAGTATTTGTAATTGTGTAAAGTGATGAAATTCATTAGTAAATAAAGTGACTAATGGTTTGTGAAATAAAGTGCAAATAATAACTAAGTAAACTTTAAGCCTAATATTAAATGTGTAAATAGCAATAATTAAATAAAGCTAATTATTTTAATTTAACCAGCGATTGTTTGATTACTACACGATCCAGTGGTACGAGTCCGAGTACAGAGAGTTAGAGAAATTGTCAGGAGGGCAATTTTGTAACAGAGTAAATTGTCAAGAGGGCAATTTCGTAACAATACTATGTTGAAATCATAGTCACTGAGGTCTAATCTAATTCTGGCCATTTTAGATGAAGGGTTTTTATGAGAGAATAGTGATATCAGTGTCGATGGTCAGTTACTACCGTGAACTTTTGACCATATAGATAGGGTTTGAAGAAGTTAATACTCCAATGTATTGCTAGTAGCTCTTTTTCTATTACTGGCTTATTCAAATCGTGTTTTTGTAATTTTTTTTGCTAGCATATGATATTGGTAATTCTTGTCCTATTTCGCCTTGATAGTACGGCGCCTAATGCATAATTCGATGCATCTGTAGTTAATATGAAGGGTTTATTAAAATTTGGGTATTGCAATAGTGGTGGGTTTATTAATTTTAGTTTAAGAGTTTCAAAAGATTTTTGGCATTCATCTGTCCATACAAATTTGGCTGATTTCTTTTGTAAGGAGTTTAAACATTTTACAATATCTGCAAAATCTGGTATGAATTTTCTATAGTAGTTGCAGAATGCAACGCATCTTCTTACTTCGTCTGCGTTTTTCGGTTGAGGGTAATTTTTAACAGTCTCGTATTTTGCTGGGTCAGTTTTAACTCCGTCTTGTGTAATCAAATGTCCTAAATATACGACTTCTGGTCTCAGAAAGTTGCATTTTGCTGCGTTTAATTTTAAGTTATGTTGTTTTAGTCTGTCTAGTACTTTGATTAAATTTTGGTTATGGTGGTTTACATTGCATCCATAGATGATTATGTCATCTACATAAAGGAATGCTTCTGAGTCAAGTCCTGAGAGTGCTATTGTTAACATTCTCTGAAAGCTGTTGGATGAAATTTTTAGTCCGAAAGGTAGTCTTTTAAATTGATAATGTCCATTGGATGTGGAAAAAGCTGTTAATGATCGTGATTGTTTTTCTAATTTTATTTGATGAAATGAACTGGTCATGTCTAAGGTTGAGAACCATTTTGCTCTGCCTAACTTGTCTAGAATGTCTTCTAGGCGAGTTAGCGGGAATTTATCATTTACTATTTTGTCATTCAGTTTTCTAAAATCCACTACAAGTCTCCATTTCTTTTTGTCAATAGTGTTCTTTTTAGGAACCAAAAGGAGTGGAGCATTGTATGGGCTGACTGAAGGTTCAATGATATCCTCCTGTAGCATTTTCTTTACCTGTTCATTCACAATTTCTGTGTGTGTGTGTGGCAGTCTGTAGTTTTTAATGTAAACGGGGGTGTTGTCATGTGTCGTTATGTTTTGTGTGTAAAAATTGTTTGTCGAAAGTGGTTCGTCTTCAAGATGAAAAACTTCTTGGTATTGTCTTAGGATGTTTATGAGTTGGGTTTTTGTAATTTCGTCTGTGGAGTTAAAATTTAAAGTTTCAATGATTTTCTGTAGTCTATTTTCATTGAAATTATCTTGCGTACTGTACTTTAGTACGTCATAATTTTTTAGTGAGTCAGTTACAAATTGTATGCCGTCTAAAGTTACCTCTTTGTTTGTTGTATTTAGAATTTTTATGTGGGTTATACCACTTTTGGGTGCTATTGAGTTGCTGAGAAATATGCCTTCTTTTAATTCTTTATTTAGAATTATTTTGTCTTCATTTATGTTTAATGCTTGTATTATTTCTGTTCTTGCTGGTATTTTTATTTTTTGAGTATCGTGAGATTCAGTGTGCATGGGTATAATGAATGTTTGTTTGTTTACGTACGCGGAAATTGTAAACGTTTCATAATCGACTTTACATATATATTTTTCAAAAAAAATCCCTACCTAGAATGCCATCTGTTTCTATTGGAAATGTTTTGTTTACTAATTGGAAAGGGTGGTTGCAAGATTCTTCTCCAATATCTATGTAATTGTAATTCTATTTGACCTTCAGAATATACCTCTTCGTTTGTTATGCCTGTTAATTTGCATTTGTCATCAGGAAAGTATTCGTGGTTTTCTAATTTGCTACTTATTTTGCATAATGAGATGTCGGCACCTGTGTCTATCAAAAATGTAATTTTTTGCTTTTTGTGTGTCAGCGTGACGAAATTTGTGTGGTTATCCGAGATTTTATACACATTTAATTTTGGTTGTCCAGAATGGTTATGCATTCTGGGCCTTGTTCGTTTCCCGCATCGTGTATCATGTTTATGCCGCGATTTTTGTTTGAGTTGTAATTGTTGTTGTTGTTCTGCTGTCTGCCTTGTGAGTTGTAGCTGTTGTTGTGTCTGAAGTTGTTGTTATTTTGATTATTGGGGTGTGTGTTGTTGTGGTTATTGTTTCTTTGACTGTAATTTGTATTGCTACGGTTATTGTTTCTGTTGTTTGCATGGTTAGTGTTGTTGTAGTTATTTTTGTCATAGCGTGTGCTGAAATTTTGTCGTGGTGTTGTTTGTGTATTGTGGAGAAGGGTTGAATGAATTATATTTGCGCGGAGCGTTGAAATTAGACTTTGTACCTTGTGAGTTGAATGAATTATGTCTTACTTGCATCAGCTGTGATGTGTTCGGCATTATTCTAGATTCGCTCTCAAGTTCAAGTGCCAATTCTGTTGCTTCTGCTAGATCTTTCGGTCTTGCAGCAAAAATTGTCGCTTTGTAATTCTCATTCAGTCCTTTCTTGAAAGTCTCCAATGCTAACTTGTTGTTTGTTTTTATTATTGCGTTCTTTTCTGCTTGTGTAGCTGTCTCTCCTAAATTGTGTATGTTAAGTCTGTTTAAACTTTCTATTATTGTCAGAATTTTTTCTTTGTACGAGTTAATTCCTGAATTCCTTTGTTGTAGATTAGTTAGTCTAGCTTGTAGCTGTGGTATTGTTGTCGCGTCTTTGTACCTCTGTTGTAGTAGAGTGGTAAGTGTATTTAAGTCTTCTGGTTTTGTGTAACCTCCTATTGCTGTTCTTACATTGGCAGATAATTTGGCATGGTAGATACATATACTAGTAAATCTGTCTGTCTTGACTCGTTGAGTGATTTGTTTATCAGCTCAGCGGTGATTATGAAACTATCTAATTCTCTGAAGTTGCCCGTAAATGTGGGTAGAGATTTTGATGCCGTTTCTATGCTAAAAGATGCCATGTTGTCTATTGGTTCAGTCTCTTCTGTTAATTGTTTTAATAAAATTGTTTTTATATATACTCGTACTGGTGTTTTGTCATAAAATTGTTTTCTATTTCTTAAAATTTAAGCTCAAAATGTATTTCATTTTAATCTGATTTTACATCAAGATTTTTTTTTTTATTATTATTATTATTTTTTTTTGTCATAAAATTGTTTTCTATTTCTTAAAATTTAAGCTCAAAATGTATTTCATTTTAATCTGATTTTACATCAAGATTTTTTTTTATTATTATTATTATTTTTTTTTGTTTACGTCCGTACGTTATCATTTTTAATCTATTTTGCTTTTTTCGCAGTACATTTTTGGGAAGTTTGAGCTATATTAATTTTATAGTTTTTAGTTTTCTAATGCTTTTGTTTCATTTCAATACATATAAGAATTATTACTAATACATAATATAAATAATTTTAGCAATAAAATGTTTATATTTTAAAGCAAACATCAAATTGTTGATTAACATTATAAATCAATATCAAATTTTAATTCAATTACTCGTAGTAGTCGTACTTTAATATGATTGTTTGTTTTCTCTATTCTTCTTCCTTTTTCTCCAATTATTTTATCACTGCTTCTTGTTTTCTCTCTTCGTCTTCTTTTCTATCTGTTGCTTCTTCTCTATATGCTTCTTTTTTTCTCCTTGACTTATTCTTTGCTCTCTCCTTCGTCATTTTTCCAATTTTTGAGTCAAATTGGCTGCGTCAGTTGCTCCTTCTTTTTAATTTGTCGCCTCTTGTACTCTTCGATTGCGGGTCACAGTTGATAATCTTTGATGGGACATAAGCTGGAAATGCATGGTAGTTGGCACGTATTCTTACATATGCAGGAATATTGGTCCACCGTTTCTGGATAATTTTCAAGATCTTCTTCAGGCTATTGCAGGATCGGTTGCACGATTGGTCGCAGGATCTTTGGCTGCTTTTCAAGTTGTGGATCGGTTGCAGGATTATTGGTTGCCTTTCAGGTCCCAGGTCAGTTGCAGGAACGGTTGCAGGATTATTGGCTGCCTTTCAGGTCCCAGGTCAGTTGCAGGATCGCCATGTAGGGTATGTTGAAAAGTTAGGCTGGCAGGATCGCCATGTAGGATATGTTGATTGTTGGTCACGCAGGATCGGCATTCAATTCATTTGCAGATTCTATACAATGTATAGATGCAAAAGAGCACTATAAAGAAGAAATGCCTGACACGAAGCGGAAAGACGCCCTCAGTAAAGGTTTTGACCGGTAGAGTGTGCCGTTGGCCAAGTTATTGTTTGTGCTGTTCTAAGTCTTTCCTGACTTAGAGCACGAGAGATAAAATAATAAACTAATGCGAGTAGCAGTTTCAGTTGTCTTCAGATTAACTCTGCTTTATTTGGTGGCTCGCTGGCCTTTTTATATTATTGAATTCTTATTGTTTTCTTATTCTAACTAACATAAAATGTATCTATCTTATTTCCACTAGTTACAAATCATATTCCCGAAATTTGTCTCAAGTATCGGATTACCGATATTATTCATTGACGAATCATCGTCTTTGTTTATATTAATAATTTTGAGTGCAAGTTCAGGGCTAAAGTCACTGCACTGTCCAATATGCATACGCTGCAATATAGGCAGCGTGTGTTATTGCACCACCAAAATGCTTGTGACGATGTGTGGTCGTCAGTGTACACTTGTGTGGTACACTACACCATTCTCTCTCTTCTCATTATTGTTCTTCTTGCATTTTAGCTGCAATGTTTGCCTGCATATTCACATTATGTAATTTATTCACGACCTAAGTCAACATGGTTTAATTTCACGCTGGCCTTGACTTTGAAAATAGAACTGACGCTATTTTATGCTTGTTAATAAAATGCTGATTTCAGTTGCTCATCAAATGAGGAAAATGAGTGTCTACGAGTGTAGTACATTTTAAACATATGTTATTTAGTTGTGAGTTCGCAAATGGAATAACTTTAGTAAGTTATTGTGGAGTTTTTTGGGTTTGCCTTTAATCTTTTCCACCGTGGTAACTGAGCTGCGGATTTCTGCCACTGTGTACGGCCCTAACCACACAGGAGAAAATTTATTTTTCCTAGTTTGGTTCTTCAATAGTACTCGGTCACCCACATGAAAGACTACTGGATTTAGAACCTTGTTGTAGGCTTCTCTGGCTACTCGTTTAGCACGATCTTGGTTTTCTCTAACCAACTCTTGCGCTCGCTGTAGCTGATATTTCCGCACTTTATTTGGGTCATCAGCATTGTATCCTGGCGCACATTTGCACTTCAAATTTGTTGGCATATTGAAATGAAATCCGTAGTGTTCTAAAAGGAGTTTGCTTCGTTGATACATGTACAGTATTGTTGTATACATGCATGGCCGTAGTTAACCACTAAACCTAGTTATAGCCTTTGACAAAGCTACGCAAGTATTCTGCCATTCTTTCTATGACTTCGTTCTAGCGAACCGTTCGCTTCCGGATGATAAGGAGTAATGTGTAATTTCTTAATCCCCAGCATTTAACACGTCTCTGAGAATAATTTTGACACGAAATTCGAACCGTTGTCAGTCACCAACACTTTCGGTATGTTGTAAAGCGCTATAATTTCGTTAAAAAATGCTTTGGCTACCGTACTCGCCTCTGCAACAGGTATGGCTACGCATGCTATATACTTTGAAAAATCATCTTGGAACGTCAAGATGTACTTATTTCCCGAAATTGTCTCAGGTAAAATACCTACAATATCCATGTGAACTTAATCAAATGGTTGTTTCGGTGTGTCAGTTAACACCATTGGCATCTTTGTTAGTCTCGAACTGTTGTTGGCCTGACATTTTGGGCAACTCTTTACATATTTTTTTTATGTCTTTACATATTTTTTTATGTTTCCCGGCGTCTTACCCGTCTGATTCTCTCGTAGGTTATCCAAGACCCCTGGGGTCTACCTAGAGGTCAATCATGGAAACCTTTCAGTACCTCCTGGTCATTCTCGAGCCACTCTACACTGTTGGCTAGCTGTTTGTCTCTTTCGTCATTCGTTTCTTTTATTTCTGCTGCTCTGGGACAATTACTGACCGTTTAGCAGTGGTCTTCTACCTGTCGGCCTTTGCCTTTGCTCTAATTTGAACTACCGATATCTTTTGCTTTGGTGGCACTCTACTTTTTTTTAATATTTCATATATTTATTTATTGTATCTTCTAAGCTTAGACTAACAATAAGTAAGCATATCTTACAAACTAAATAATTAATATTAATACACCTTGGCAATGCTTAGTGCTTTGTAGTAATCACAATGTTATATGTTAGTTACTGTAATAAATGTTATATTAGTGTTTGTACATGATTAAGGTGTCGATGTTATGACTGGTGATTATGATTAAGGTGTCGATGACTTGGAACCCTATTACATGCTAGTATCCTGGCTAGAAGATTGGGTGCTCTTTGATTTTTTGCGCATATTTTAAGCTGGCGTCAAAGATTTCCTTTTCTTACGAGCGGAATGTTCAGATCTTTGTGAATGTTTGTATTATTTATAAACCAAGGAGCCCCAGTAATGGTTTTTAGAATTTTGGACTGCGCTCTTTGAATCAGTTCTATGTTAGAGTT
The DNA here is from genome assembly GCA_920105625.2 of Clusia tigrina. Taxonomy (NCBI): domain Eukaryota; kingdom Metazoa; phylum Arthropoda; class Insecta; order Diptera; family Clusiidae; genus Clusia; species Clusia tigrina. The sequence continues at coordinate 370,395,796 of OV050030.1, forward strand.
GCTTGCGCCGCCCCACAACTGGCTACCGTAAGTCCAAATTGGTTTTATGATGGCTTTGTACAGCAGTGTTTTATATTCTAGGCTCAACCTGGAATTTTTGTGCATGAGCCAGTGTAGGCTATTTGCTTTCAAAGTCATTTGTTTGTTTTTGGCTTCGATGTGGCGCTTCCATGTCAAACGTGGGTCAAGATGAATTCCTAGGTACTTCACCTCCTTTGCTTGAGGAATAGGAACGTTGTTTAGTTTTATCGCTGGACATGTACCTTTTTTTATAGTAAAGGTAATATGCGTACTTTTCGATTCATTAACGTTTATTCGCCAGTCAGCCAACCAATTTGTTACTAGGACCAGATGATCTTCTAAGTCACGGGATGCGATTTTGGGATTCGGATGAATGCTAAGGATAGCTGTATCGTCTGCGAAAGTTGCTGTTGTTAAATATTTGTTGGTAGGCAGATCTGAGGTAAATAGTAGATACAACACCGGACCTAGCACGCTTCCTTGTGGTACGCCAGCTTTGATGTCAAAGCATTTAGAGTAAGCATTATTGTACCTTACTTTGAACTTTCTGCCCCTCAGATACGATTCCAATATGTCGTGTACTTTTGTGGGCAACAGTTTTTTTATTTTGTAAATAAGCCCCTCGTGCCAGACCTTGTCAAACGCCTGCGCCACATCTAAAAAGATGGCTGAACCATATTGCTTTTTGTCGAATGCGTTTTTATCTCGTTCACTATTCGATGAACCTGCTCTATTGTACTATGGTGTTCGCGGAAGCCAAATTGGTGAGTGGGAATAGTGCGTTTATCGTTTATATGCGGCATTAGTTTTGCAAGAAAAAGCCTTTCTAGGAGTTTTGATAAGATAGGCAGGAGGCTAATCGGTCTATATGATGACGATTGGAAGGGGTCTTTTCCTGGTTTCGGGATCATTGTGATTACTGAGACTTTCCAGGCATTAGGAAAGTATCCTAAGCGCAACAAACCATTAAATAGTGAAGGAAGTAAGATGATGCCATTTGGGGTAACTCCTTTATCATTTTTCCAGTAATGAGGTCGTGTCCTGGAGCTTTGTTAAGAGCAAGGTTACTAATCGCATTACTTACTTCTTTTGTTTTTAATTTAATATGCGAGCATGTTGTATCTGGCGAGGGGGTTAATATTAGTTTATTGGTATTGCGAGGTGGGTTGGGGGTAAAAACATCTCTTAAGTGTTCGGCGAAAACAGCAGACTTTTCATCATCGCTTCTTGCCCAATTTCCGTTTTTTGTACGAATCGGTGGAATTCCGCGTGTAGGTGCTTTTCAGTAAGGAGAATATCGATTTGGGTTGAGGTTTGTGGGCGCCGGATGCTGTTGCAGTTGTTGTCACGCTTGTCCGCAGAGTGGCGCACAGCTAATCTTAGGGTCGAGGTAAATTGTTCCAGAAATGTTTCAATGTCCTCATTAGTTTTGAGATGTGGGTTTAGGCTGAGATGACTATTGATGTATTTTCTGTATTTCAGCCAGTTAGTTTTAGTGGGGTGAATTCGTAGGTAGGGCGTAACTTTTTGTTCAGATGTATTATAATAGGAGAGTGATCTGAAGAGAGGTCGTTAAGGTGTTCTACTTTGAGTTGCTCTCGTTTTAGGTTTCTTGCAACTCCAAAATCAATAAGGTCAGGTAACTTACGTGGGTCTGTCGGCCAGTACGATGGATGTCCTGAAGAGATAATATCAATCAGTCATGAACTGCGTCATACATTGTGTGAGTGTTGCTATCATTCCTTCAAAATTATGCAGATTTGAACCAGTCCCGGACTGCTGATCCTTCCCTAACTTAAGTACCCCTGCATACGTCGTCCCTGTGTCGGGGTATGGAATTGACTTCTGTGGTTGTGCAATGGGCGGTATATTTGGACTAGGTTGAGTGCGCTTATTCTTTAACTGAGGGTCATTGTTCTTAATTTCCTGGTATACAGGGCAATCTCTGTAGTTGGCAGTATGGTTACCACCACAATTACTGCACTTTCTAGCAGCTCTATCAGTTTTAGTCTTCGTACATTCTGATGTGTAAATCACCACAGGCAACACATACACTACGAAGAGTGCAGTAGGACCTTGTGTGCCCAAATTCTTGGCAATTAGAACATTGAACTGGGCCGTTTCGTTTGAGAGGCTCCTCCACAGTAATTCTGCGATGTATAAGATAGCGGAGATTATAAATACCATGCACTTCTCCTTTTTTAAGCTTTTGGCTTTCAGGCTCTAATTCTACTCGAAACAATGGCTGAGGGATTCTATTGCGATTTATTATATTTGTAATATAGCGGGCAGCGAACCCTGCTTCATGTAGTGCTTCTTTGACTTCAGCAGGGGGAATATCTGATTCATGTCCCTTTATGACAATGGTAAGGCCTTTGCTACTTTTAAGCTGATAGGTGTAGTAGCTTTTTTTCTCAGTGTCGAAGTTCTTTATAACCACTCTGTAATTGCTCTCACTATGTATTTGGATTTTTGTTTCCTGGATATTTCCTTTAACAAGAGGGGTGACATGGAAATTTTTAGGACCAATGAGCTCGGTAAGCTTTGCAACTAATATACTGGAGTTACGTTCTCGTAGGTAAATGGGAGGTGGTTTGAATATAATATTAGGTTTGGGTGCGTCTGCCTCCTCAGCACTTTGAAATAGTGCGAAGCGATTATTACTAGAGATTAGGCTCTCGCTAGTTTTGCTGATTTTTGTGATGTTAGTTTTGATTGCACTCGATTTTGGGCTTCGCTTGCGCTTGTTTATAAGGATATACCTATCTACACCCGTTTGTGATGTTCCACTTTTCCCTGCTGGGTTGCTTGAAAAATTTTTGGTTGAGTGGTTTGCATTGATGGTTGGTGTGAGTGCATTTTCAGTGCGCTCAGCCACTGTTGGCGAATTTGTTCTAGCACGATCGGACGAGTGAGAGAGAGTGTTGGTAATAGCCAATAATGCACACCACTTGTTGTCTGAAAGGTTTATTAGCTACTACTTAAATATACAATAAGTCAATATGTTAGAAGGTAAACTTAATGTTAAAGAAAAAAGAGGAAAACAAATGTAATGGAGTATCAACCGATTGTTCGGGTTGCATTGCAGAAGTTATACATATTTACTAATACTATTCACACTACTATTTACACTAGGGCAATTCATTATGTATTCAATACTCCCTCTCAAACCGAACATTATTGGACAAATCTTTATTTTTAATCTCGAATCTTAATTCAATAACTTTATACAATTCAAAATTAAATTAAAATTCAAATTAAAATAATTCAATTAAATCAAAACTTTATATAATTCAAAATTAAGCTCAACAATAAAGTTTCATTCAATTCATTATTCAATCATTCCCATTGCTTTTGTTAATTGAAGATGTTTAATTTTTGCTAGATTTTTTGTTAAGATATCTGCAACCATATTGTTAGACGGAACATATTCTAATTTTATGCTATCATTCTGAATTGCATCTCTAATAAAATGATATCTTATGCCTATGTGTTTCGTTCTTCTGTGGTAGATGTGGTTCTTTGCCAGTTGATGTGAACTGAGATTGTCGCCTCTTATTAGCATTGGTCTATTTCTGGGATGGAAACCTAATTCCTGCAGTAGTCTTCTCAGATAAATACCTTCTCTTGCACCAGAACATAGTGCAATGTACTCAGCTTCAGTCGTACTTAATGCAGTCACGCTCTGCTTCTGCGATTTCCAGGATATCGCACCACCGCTTAGCATGAAGACGTAGCCAGAGTATGATTTACGGTCTATAATATCACCGCCCCAATCAGCGTCGACATACCCATGGACGTCTGCGCCACCTTGTTGGTAATGTAGTTTATATTCAATGGTTTTTGACAGGTACCGAAGAATGTGCTTCGCGCCTTGCTCATGTTCTTCGTAAGGACTCACATTACATTGAGCCAACTTATTTACAGAATGTGCAATATCAGGCCTGGTTGATATTGCCAAATACATCAGTTCTCCAATTAGTTTCTGGTAACGGGTCTGGTCAATTCGCTTAGAGTTATTGCTGCCACATGCAATTTTGAATCCAGGGTCTAATGGTGCTGCAACTTGACGACAGTTCTCCATATTATATTGTTGCAACAGGCTTCTGATGTAATTTGTCTGGCAAACAGAAATCGCCCCAACCTCACCATCACGGTCAATCTCCCATCCAAGGAAGTGTTTCAGAGGGCCTTTGTCAACTAACAGGAACTCTGCAGCTAACAAGCTTTTGATGGCCTCGACCTCGGCCAATGATGAACAACCTATAATTATATCAACATAAACTGCGATTAATATTAACGTACCTTTGTCTTGTTTTTTATAAAGACATTTTTCGTGATCGCAAGGAGCGAAACCCAGTTTCTTCAGGATAGAGTCCAAAGTTAAGTGCCATTTTCGTCCAGATTGTTTAAGGCCATAAATGGCTTTATTTAGCTTCAACACTTGATTTGGATTCCTTTTATCAATAAAACCTTCTGGCTGATGCATGTAGCACTCTTCGTTTAAGGTACTGTTAAGATATGCCGTTGTTATGTCCAATTGATGCAGATGCATTTCGTACTTTGCTGCAAGGGCCAATAACATCCTTATAGTAGCGTAGCGTATAACTGGTGAAAAGGTTTCATAGTAATTCAGGCCATACTCCTGACTGCAGCCTTTAGCCACAAGTCTTGCTTTGAACCGTTCAATACTGCCATCTTTGCCTCGTTTGACGCTGTACACCCATTTACATTTGATTGCTTTCTGGTTGTCAGGAAGTGCTGTTATAGACCATGTGTTGTTTTGGATTAACGATTTATATTCATTCTCCATCGCGCACTGCCATTTATTTGAAAACTCATGACTAAGTGCTTCTTTAAAGGTTTCCGGGATCTTGATACCATCTGTGATACTCATAACATTTTCAACATTAGGAAATAGTTTTGGCTTAGTTTGTTTAGTGGCATTAACTGTAATTTCCCTTCCTCGTAAAACTTTTACATTGCTCTCGATTGTTAGTTCATCAAATTCTTCTTCATTTGCAGGGGTAACACTAGCTACATTGCTTTCTGAGCTTTCTGATACTTCTATGGGAACAACACCCATCTCCATTTCTCTCTCTTTATTAATCTGATTTGTATCTTCACTCTTTTCAGGCTCTAAAAGGTCTTGATAATCATTTCTCTTATTGCATGCATTAAGCTTTGATTCGTCAAATAACACGTCCCTCTTTTCAACAACTCTGTGTGTGTTTCTATCATAGAGACGATACGCTTTTGATGTAAGGGAATACCCTACCATTCGAAACTCTTGGCCCTTAGGTTAAGCTTATTCGTTTGAGTTTTATCAAGCCCTATTGCCAAGCATCCAAAAACCCTCGAGTGACTAACTTCTGGCTTACGTCCTGACCAGGCTTCAAAAGGGGTGATACAGCTTAGTGCTTTCGTTGGACACCTGTTACGAATATAAACTGAAGTGGAGATCGCTTCTGCCCACAAACAATCACTTAAGTTCGACTGGCAAAGCATACTTCTAGCCATTTCTTGCACAGTACGATTGAATCTCTCGGCGACTCCGTTTTGTTGCGGTGTATATGCAACTGTTAATTGCCTTACAATTCCGTTTTCATTTAGATACTTATCAAATGCTTTATTTAAAAACTCCTTGCCATTATCTGTTCTAAGTACTTTAACTTTTCTACCGGTTTGCCGCTCAGCCATTTCTTTGAAAATTTTAAACTTATCAAGGCATTCGTCTTTGGATTTCAAAAAATATACAAAAGCCCTTCTCGATTTGTCATCAATAAAACTGATGAAGTATTTTGCACCTCCAATCGAAACAGTTCTAAAGGGGCCGCACACATCACTATGTATCAAATCTGAAATACCGTCTGCTCTAGTGGCTTGTTGCGGAAATGGTAGCATATGAATTTTTGATTTCATGCATATTTCACATTTAACATCTTTTGGGACACTACTTATCTCTATTCCTTTAGCCATGTTCTTTGTGCACAATACACTCATGCTTTTGAAATTAAGATGGCCTAGCCTGTTGTGCCATTTGATAATTTTTTCATTAGAATCATTAAAAAACGCATTCTCAATTTTTTCTTCGATTATAAAAAGGCTATCTCTTTTCACTGCTTTTAGAATGGCTTTGTTGCTTTTATCATTTATTGTAGCCGAATTTATATTAAATATAACAGAAAATCCTTTGTTTACAATTTTACCCACAGACAAGAAATTGTGTTTTAAATTGGGAATGTGCAGCACATCATTCAACAAAAAGGAACAACAATAAGTGTTGATTTTAACCGTGCCTCTGCCTACTACCTCTGTATAATTGTTGTCTGCTAAGCGGACTTTTTCTTTCACTTTCTCATATGTTGAGAACAGCGCGCGGTCGACGCAAAGATGCGACGTCGCGCCGCTGTCGGCGCACCACTCAATATGCTCATCATGTTGTTCACTGGTGCTTTTATTATTAGCAGCATTGGTTACAGCGAAAGAGAATTCTTCCTTTCTTCTACTTTGCTTTGGCTTTTTACAGTTAGCAGCAAAGTGACCGGTTTTACCGTAATTGAAAGAAGTAATTACTTTGCTTTTATAATAATGTAATAATGTAAATAGTAGTGTGAATAGTACTAGTAAATATGTATAACTTCTGCAGTGCAACCCGAACAATCGGTTGATACTCCATTACATTTGTTTTCCTTTTTTTTCTTTAACATTAAGTTTACCTTCTAACATATTGACTTATTGTATATTTAAGTAGTAGCTAATAAACCTTTCAGACAACAAGTGGTGTGCATTATTGGCTATTACCAACAGGTTATGGGCCCAGGCGAGATTTGAAGCCTAAGTGTTGTGCAAATTAAAATAAATTTATAAATTTATTTTAAAAAGTAAAAAAGGAAGTGATTGCAATGAGCAACAATGTAATTGAGCGTTTGTCTGAGAACAATTATGAGTTCTGGGCAATACAAATGCGAAGCCTTTTAATAGGCGCTGATTTGTGGTCTTGTGTGAGTATAAGGCCTGATGACTCCAAAGAAGTTTCGAAGGGTGAAAAGTCGGAGAAAAAAGATGGCTCAAAGGATAAAGACACTTCATCGAAATGGGAGAGGATGGATGAAAAGGCATTGGCGCTAATTATTTTAAACGTGTCGTCATCGCAACTGTGCCACATAAAACATGCAAAAACTTCAAATGACGCTTGGAAGACGGTTAAGGATGTACATCAACCCAGTGGACTGGCAAGGAAAGTATCTTTATATAAAAAACTAATCAATATGAAAATGAAAGAAAGTGAGAAACTGGTAAATCACATTAAAGAGTTTACAGAAATAGTTGAAAATATGACAGAATTGAAAATTGAAATATCTGAAGAACTATTAACATTGATTTTGCTTGCCAGTCTACCCAAATCATTCGCCAATTTTGTTATTGCTATAGAGATTAGGGATGAATTGCCTAAGCTTGCCGTTTTAAAGTCAAAATTAATAGAAGAAGGGGTCAGAAGAAGTGATCAGTCAAAGTCGAATGAAGGTGAAAATGATCCAACAGCATTTGCTGTGCATAAAGGCTTTAACGAACAAAGGAAAAGAAGAACATATAAAAACAACTGTAATGGAGTATCAACCGATTGTTCGGGTTGCACTGCAGAAGTTATACATATTTACTAGTACTATTCACAGTACTATTTACACTAGGGCTATTCATTATGTATTCAATAGAGAGACGTGGATGGAACCTGTTTGCACTCTTTAGTTATGGACGCCGTTGGGCTGGGTGTTGAACATTGAGCGCTCCAAGAGGGCGCATGCGCAGAGAGTGCCAGAGACACTTTTGGACATTGGTTCTGGTTTGAGTGCGAACTGTGTGTACTTACACTTGCATTGTTAAGTGCAGTCGCAATTGAACGCTGTGGGGTTGCAGTCGCATGAGGGCCGCTGCTCGGCCGCTCACCGTTGTGGGACAGGCTACCTCCGCTCGCTTGTCTCTGTTTTACAGGCAAAGGTGTTGAGCGAACCACATTCGTCGTCAAACCGCTATCGACAGTCATGCCGAGAACATCCGACCTTGCATTGGGGAGAGAAGGTAACATACTGTACTCACTCAGTTGCGCGATTACCGGACGCTGCTGGGAAAGCGACTGAGGCAGATCAGGTGTTGGTGCAAGTGCAGGCACACTTTGAGGGCGCATGCGCTGAACAGGAGAGCGCACAGGGTGAGTGGAAGAGCGCAATACGCTCATCCGCTGACCGCTATAGTTCCGCTTCTTTATTAGAAGCTAACACAAATTCAAATTTTAAGTGTAAAAACTGATATTTGATATTTCGCACAAACTCCTTTTGCCAATTTCACTCACTGACTTTAATTATGCGTCTATTTCGCTAGGCTTAAAACTCGAAACATTAAATTATTTCACTTTAAATCACAATATAATTGAGGAGCAACCGAAAAACACGTCCGAACTCTCTTGCTTTCGATTGAACAACACTCTACTAAGTGCATCTGCATTTAAGTTCTTTTTCCCAGGTTTGCATATGATTTCAAAATCATACTCAGACAATTTTTGCAACATGCCAACCGAGATGTTTGAACTTTAAGATTCGCTATGCCTCTCAGCGGTTGATGGTCGGTATAAATTCTGAACGGGCGTCCTAGTAGATATTGCCCTAAAATTCTTGATAGCCCACACTAGAAATTCTTTCTCTATTGTGGAGTATCTCTTCTCCGTATCGCTAAGCGCCCTGCTTGCGAATGCTATTGGTCGATCATTACTGACTTCCCCTTGTAACAACACTGCTTCCAATACTTCATTGCTAGTATCGGTGGTTAACACATAATTTTCCTCAAAGTCGGCGTACGCCAAAATCGGTGGCTAGCTAATTATCTCTTTCAGCCTCTCGAATGCTTGCTGACAGATCTCTGTCCATTTGAACTTTGCTTCTTTACGTAGCAACTTATTAATTGGCAATGCAATTCCGGCTAGTCCGTCTACGAACTTTCTATAAGAGTTCACTAGTCCTAGGTATGCTTGCACTTCTTTTCTATTTCTTGGAATTTGCCAAATTCTTTACACATTCCACCTTCTCAGAGTCAGGCAGTGCTCCTGCCTCTCAACAACGATGGCCTAGATAAGCCACTTCTCTTCGTAAGAATTGACACTTCTCTGTTTTCAATTTCAAATTGTTTTCTAGCAATTTCTTAAGCAGCTTGCACAAGCGTTGCGAATGCTGCTGCAAGTTCTTGCCATAGTTCTTCATCTAGATACACAAAACAATCTAACCCTTGCAAGGCTGTTACCACATGGTTCATTAGCCGTTGGAAGGTAGCTGTATTGAATTCATAGTGCCCCAAACCAGTACTAAACGCGGTATTTTGGTTATCTTGGATATCCACCAGATTTTGGTGGTAGCCACTTGCTAAATCAAGTGTAGAAAAATATCTACTATGCCCTAATTGGTCCAGGATTTCTGTTATCCTTGGGATTTGTAACACCTGCTGAATAGTGGCGTCGTTCAATTTTCTAAAATCAACGACCATTCTCCACTTCTTCTGACCCTGAGCACACCCCTTCTTAGGTACTGAAATAATTGGTGATTTCCAACGCGATATACTTGGTGTAATTATATTATCCTTTAACATCCCTTCAAATTGCCTGTTTACCTCATCTTTGTGAGCTTGTGGCAATCTGTATTGCTTTTGGTGGCTGATCCGCTCCAATCGGTATTTCTATCTCTGGTGTATATGTTGGCTGGTCTCCTTACAGTAGAAATATGTCATGAAATGACGTACAAATGGCTTCTCTTCCTAGTTTACGCTTTGGTCTAACTTCAGTGATTCCAATACTCTCACCATCCTTTTTATTATATCTACCTGCTTAATCTGGTTAACTGATCCATTATTTGGTTCTTTAAAATTATCATAACTAGTGAACTTAGGCCTAAAATCCTTATCCATATAATAGTCCTCTTCTAATGCATTTAGTACGTAAGCGTACACCTTACCCTTATCAACGTGCGTTATGGTCTCTCCCATATATACGCCCTCCGCTAGCTGCTGCTGCTGCTAAACAACTGTCCGAAGTTTCGTGCTCACACGGGGAGTAATTACTATCGTTGTACTCGCGCCCACCATTTCCTGACTACTATTCTTAACCCAATTCAAGAGTCAAAATCCTATTCCTATTCTTACAGAAAAGTGATAACTCTTTAGTTACTGCATCCAGAAAGCTGCGGCCACAAAGGCTATCGCGCCCGAGTATCAGCCGGAACATTTTCCTTTTCAAGTTTCACTAAGTTCATTCTGAAACTTACAGTTCAAAGGAACTCGTTGTGGTTCACCGTAACTGAGCCCGATGTCCTAAACCAATACTGTATTTAATCAGTTGAAAGTTTGGACAAAAACTCCGTGCAGTAGTTTCATATAAGTTACATTTAAGTTCTCAGAAAATATGTATATTGCACATTCGTTAATGCGGAGGGGGAAAATAACACGAAAAATGAGGAAAAAGAATTTCATTCCCGATGCTCATAAGACTCCGATTTTTCTGTATTTCGTGTAGAAGAGCAATGCAAGTTGGTTATTTTATATATCTTTTAAGGACCTTCTCCGCTCCCAAACAAAACCGTTACCACTTTGAAAGACTCATATGATAGTTCGGATATAAGGTCCGATAATCAATTGCGATCAGACAAAAATTATGTTTGCAGATTTTCCAATTTATTTGAGAAAATTACCAACTCTGGTCCTCGTGATTAATTGTAGAGTGGCCATATTTGCAAAATTTATCCTAGAGGAAGATTCTTGATATGCTGACGATATGAAATCGAAATTCTCCATTTCCTTAGAACTTCGTCCCATTGCCTTAAATGTTTTAATTCAAAATGTATTTCCAAAAACTCAGCTGCATCAATTGACATAGTATTTCAGGATGATTTTTCGGCCCTCGCTACATCCACAGTTTACCCTCTATCGGTCAAGGTTGTCAGTCTCTCTCCATTTACATTACACTTTCTTCGGAGAGCGCCATCTTTAGCCACGATCAAGCACCAAAATATCTCTTCGAATTCCCAATTATTAATAATTCCTTCTTTTGGAGTACCTCATCGCAATATCACACCCAGGATCTTGATAGACTACACGGGTGGACAGCGATAACCGGCAATTATTGATGCAGTACCACAAGGTAGCCCACTCGTACTCTACCGAATGAGCTAGCCCTAGAAACAAAATGGTCTGCAGCTTTGGAGGGGTGATGTTGTTTTATGAGTACCATTTGCCCAATGGTTGGTTTCCATGCTCTCCGTCTGAGGTTATAATGACGCCGTTGATCTTGAGCCGCTCGCTCCAGATTCCTTGTCACTAATGTGTATGCTTCCTTGAGTAGTTCGGCTCTTTCGTTGGGTGTTTGTTTCCGTTGTCCTGTTCCTGGGGTTGTTTCATCATACTACGCTCCTGGGCGTCGTGGCTCCCGTCCTTGTATTAGGAACGCGGGCTATAGCCAGTGGTCTCTGATACGCTGGTATTGATAACCAGGGTTAACTCCGGCAATAGGTCATCCCATTTTTGTTGCTGTCTACCGGCGTATTGGGAGATCATTGTCTTGACTGTGCGGTTGGCGCGTTCGGCGGCATTTTCCTGTGGTGTGTAGGGTGCGGTAAACTGGTGCTTGATACCGTAGTCTTCGACAAAGCGCTGAAAGGACTTGCTTGTGAACTGCTGACCGTTGTCCGTCACTAAGACATTTGGAACTCCGAAACGGGCTAAGAAGCGCTCCCGAAAGGCCCGTTGTAAAGTCTCGGTGGTGGCCTTCCGAAGAGGCGCCACCTCTGTCCATTTTGAAAACTTGTCAGGGAAAACTAGTACCATTGTGTTTCCATGCTTTGAGCGGCATAGGGGCCCAACAAAATCCGCGCACAATATGGCCCAAGGCTCCAGGGGTATTTGCGTCAGCATTTCTCCAGCAGGTTGTTGTTGGCTGGGCTTGTACTTCTGCCATAGTGTGCACTGACGAACGTAGCGGCTGGTGTTCCGGAACAGTCCTGGCCAGTAGTACCTGTTTGCAACTCGGGCTATCGTTTTCCGGATGCCTAGGTGTCCTGACCTTGGCGCGTCGTGGCTCTCTTGTAAAATGCGTACCCTCAGAGGCCTGGGTACGCATAGCTTCCATGGTGTACAGTCCTGTCACCCGTGCGATTTGGTATATGGCGATACAGCTGCCCGTTTTCCAGAGTGTAGTCAGAGAATTTAGCCGGGTTGGCAAGTACTTCTCCTTTACGCTTAAGCCACCACTTGCAATTTTGCTCTGCTTGGTCCTGCACAGTGACAGTGCATGCAGCTTCGACCGGTTGCCTTGATAGTGCGTCCGCTAGTACATTTAGTTTCCCCTTGCGATACTGTACCTCGAATGAATGCTGCTGGAGTTCTAGCGCACACCGTGCTATGCGTCCTGAAGGGCTCTCTATGGAATTTAGCCACTTCAGCGATACGTGGTCGGTGATCACGGTAAAGTGGTAGCCTTCTAAGTACGGCCTCATTTTCCGTATTCCCCAGACGATGGCTAAACACTCCTTTTCCGTTGGGGAGTAGTTTAGCTCAGTATTGTGAGTTAGAATCAAGCTGCCTGCGCGTAGTGTCTCACATCATCGACTCCTAACAGATGCCACACATTCTGTGTGATTAGCATGTGTTAAAGTTACTTAAGAAAGCACATATTTTTAGGGTGCGAGTATTTAGAATTAATATTACCTATGTAATATTTATTATGTAAACTTTTAGGGTGCTACAGTTTTGCAGTCGAGCCACCGAAGGGCATTGAAAGTTAGAATGCACCATCAGCATTTCAGAATGGCGTAGGTCAGTTGGCTTGACCAACTGACACCAATTAACAGGTGCGAAACTGGAACACCAGAATGGTCAGTTTTTGTATTGTAATTGTGAATTGTAAATAGTATATAAGAGTTAGTATTCTAAGACTAAATGGCTTGTGATTTAAAAACTAAAAGTGTAATGTAGTGATTTTTCCAAAGAGTGATTTAGGGTTTTCAGCCACACGCGCAAAGCAGAAGGACAACGTCGAGTACCAGGAAAAGAGCACTCCTACGCGGGAATCCACCAACAGGATAACCATCTCAAAGGAGTTCAATGGAGGGAGAAAAATTGGTGAGTATGCTTATAGTAGTTATAGTGAATTTTGTCGACGATTCTTCGGTGGCCGTGTGGGCGCTTTTGCGCCGGTCATGCAGAAGAAGCAGCATCGGTTAGGTGACAATAGGTCGAATCAAAAGAAATTTTTTTTTTTAATGGGAGGTTGTATAGGATTGTTCCACTAAGATTAGGCTCATATTTTTACTTACTGTTTATTTCAGCATTCTCGGGGGATGTGGAACGTGTCTGCTAATTCACGGTTTTTGCGTTATTGAATTGCGAACTTGTGTATACCGGTTGGTTTGGTTCGGAAAGAACGTGCCACGGTATAGGGTTCGTACGGTTATGATAGGGGATTTGTGTTTGTTTGTCGGTAGGGACATTTATATGATTCAATTTATATTGTTTTGAAATCAAAATAAAGATTGATTTAAATATTTGGCATTTTGAGTTTAGGGTATTAGGTGAAGAGGTGCATACAACACGTGTTGTTGCATCAAAGTTTTTGTAGTTCCAAAACTACAATTTGCGTAGCAATGTTGAAGAAAACATTTAAATTCTATTATTACGTGGCGCATACATTACGGGTTTTTTTTTTATTAAATATGGATTCAAATTTCCGGGAATGAATCAAGACATTTTTTGCCTGTAAACCCAATTTCGGTTTTTGCGAATTGGGAGGATTATTGGGAGTATTCAAGTTGGTGATTGGATATGGGGATACATGTGAGGAAAACAAGGAGTATCTGTGAGGAAGTCAAGGACCAATTTGCATTGATGGAAAGACTTAATGGACGCCGGTAGACAGCGGAACTTTGTGATGGAAAACAAGTATAGCAGAATATGTATATAAAGATAAAATTTACGGTGGAATGTTTTTTTTTATTAACTCTGTTTTGAATCATTTAGTAAGATCGAATAAAATATTGTAACAAGTTTTAACAATTATTGGATTTTTATTTGTAATTGGGATACGCCATCTGTTCTGGCATTTGGGATATGACGAAGGAAGCGCAAGGATTACTGCTGGTGCAGGAGCAAATTGGAGAAGCGATTGAAAAATTCGACCGTAATTTTAAGAAAGACGGCAGGTTACGTAAGGACAACGTGTATTACCGCAAGCGAATAACACAGTTGCAAAATCTAGGGAGAGAGTTCAACAATAATCACGGACTGTTGTTGCCTCAGGCAGTTGAGTACGGCAAAGGAAAATATTTTACGGAAAATTACGCAGACTACATAAATAGTCTGGTCAACGAATGGGCAGATACATTTAGTTCTGAATTAGAAGGACTAGGGCAACAAACAGTGAGTTTGGTTTCGCCAGACGAGGAAGTAAGGAACAGATTGAAATCAATGCAGTCAGAGGTGGAACTGTTTACTGGGAAAATAGTTGACCAGTTCGAAGCGAGTTCGAGCAGGGAAGAAGCTCAGGAATTGTGGTAGCAGGCGAATCCGGGGGAGCTGTGTCACCATTAGAAGTAGCGGGTCAAGCCTTTACGGCAATCCAAAGAAGAACAGAAGAAAAGTTGTACAGTTTTTGTAAGAAAACGGAAGATTTAAGAGCACAAAAAGAGTATCTTGAGAAGAAGGTAAAGGAACTTTCTCAGAGATTGACGGAAACAGAGGAAGCAGCATCGCTGTTGGAAAAGGAGTGTGCGGAATTGAAAAAAGGACGGGCGACCAATAGGACCTCACTGAATAGGGAGAGATCTAAATCAGCATCACTGGATTTACGCACACAGTATTGACATTGCCTCCGGAAGTACGTTGGCCGAAATATTTAACACCAGAAGGGATAGGCCGCATGGTAAAGCCAAAATTAGTACTTAATGAAGAAAGGCAAGCGGAATTTTTGTTTGGCGCATCGGAAATCGGTGTCTAGCCTTTTTCTCCGGGAAGCCCGATAAATAATAAAAATCAGGGATATCCGCCAAAGGAGCCGGAAGCAGGACCAGTGCAGCAAAGTTCCGATACTGTGGACAGTATTTCGCCTGTACGAACAAACGATCGAAGACTATTTAGTTTGAGTCCGTCACTGGCCAATTACCTCTCAGATCCGGGAGAAGAGAATTTGGAAACTCCCAAAGAGATTAATAAAGCTAAGGTTTTACCAGCAATTGAGAAAACACAAAGGAATAAAATGGGCATTCTGGAAGTTGCTCATGCGGTGGGGAAGTTGGTGCACATGTTCTCAGGAGCCGAGTTGTATGATCTGAGAACTGAGATCCGGCGCTTCAAATAAGGTTGTGAGCTAGCGCAACAGAGTGTTCCGGAAGCGGACGGGGAACACTTAATAAAGTGTATTAGGCAAAGAACCACAGGCGATGCGTTTGATTTACTGGTGCATAGCTCAGTAAGCACCCTGGCAGAATTATATGTACTTTTGGATAGGACGTATTTAAAACAAAAGTCATACGACTGTCTCGTTCGGGAAATTCAGGAATCAGCTCAGACACCGGGGGAGGAATTGAGAGCCTGGGGACGAAGGCTCCAGTCTCTGGGGAACGCTGCTGAGACGGAAGCCAACAGGCAGTTTCCAGAAAATGTTGCAGCATACAAGGCTCAAGTAGAACGGACTATGATTTCTGTGTTCAAGGCAGGCCTGATAAATAGGGTGTAGGAGAGTTTTCTTCTCGAAAACTTAGACGAGGGGTTCATAAGAAGTGAGCTTCATAGATTTCTCATATTTTTCTTTTTTATAGTTTGTAGTCTAAAATTTTGTAGACTAGTGTATTTAATTAATATTATTATTAACTCTCTCTAATAGTGTTTATTACTTAAATGCTTAACAATGATGAGAACTAAAAATTTTTTTTAAATTTAGTATGCTGTTCGCACTTTAATATACTTTAATTACAATTTTTTTATATTTGCTGCGAGAGCTAAAATTTTTACACAGTCACCTCACATTCTTGTCACCAACTGCTCTTTTCACCTCTGTCAAAACTCTTCACGAACCTTCTATAAAAAAAAATAGCAACAAAAACTTTCAGTCACTTTACTTAAAGCAAAACATGCAAATTGTATTTAAATCTTCTTCGCGAAGAAAAGTAGCAACAAATTGTAAGGCAAATGAAACAATAACAAAACAGCAGCCAGGAAGCCGTTAGTGCTGTTGCTAATGCAAGCATATAAGACGATGACCGTCAGTTCGACAGACGGAGGCAGCAAAACTATAACAGTTATTATTTATTCAAAATTGACTGATAATTGCATTTAAATGACAAGAAGTAATGTAAATATATATGTTTTGAAACATATGTATGTAATTATGTGAAGATGATGATGAGGCTGCAGTGCTGACCAGAGTGGGGATTTTGGAATTAAATGGGGATAAATGCGAATACCCATAAAAATGTTGTTTGGGTATAAAAACTCTCAAACATTCACCCGGCCAAAAACCCTCGGTTTTTAATATGCAAGTTGATTTATGATTCTATAACTTCTGATGATGTGACTTCATTTATTGGTAAACGACATAATTTTGCTATTGGACGTTTGATGTATTTTCCGTTGCAGTAGAGCGTAACAACTCGAACCAAACCATCATAGCCCGGATGCAATTCTTCTACTTTTGCGAGAGGCCATTGACCAGGAACCTTTTTTTCATGGAGTAAAAGTACTACATCACCAACTTTAATGTTGTCGATGATTTTATTGCATTTGGGGCGTGATTGTAGTCGACACATATACTCCTTTTGCCATCTTACCCAAAAGTGTTGTTTCGATTTGTTTCCAACGGTGAAGTCGATCGATGTTTGCCTCAATTATATCTTCATCTGGGACGCAAACTGTTGGTTCCCCAATCAAAAAATACGCAGGTGTGAGCGCGTAGTGATCTTGGGGATCAGTTGACAGTGGACAAAGAGGCCTAAAGTTAAGTATGCTTTCAATTTGCGCGAGAAGCGTACTTAGTTCTTCATACGTTAGGAGGCGATCTTTAATTATTCGGCGTAAATGATGTTTTGTAGATTTTACCCCTGCTTCCCATAGTCCACCAAAATGAGACGAAGCAGGAGGGATGAAGTGCCAATTCGTACCTTAATTGGCCAGTGTTTCAGCGAGATGCTCAGGAAGAGAAAGTTTATTTTGCTGGTAGATGGCTTGTAGTTCTTTATTCGCGCCAACAAAATTTGTACCACAGTCAGAGTACAAGTCGGTACAAATTCCACAACGAGCAATAAAACGGCGGTAGGCTGCCAGAAATGCATCTACAGTAAGGCTGGTAACGGCTTCCAAATGTATTGCCTTGGTGCACATACATATAAAGAGACAAATATATCCATTAGAGATAGATGCCGTTCTCAAAGATGATGTTTTAATGTTGATGGGACCGGCATAGTCTAGTCCACTATGCTTGAAGGCACGCGTTGGTTGAAGGCGTACTGCTGGCAGGTTACCCATTAACTGCTGACAAGTTTGAGTTTTGCTGGAAGCACACGATGCAATTTCGCTGGACCTGTTTTGCTAAGTCACGAGCAGAGACTATCCAATAATGTCGTGAAACATAAGACTGCATTAACAAAAGACTACCATGACAAGTCTTTTTATGTGCTTCTGAAAAGATAAGAATGGAAATAGGATTATTTTTAGTTAAAAGTATAGGATGCTTCGTGTGGAATGGAATCTCAGCCTGAGATATGCGACCACCAACTCTTAAAATATCCAATTCATCTAAAAATGGTGTAACTTTAGAATTCGGCTGTTATTAGGAAAAGGTTTATTCGATTTCAAGCAGCGTATTTCCTCACGAAATGTTATAGCTTGTGTAAGTCAAATTAAATGATTCCTTGCTCTTGTAAGCTCCCATGTTTTTAAAAAGCTTAAATTTATTTCTAACTTTTTTATTTTGCTTTTTAAGTTGTCGAAATAACGAAGAATGTGTGGCATCAGACGCGTCAATGTAGTGAAGCTGGAGTATTTCTATATAAAATTTTGAAACTCTGTTGTTGTTTCTACATTAGCTGAGTGAACTGCAAATACTGTTGTTGTAAATTTTTTCTTCTGTAGTAGCGTTGACCGGTGATTTATCGATAACAATATTTGTAGGGGAAGTAGGCCAGTTATTCGAAATTGATTTTAGCCAATGTGGACCATTCCACCATAGTAAATGTTTACTGAGTTCTTCAGGAAGCATACCGCGAGAAGCGCAATCTGCTGGGTTATCAGCTGATGGAACATATCTCCATTCGGTGACGTCGGAAATTTTATGAATTTGTGCCACCCTATTTGCTACGTAGACTTCCAACCGTCTGTGATAATTTTTTAGCCACGCAAGAACGATGGTACTATCCGTCCAGTACACGATTCGCCCAATATTGAAGTCGTTGTTTAATTTAATTTTAGCAACCAATTTTGCTAAAAGTGGAGCAGCACATAATTCCAGCCTGGGAATTGTTTCATTTTTTAAAGGTGCAACCTTTGTTTTTGCCTGTAATAAATTTGTAATTGCCTCACCAGATTCGGTTATAATTCGTGCGTATACCACAGCAGCGTAGGCAGTTTGTGATGCATCACTAAATCCCTGAAGGTCAATTGTTGATTTTGTGGTTATGTATCCTAGCCATCTAGGAATTTCGATTTTTTCAAGCCACTTCAGAGTTGATCGAAAGTTTACCCATTCAGATTGGATTTCCTGTGGTAGTGTATCATCCCAATCGTGTTTTAATTTCCACAGCTGCTGGAACATAATTTTTGCTTTGATAGTTGTGGGAGATAACCATCCTAGGGGATCAAATAATTTTGCTGCATCTGAAAGCAAAGTACGTTTAGTGACAGTATTAGAAAAAGTAAAATTTATTGTAAAACAAAACGGATCATTCGTAATGTCCCAATAAAGACCAAGAGCTTTCGCCATGTTTGGTTGGTTTAGTGTAAGTAGGTCTTTCTTTTCACGATCTTCTTCTGGAATAGGATTAAGTAATCGTGAAGAGTTGGCATTCCATTTCACAGGTGAAATCCACCAGATTTCAAAAGTGAGCAAAGTTGTTGCTGTAATTGTAGAGCATCCTCAAAATTATCCGCTCCTGATATGACGTCATCAACATATGTGTCTGAGCGGAGTATTTTACTAGCTTGCGGAAAATTTTGCTCTTCATCTGCTGCGAGTTGTTGTAAGACTCTGATTGCCAAATATGGAGCTGATGTTGTACCATATGTCACTGTAAGTAAACTATAAATGTTAATTTTGTTTGACGCCTCATCTCTCCAAAGTACACATTGTAAAGGCTGATGTTCTTTACAGACATTTATTTTTCTGAACATTTTCTCTAAATCAGCTGTGAAAGCAATTCGATATCTCCTCCATCGAGATATAATTGTAGACAAATCATTTTGTAGTGCAGGACCAGCTGATAGCTCTTCATTTATAGAAGTCTGAGGAGGTCTATGATTTCGGCCATCAAAAATAACACGCAATTTTGTTGTTGTGCTACTTTCTCTGAGCACACCCTGATGGGGAAAGAAATATGCATTTTTTGGTATGGCATGAGGGTAGTCACCAAGTTTTACCATATGGTTAAGAGTTTCATACTCTGTTATAAATTTCTTGTATTCCTCAGCAAATTTTGGCTTATTTTTTAAAGTGATTTCCAGCTGCTCTAACCGTTTTAGTGCATTGTAGTCCGTGTGGGAAAAAGAAGGAGGGGGTTTACCTTGTAGTAAACTTTTAAACGGTAAATGGACCGTATAACGTCCTGTATCATCTCTACTGTGAGTTTCCTTAAACAATTTTTCACATAACAATTCTTCAGGTGTGAATTGTTTTTCATCGAAAAATTCCTCCTGTTCCCAAAACAGCCGTAATTGGTCTCCTAATGAACACAGATTAGCAGAAATTGTTGTAGCAGGCAAATTTAATCTCGGAACACCAGAAACCATATATCCAAAATAAGTTTCCTGCAAAAATAGTCCATTTTCCAGTTTTTTCATTCCAGATAGTAATAGGTCACCATATACGTCATTTCCGAGAAGGAGATCAATTTTTTCTGCTAACAAGAGATTTTTGTCTGCAAGATAAATTTCTGGCAACCCTGAAACCATTTTCAAATTTAATTTGGGGGAACATATGACGAAACTGAAGGTACAACAAGTGCATTGATTGTCAATTCAAATTGTTGTTTGTCCGTGGAGTAGAGATTTATTTTTACCGATTTTTTGACCGTCACAGATTTATTTCCTCCATTGCCACAAACATCGACATGCGTTTTTAGTGTCGGTATAGATAACAGCTGAGCTAGTTTCTCAGAAATAAAAGAAACTTGTGATCCCAGATCTAAAAGGGCTTTTACACTATAAAAAGAGTCATTTACTTTTATAATTACCTTTACTGTGGCAAGTAAGCCTGGATTTATAAAATTAGTACTAATTTTGCTATGAAGTGTACTTACAGATGTTGCAGTTGTAGGGGTAGATGTATTAGTTGGCGGAACAAAAGTCTGGTTTGCTGTAGAATTAACTGTAAAATTAGCGGTAGAATTAGCTGTAGTTGCAGATATCGAAGAGTTGTTTCCGGAAAAGTATTCGTTGTGTACTACCGTGTGACTGATTTTAACTTACAAGTAGCCTGTAGATGTCCAGATCGAAGGCAATTTCTGCATAACCGATGTTGATTAACGATGTTTTTCTTCTCTGCTGAAGATATCGTTGCAAATTTAAAACATTTGTGTAATGGATGACGTTTATTGCAGCACGGGCAGTTTTCATCCAACATTGTAGAAGTAGCTGTGTGGGAACTTATAGTTTTCGTTGGCTTACGACGATTCTCATAATTTTTGTCTTTATTACTTTTGTGTGGGTTGAAATGGCTTTCATCTTGAACGCATTCAAGAGCCCGAAAAGTTGTTTCTAAAAAGACAAGCATTTCTTTGATGGGTGGTATCGTTGTATTAGCTTTAAGGGACAGCTCCCACTCCTTACGAGTTTGAACATCAAGCTTTTGTGACGGCATGTAGACTAAGATCGAATCCCATGTAGTGGTATCAATTTTAAGTGCTTTAAGTTGAGCTAAGCCACTTCTGGTGGTATCAAGTAACTGTTTTACTGCTTGCACATTACCTGACAAAGGCGGGATTGAAAACAGGCGGTTAAGAATTTGATCGACAAGCTCCTTTCGTTATGAAATCTCCTCTCGAGTGCTTCCCACGCAATATCGTAGCTAGAATCAGCAGTTGGATATTCGTTGACAATCGAAAGAGGTGTACCAGTGCACGAGCTTTGTAGATATAAAAATTTTTGAATATTCGTAAGCGAGGCTGTGATGAACAAGCGATAAAAATGTGTCTCGATAAGAAATCCACTCGAGATAATCTCCAGAAAATGTCGGCAGGTTAATTTTTGGCAGTCTGGCTCCAGCGATGAACGTTTCATTTCGGCTGCATGTGGCGAGAGTACTGGAACGGACGGTTGGAGTCTGTGGAGAATCAAATTCAAACATTAGATCAAGTAAAGTTGTTTTTAATAAAATATATTTATCATAACATGTATAATACACATCGATACTTAGGTATGGCACATCCTTTTCAGCAATCGAGTTTTCCCGTACGTTGAACATAACTTGGTCGTGGCCATCTTTGAACAAACGAAAGCTTTGTTCCAAATCCTCCAAAACGGTTTGTACATACCCCTTAGTTTTGGCTTCATTCAGTTTAGTAGCAAAAGAGGTATTTAAACGATGAATATGTTTGTGTATACCTTTTTGTTCTTCAATTGCAGCATCAATTGACTCCATTTTGTTGTGAATTTGAGCACGAAATTCGATGCAACAAAATAGGTTATGTTATCCGTCGCACGACGGCAGTAATTTTAGGTTAAGAATTTAAGGGATTTGTGTCAGCACGAGGAACGATCCCGGGTTTCGGCACCACTTTTAATATAGGAGAGTTTTCTTCTCGAAAACTTAGACGTGGGGTTCATAAGAAGTGAGCTTCATAGATTTCTCATATTTTTCTTTTTTATAGTTTTTAGTCTAAAATTTTGTAGACTAGTGTATTTAATTTATATTATTTGTACTCTCTCTAATAGTGTTTATTACTTAAATGCTTAACAATGATCAGAACTAACAATTTTTTTTAAATTTAGTATGCTGTTCGCACTTTAATATTCTTTAATTACAATTTTTTTATATTTGCTGCGAGAGCTAAAATTTTGGAGTACCGTCATTTCGCCCAATGTCATTTCGCCAAAAAATGAAAATGACATACCGCCCAAAAAATTTCAATGTTAGTTGTTGTTGTGTCAAAAAATCGGGATTTTGGGCGTTATAACATAATTTTTTGGGCAATATAACATTTTGCCAAGCCAACAACGGCCCCCCACACATCCCCCAAAAAATAATAAAAATAACACACCACCCAAATATATGGACACATTTGTTAGAGAAATATAGGAAAATTTTCTATGTAATTTGTAAATAATACATATTTATTTCACATTGTTGGTTAAAAAAAATAACAAAACGTCCTTCTTCATAGGATTATTACAAAAACAAAAACAATAAACGTGCAACTAAACTCAAAAAAGTTCCTCAAAAAAAAAACAATAAACATGCAACGTTTTTATAAAAAAAAAAATTCCTCTTATAGAATATAATACAATTTATACGAATACTTGAATAGTTTCGCAGATTCTTCCCCTACAATACGGGCATTTTTTAGTGCTTGCATTGTTTTCTGCTAAATCCCGCGCCTGTAGTACCATCCAGCATGCATTACACATTTTCAAATGCTTGCATGGTAGCACCAAGACATTTGGTGGAACATCGTGGCATATAACGCTCAATGTAGTTGAAATGTTGCTGCTTGTGTTAAGTGCAGCGTCGCCATTCTCACTGGATTCATCTTCCGAATCATAAGCGGGAGGCTCCTCAAAGATATCCTCGTTAGGTTCCAATTCGATACAGATGTAATTCTTAGGGAAGACCAATCTGTTTATGTATGCATGTATTGTGATTTTGCCCTTTTCTAAATCGTCAATGGCATTCAAAATTTTTGCATCCTTGTCTCTACTGGTCTTCCGTTTTTTGGTTCCTCCAAAAGAACCGCCCCTTTCGGTGAGGAGAGTAAAATTCCGGCTCTTCAAATTCTTCTTTGTTAATTGCAAGAACAAATTTAAAAAAGTTGCGTTCAGATTAAAGATTGTGCGTTAAACTTAAATATGGAGTCTTCAATGTAGTTTAACATATGTGTTACCGCCGAACGGAGTATTTTAAATTTTTTGATTTCTATTTTTTCCTACTGGGTGTTTTGATTATCATAGAATTTTTGATATGTTTCTCATTACATATGTATATAGTTTTTTCCCCCCCTTTTGTCTATATATTCTATTATACGCATTTATATTTGATAGCCTTGGAATAACTGTTAAATACCGTTTTAAAAAAATAGCTTACGCGTTTAGAGACTTGGAAGAGTACAGTCAGTTCGCGTTTGTATATGGAGAAATAAACAAGAATTTTTAAAGTCGTGGCAAAAACGGTTTAAAACCTTATTTAATTTTTATGTAATATATAGTTTTACGAATAAAATCTTATTCACTTGAAAATCGACCCTTCTTTTAAAAACTAGTCGAACGCGGACTCGGGATTGTGAAACCTCCTTTCACAAATCTTTAAAAATTCTTTTAAATTGTAAAAACACGGTTCGTGATAATTAAAGTGAACTTTACGCGTTTCGCGAAAAATAAAACAAAAAACTAAAGAAGTGTTATAAACTGATCCGTTCGAAAACGCAAATATGTTCGCCACGGATGGCCTAAACCAGTCGGACAGCGTACACCACTGCAAAAAGTGTGACCAAGCGGATGATTCCCGTATGGTGCAGTGTGATAAGTGCGACATGTGGTACCACTATGATTGCGTCGGAGTAAATCATGACATAGCTGATATAAGTTGGAGCTGCGGTAATCCCTTGTCAGTAGCAGTCACATCGAGTTCGAATGCTCCTCCGACAAATGCGCATAATAATGTTCCACCAAAAGTCCAAAAAATTCAGCCACAGGCGACGTCCTCCCCCCAAACCGTGTGCAGCCAATTACATCAAACAAAAAATACATCGGATCCATCCGAAGTAATTAAAACGATCGTATGGAACAATGGACAAGTTGCCGAACAGACAGTTGGAAACATTGGAAAAGTTGCCGTCCAAGTTGAAGCAGAAGCACAACAAGAAGTAATGGAGAAAAACGCACAGCAGCCGCAGTCGGCGCCAATGGTTAGTTTTCGCTCTGCAACTCGAACGCAGCCAATGTATACAAATGAGCCGAACTTTTATAATGTTGCGCCAAGAGAATATAATGTTGCGCCAAGCGGATGTAATGCTGCGACAAACATATATAATGTTGAGAAACACGCAGACTTTGCTACTCAGCAACATTCGTTGTTTACGTTTGACAGCCAGCCACTTTTTCTATCAAGTTCGCATCCAGCTTCTCAAAAAGAAGAAAGTGCAAAAGCATGTGAATTGCGTTTAGCTATGCTGGAAGAAGAGAAAAAACTTCAAAAAAGTTATTTAGAAGAAAAATATAAAATATTGTCACAAGCTCAAGGGATTTCCTTGATTAAAAGCGATAGTTGTCTCCAGTCGATGCCTACCAAAATGCAGCTGGCAGCTAGGCAAGCCATTCCAAGAGAGCTGCCGCATTTTCATGGTGATCCTGAGGAGTGGCCTCTGTTCATAAGCAGCTTCGATACCAGCACAGAGGTCGCCGGGTACACGAATGTCGAAAATGTAATGCGATTACAGGCCTGTCTTAAAGGAAAAGCACGGGAAATGGTGAGGAGCAAATTGCTACTACCGGCAATGGTTCCAGAGATAATTCACACTCTAAGGATGTGCTTTGGTAGGCCAGAGTATATAATTGAAAATCTCATCGACAAGGTAAGAAAAGTGCCACCATTAAAGGACAGATTAGATACACTTATTGATTTCGCTCTTTCTGTGCGCAACGTTTACTCAACGATGGAGGCTTGCCGCATGGACGCCTACATGAACAACCCTATGCTGGTAAGAGAACTAGTAGAGAAGCTTTCGAACCAGTACAAAATGTCTTGGGCTATGCATCCTAAACAAAAGGAAGTGCCATTGGTGAAGGTGTTTAGTGATTGGCTTTATGCGCTCGCGGAAGCTGCCAGTCAAGTGGTTTCGCCTACAACAACAAAACGCAACGGCCATGTCAACACGCACATGCAAGCACTCAATGTTCAGCAGAAATATGACTGCGGGAACTGCAAAAGCAACGGGCATAAAATTGCTCAATGTGAGGAATTCAAGAAGCTGAATATTGATCGCAAGTGGGACGTGATACGATCACTGAAACTATGCCGTCAGTGCCTCAACACACATCGTAGGCGCTGCCTAGTCAATCGGGTCTGCGGAATCGAAGGCTGCAATGCGAAACACCATCAACTCCTGCATAGAAGCAAAGTCACCAGTCAACCGACCACAACGAGCGAAGGCGCTGCGTCCATCGCGACCCTGAATTCGCACCACAAGGCTCGCGAAGAGGATAGCTCATTTTTCCGCATACTACCGGTTGGTATCCATGCTGCGAACAAATTTTTTGATACCTTTGCATTTCTAGATGAAGGGTCATCAGTCACGTTGATTGACAAAGAGGTTTCCAAGTATCTCAACTTGAAAGGCGTGCTGGATCCCTTGTGTTTGCGCTGGACCGGGGATAAAACTCGTTCTGAAGAATTTTCCATGCGAACCACATTGAAGGTGGCCAACCCCCAAAACGATGATCGCTTCACGATGCAAGGGGTTCACACAGTCAAGAACTTGGGCCTTCCAATGCAAACTGTCCACATGGAGAAAATCATCACGCAATTTCCCTACTTGGCGGGGTTGCCAATGAAGTCCTACGTAGATGCAAAGCCAACAATTCTCATCGAGTCCAACAACTGGCATCTAGCTGTGCCGCTCAAGATTCGTGAAGGTGCTTGGAACCAGCCCATAGCCACCAAAACGAGGCTAGGTTGGGCGCTACAAGGTCGTTGCTCAAGTCAGTCAGCAAATTCGTACTTAAACATACACACGTGTGGCTGAAGCGAGAAGTACGAGCAACTCCACGATCGTGTCAAGGAGCACTATAAGCTAGATGCACCATTACCCACACAGCTGTTGTCGCACCAAGATAAGCGAGCTATGGAGATCCTCGATACAACTTGTAAGAGGGTGGGCCCCCGATTCGAAACT
Organism: Clusia tigrina; assembly: GCA_920105625.2. Classification (NCBI taxonomy): domain Eukaryota; kingdom Metazoa; phylum Arthropoda; class Insecta; order Diptera; family Clusiidae; genus Clusia; species Clusia tigrina. The sequence goes on from OV050030.1 coordinate 370,422,150, forward strand.
GGGCTACTCTGGCGCTACGAGCACATCGATATGCCGGAAAGCTACGATACTGCATTGAAACGTATGATTTGCTTGGATAGACAATTTCGTAAGGACCCATCGCTGAAGGCACCAATGCAAAAATAAATCGACAACTTGCTGAATAAAGGCTACGCAAGACGACTAAGTGCCGAGGAGCTGCATGCAAGCACAGATCGCGTCTGGTATCTGCCAATTTTCACCACTAGGAATCCGAATAAGCCCGACAGAGTGCGACTAGTATGGGACGCAGCCACGAAAACAAAAGGCGTATCATTGAACGACATGCTCCTCAGCGGGCCTGATTTGCTGACTCCACTGGTGGAAGTTCTTCTTGGCTTTCGACTTGGGCGAGTGGCGATTTGTGGAGATATCGCCGAAATGTTCCACCAGATAAGCGTGCGTAGCAGTGACATGCATGCTCAAAGATTTTTATGGTGTGAAAAAGAGGATACGATCGACAGCCCTGGAGTGTACGTCATGCGCGCGCTGACGTTTGGTATAATCTGCGCCCCATGCATTGCTCATTACGTGCGCAATAAAAATGCCGATGAGTTTGCGCAGCAGTTTCCCCGTGCCGTAGACGCGATTAAGAAGCATCACTATGTAGACGACTTTATTGATAGCGAGTACAGTGAGCAGGCAGCGTTGCAATTGGCAGAAACGGTAAGAAAAATACACGCAGCAGCAGGTTTTCATATACGCAACTGGTCTTCAAACTCCACATTCGTGCTAACGCATTTAAGCACCGACCACGCGGTAAGCCAGGAACCGGTCGAGCTGAGCACAAACGAGAAGATACTTGGAGTATTTTGGGACCCAAAAAAGGACGTAGTCAAGTACGCGCTGAGGTTTGCCAGGCTGAAAAGGAACGTTTTATCAGACAACGCGATACCCACGAAGCTCTGGCGATCGAGCATCGATTGGGATGAAACTCTTCCTGACGAACTGGCTCGGAAGTGGTGCCAGTGGAAGACGATGCTAAAGCAAATAGCAGCGGTTGAAATTCCACGATGCTTCTCACATTCTTTAAATGAAGCTGATGACGTCGAACTGCATACCTTTGTGGATGCAGGGAAGTATGGCTATGCAGCTGTATGCTACCTGCGAGTTCGATGTGGCAGCAGCATGAATATTTCATTGGTGGCAGCAAAGTCCAAGGTAACACCACTTAAGCCTGTATCAATTCCACGGCTCGAGCTACAGGCAGCAATCACAGGTGTGCGCCTGGCAAACCAAATACAAAGCGTTCCTCGATTACGTATTTGCAGAAAAGTGTTTTGGACTGACTCAGCTACGGTTTTAAAATGGCTCCGCATGGATCCCAGGCAGTTCTAGCAATTCGTCATGTATAGAGTCGCTGAAATTCTCGAACACACCAACCCAGACCAGTGGAAGTGGGTCCCATCAACATCTAACCCGGCAGATCTTGCAACAAAATCCGAACCCAAAACGTCAGATCATTTGTGGTACAATGGACCTGCTTTTTTAATGAATGCTGAAAACGAGTGGCCATATCGCGACGACTTCGGACCCACGAACATCGCCGAAATTAGACATCACCTGCTTCACATTCAAAAGATGGATAAACATAAGCTGCCCATCAACGTTGAATATTTTTCATCCTGACGCCGCTTGTATCGCGCATTAGGGATGTTCATTCTTTACGTGGAGAAGCTGAGAGCAAGAATCAGATCAGTGAGTGCTCTCCCCGAAAAGCCCACGCTCGAAATGATCCAAGCAGCGAAGACGATCCTCATCAAGCAAGCGCAACTCAGCGAATATTCCCAAGAAATAATTGTCTTGAAAAGTGGTAAGAGTATTGAGAAGAACAGCAAATTAATTTCCTTTAATATCTTTCTAGACGATCATGATGTCATTCGTGTTAAAGGGCGCACAGAATTTCTAAATCCACACGACGTGATCGTGCTGCCCAGCAACAGTAACATCACCTATCTGATCGTCAAGGAGATGCATGGGAAATATCATCACCTTGCCCATGAGACCATTATTAATGATATTAAGGGTCAATATTTCATACCACGGCTGCGCGTGCTGTATCGTTCTGTTCGAAGCAGCTGCCAACACTGCAAAAATAAAAATGCGATGACGATGACACCTCAAATGGCCGCATTGCCAGCTGCCAGACTTGCGAGTTTCGAGCGCCCATTCACTTACGTCGGGATTGATTACTTCGGCCCAATGTTTGCTACGGTTGGAAGAAGGCGTGAAAAACGATGGGGCGTTATATTTACCTGCCTCACGGTTCGAGCGGTGCATATTGAGGTAGCCCACACCTTGAACACTAGCTCCTGCATACTGTGTATTCGTAATTTCGTAGCGCGTCGAGGTGTACCAAAAGAAATTTATACGGATAATGAATGGTACAAATTTCAAAGCATCTGCGAAGATTCTGCAAGAAGAGGCCGGGCACGTTGATTATGCGGAAATCGAAGCCAAGTTCTATGACATCCAATGGAAGTTCAACCCACCTGCCGCCCCCCACATGGGTGGCGCTTGGGAGCGGCTAATCAGATCGATAAAAAACGTTCTAGCAGCAATGTATCCTGAGCCCAACTTCAACGACGAGACGCTCCGAAGTGCACTGTTCGAGGTCGAATATATAATAAATTCAAGACCGTTGACTTTCGTTTCACTGGAGTCGTGTGATGATGAAGCTATCACTCCTAACCATTTATTGCTAGGCTCAACCAACGGTTATAAGCCGATTGGACACGGTGGCGATCTACGATATCGTTATCATCAAACCCGGATATACGCCGACCGATTTTGGCAAAGGTGGCTAAAGGAGTATACGCCTGAACTAACTCGGCGGTCGAAATGGTATACGAAGCAACCACCTCTAAAGGTCGGCGACGTCGTGGTCATCGTGGACGACAACCAACCGAGAAACAAGTGGCCAAAAGGTATAGTTCAGGAAGTTGTCATCGCAAAGGATGGCCAGGTACGACGAGCTACAGTGAAGACGCAACATGGCTTGCTAGAGCGCCCTGCAATCAAGATAGCTGTCCTAGACGTCGGTAATCAACTGGAGTAAGCGCGTTTGGACTCGCTTACGAGGGGGAGAATGTTACCGCCGAACGGAGTATTTTAAATTATTTGATTTCTATTTTTTCCTACTGGGTGTTTTGATTATCATAGAATTTTTGATATGTTTCTCATTACATATGTATATAGTTTTTTCCCCCCTTTTGTCTATATATTCTATTATACGCATTTATATTTGATAGCCTTGGAATAACTGTTAAATACCGTTTTAAAAAAAATAGCTTACGCGTTTAGAGACTTGGAAGAGTACAGTCAGTTCGCGTTTGTATATGGAGAAATAAACAAGAATTTTTAAAGTCGTGGCAAAAACGGTTTAAAACCTTATTTAATTTTTATGTAATATATAGTTTTACGAATAAAATCTTATTCACTTGAAAATCGACCCTTCTTTTAAAAACTTGTCGAGCGCGGACTCGGGATTGTGAAACCTCCTTTCACAATATGTGTATAACATTTTGCAGATTTGTTACTTGTTAAAATGAAAAATAATGGGAATATCTGAAACAAAGTATAGATTAATTGTCATGGGTACCTGTACTATAAATGACAAAAGTGAATTACCTGATATTCCAAGTATTGAATGTAAATAACGATTAATTTATTGAAACAGCCCACAGGCACCACTTTAAATGTACCATCAATTAGATACCTCCTTTGCCCTGCGCTGATATTGTCATTAATGCCTTGCATTATTGCTTCCGAAGCAAATATGCAGTAAGCAAACTCCGGCTCCGAAAAACAGGCTTTGAAAAAGGGACGTGGTTGATTCTTGTGCCTACTTAACCCATAATTTGCCCAAATAGATTCGATCTGGAATGCCTCTATAACTTCCAGAGGTGTTTTTGGGGATTTTAAAAAAGTAGGCGATGCAAGTCTCTCCAGAGTTCTTTGTACCCGAGAGTAAACCAATTTTTGAGTACCTTCCAGATTCCTGCACAAAAAATTGTAATTAAAAGACAATTAATTTATTTGACTCAATACTGTTGAGATTCGCTGCGAGGGGGGATTGGTCGCGCTCGTGGCGGTCGCGCGTCCCGCGGGTCCCGCGTGTTTCGCGACGCGGCCACCGTGTGTTACCACCACCGTAAGATTACTTACCTTTCGCATTCGCTTCGGAATGCTTTTCTTGTGTTAGCCAATGCACTGGTATCATTCCGCAACGTTGTCGAGCTCTTACATTCGGCTTTTATATTTTCCAAGGATTTCAATTCCTGGTACGTATCTTCCTGACTAGGGTGCTCGGAATGCTCACTGTTTTTACAACTTCTTACACAAATTTTATTTTCCAACATTTTGACGCGTGCCTTACAACTGTTCTTATAACATGTATAAAATGTTTTTTGTTTATAAAGCGATTTTTTCTTGTACAATTGTTTTTCGTCGATTAAATATAATAATTTTGAGTCATGTCGCTTTCCGGCAACAAATTCGAAACGTTCACCTTCCATCATCACGCTCTAATTACTTTCGCACTATTTCAATAGCTACACGACAATGACAGAAACGACTCAGGAATGCACCAAACATTACCTCTTTAAACAAAAGCCCCGTGAATTTACAGCTTAAAATTACAAGCACCCTACTTCATTGGGTTGGTCATTCCTTTTCGCACCATAGGTTGGTAGCACATGCATACAACGCAGGGCCTCTGAGGTGTTCCAAACATAACGACAAACCAGCATGTAGCACCATTATATGATGTAGGGTGCTATTTCTGCTATTCCGTTGTGGTAATATTTGAACAAAGTAATTCTTTTCGTAAATGACATATCGCCCAAAAAATCTGTACGTCAATGTTTTTGGGCGATATGTCATTTTAGTTTGGGTCTTACGACATTGCTTTTGGGCGATATGTCATTTCAGTAATTAGGGTTTTGGGCGAAATGACATATTTGGGCGATATGTCATTTTCGTTTTTGGGCGAAATGACACTGGGCGAAATGACGGTACGCCAAAATTTTTACACAGTCACCTCACATTCTTGTCACCAACTGCTCTTTTTACCTCTGTCAAAACTCTTCACGAACCTTCTATAAAAAAAATAGCAACAAAAACTTTCAGTCACTTTACTTAAAGCAAAACATGCAAAAAGTATTTAAATCTTCTCCGCGAAGAAAAGTAGCAACAAATTGTAAGGCAAATGAAACAATAACAAAACAGCAGCCAGGAAGCCGTTAATGCTGTTGCTAATGCAAGCATATAAGACGATGACCGTCAGTTCGACAGACGGAGGCAGCAAAACTATAACAGTTATTATTTATTCAAAATTGACTGATAATTGCATTTAAATGACAAGAAGTAATGTAAATATATATGTTTTGAAACATATGTATGTAATTATGTGAAGATGATGATGAGGCTGCAGTGCTGACCAGAGTGGGGATTTTGGAATTAAATGGGGATAAATGCGAATACCCATAAAAATGTTGTTTGGGTATAAAAACTCCCAAACATAGGGATTTAGCTAATTATACTCTTACTCTCACGCCGAGGACTATGGCAGAGCTAGTGGAAGCGGTCTCGTCCGCTGAAGCAGCAATACAACAACAGGTGGAATCTGCTGGACGAATGCTCCAGCAGAGGTAGGAACAGTACAGCAGCAAAACAGATGTGGAGTCGGTAGATTGATTGGCCAATTTCCGCAACAAAGAGACCAAGAATTCTTGGTTGAGAGGTTTCAGCCAAGGAAACCCATTTGCTCATTCTGCCATAAGCCATGTCATACAAGGGATGAATGTCTTACACGCAAAAACACGCCCTATTGTATGGAGTGCCAAACATATGGTCATGAGGCAAGTAGACAGTGCCAAGTAGACACTAAATGGGATCAAAGTAGAAGGCAGCCAGCTACGGGGCGCCCGGTTCCACCCTTGAGGGACAGCAGGGGTAACTTCAGTAGTCCCCGCGTTAACCAAGGAAGAAATCCTTTCAAAACTGGGAGTGGTCAGCAGCGACCAAATTGGGATTCCAGAAGTGAACCAAGTATAGGCAATAACATACAGGGACTGAGATGCTTCTCATGTGGACAGATGGGACATCGGGCAGCGGAATACAGGGATAGACAATCCCAACAAAGGAACCAGGGAAACTTCCAGCGGCCCAGTCGAGGCCAGTAGACTGAAAAGCCAGAAGAAAGAGAGTAATAATTAGGCCGGAAGTGCGTGGGACTAGTAATGTAGGAACTACAGTCCAGGAGAAGGAGGAGCAAGAGGCTCTCCAGTATCAGGAAGAGTTAGGGAGTCGATACACGTCTATATTAGGAACAAAAGGAGGTTGCTTCGCTATGAGCAGGGTAGGTGATGCCTTCATCGAGATACCCTGCGAGGAAGCAGCGAGTGGAAAGCTAGTGCTATTAGTAGATTCAGGGGCGGACACTAGCCTCGTAAAATCTAGTGTTTTACGAAAGGGGCTAGACATTAATCAAATGGACGGAAGAACGCTTAACGGAGCGTTCGGAGGGTGCATCAGGACACTGGGGTCACTCAGAATAGGGCACAGTGAAGTTAAGGGCATGAGTTTTAGAGTACACGCAGTCCAATTGGATAGGGAAGGTATCCCGGCCGATGGGATAATTGGCCGCGATAATCTCTGGGGCCGCACCATACTGGATGCGCTAGACAAGCAGTTATCATTTTATGATGATAATAGGAAAAGGATCCTTACTCTCCCATTAAAGTCATGGCAGGAAGGAACCGTGAATAGGGTTAAAAATTGTATGGAGGTAGTAAACGCAAGGTCAACTAGAGTAGTTACTATGCGTGTAAACACGAAACTGAGGACTCTTGTTTTGCACAAGCAGCAGTTAGCGGACGGCGTATATTTGGGAGAAACCATAACGCACGTTGACAAGGGTAAAGTGTACGCTTGTGTACTCAACGCCTCAGAAAAGGACTATCTGATGGATGAGGATTTTAGGCCTAAGTTCACTAGTTATGATAATTTTAAGGAAACGAATTATAGAGCGGTTAATCAGATTAAGCAGGTAGATATAAGCAAAAGGATGGAGAGAGTGCTAGAATCATTGAAGTTAGACCCAAGCGTAAATTTAGAAGAAAAGGCATCAATAGAGGCCATTTGTACGTCATTCCATGACATATTTTTGGTGGAAGGAGACCAGTTGACATATACACCAGAGGTAGAGCATGAAATACCTACTAGAGTGGATCAACCACCGATTAACCAAAAACAATACAGATTGCCACAAGCTCACAAAGATGAAGTAAATAGGCAAGTGGAAGGAATGTTAAAAGATAACATAATTTCACCGAGTATCTCGCCTTGGAATTCACCAATAATTTTGGTACCAAAGAAGGGAGGTACTCACGGTCAGAAGAAGTGGAGAATGGTCGTCGATTTTAGGAAATTGAACGACGCCACCATCAAGCAGGTGTTCCCGATACCAAGGATAGAAGAGATTCTGGATCAATTGGGGCATAGTAGATATTTTTCTACGCTTGATTTAGCGAGTGGCTACCACCAAGTTCTGGTGGATACCCAAGATAAGCAGAAAACCGCGTTCAGCACCGGTTTAGGGCATTATGAGTTTAATAGAATGCCGTTTGGATTAACAGGAGCACCGGCTACCTTCCAACGGCTAATGAACCATGTGCTAACAGGCTTGCAAGGGTTAGATTGTTTTGTGTATCTCGATGATATTTTAATTTATGGGAAGAACTTGCAGCAGCATTCGCAACGCTTGTGCAAGGTGCTCCAGAAATTACGAGAACACAATTTGAAATTGAACACGGAGAAGTGTCAATTTTTGCGAAGAGAAGTGGTTTATTTAGGCCATCGTTGCTCAGAGGCAGGAGCACTGCCTGACCCGCAGAAGGTGGAATGCGTTAAAAATCTAGCGATTCCGAGAAACAGAAAGGAAGTGCAAGCATTCCTAGGACTAGTTAACTATTATAGAAAGTTCGTGGAAGGACTAGCCGGAATTGCGTTGCCAATTAACAAGTTGCTACGAAAAGAGGCAAAGTTCGAATGGACAGAGAGATGTCAGCAAGCATTCGAGAGGCTAAAAGAAATAATTAGCTCGCCACCAATTTTGGCGTACCCCGACTTTGAGCAAACTTTTTTGTTGACGACTGATGCTAGCAATGAAGCATTAGGGGCAGTATTGTCACAAGGGGAAGTCGGTAATGACCGACCAATAGCATTCGCAAGTAGGGCGCTTAGCGATACCGAGAAAAGATACTCCACAATAGAGAAGGAATTTCTAGCCATAGTGTGGGCTACGAAGAATTTTAGGGCATATCTGCTAGGACGCCCATTTAAGATATACACTGATCACCAGCCGTTGAGAGGCATAGCCAATTTGAAAGACCAAACGTCTAGGCTAGCCAGGTTCAGACACAAGTTGTCTGAGTATGATTTTGAAATCATATACAAACCTGGGAAGAAGAATCTGAATGCGGACGCACTCAGCAGAGGACCGCAGGCACAGAAGGTATCAGTAGTGCAAACGAGGGCCAAAGCACGGTCAGATAAGGAGAAGGCCGAGAGAATTCAAGGGGATAAAATTGTTGCAACAAGAAATGTTAGCAATGCTGGTGACGCTGCTAATGAACCAAGAGCCAGTAGTGTGGAATGGCTGGAGGATATAAAGGATATCCAGGCTGTGTTAAAGGGTTTCCATGATTCACCTCTAGGTGAACACCAGGGATTCTGGAAAACTCATGACAGAATTAGGCGAGTATACGGATGGAAAGGTATGCTCAAGGACATTAAAAAATATATAAAGAGTTGTCCGAAATGTCAGGCCAACAAAAGTTCAAGGCTAACAAAGATGCCAATGGTGTTAACGGACACACCAAAACAACCATTTGATAAGGTTCATATGGATATTGTAGGTATTTTACCTGAGACAGTTTCGGGAAACAAGTACATATTGACTTTCCAAGATGATTTCTCAAAGTATATGGCGTGCGTGGCTATACCCGATGCTGAAGCTGGTACGGTGGCCAAGGCATTCTTTGATGAAATAATAGCACGGTACAACATACCTAAGGTTTTGATAACCGACAATGGTTCCAATTTTGTATCGAAACTATTCTCAGAAACGTGTAAAATGCTGGGAATCAAGAAGTTGCACATAACACCATATCATCCACAGGCGAATGGCTCATTGGAACGTAGTCATCGACCTCTGGCTGAGTACTTGCGCAGTTTTGCCAGACGGCTCGAATTGGGATCAATGGTTGACCACTGCAATGCATGTACATAACAATACTGTGCATGTATCAACGAAGCAAACTCCGTTTAGGACGCTCTACGGGTTTGATTTCAACATGACAGCAAATCTGAAGCGCAAATGTGCGCCAGTGTACAATGCTGATGACCCGAATAAAGTGCAAAAGTATCAGCTACAGCGAGCGCACGAGTTGGTCAGAGAAAACCAGGATTGTGCTAAACGAGTAGCCAGGGAAGCCTATAACAAGGTACTAAACCCAGTCGTTTTTAACGTGTGTGATCAGGTACTCATGAAGAATCAGGCTAGGAGAAACAAATTCTCACCTGTGTGGATAGGTCCGTATGTAGTAGCAGAGATCCGAAGCCCAGTTACAACAGTCGTAACGATTAAAGGCAAACATAAAAAGCTACATAATAATTTGTTGAAATTATTCCACATTAGACCACGCGACTAAAGACATGTGTTAATAGTGTTTTACAAATAACACACGCAGCGCCGATTTTCAGAGTCAATGTCAGTAAAAGTGTGCCGCTTAAACTCGGGCAAGTAAAATTGACGTAATGAAAATCTGCTTATTAAGCACTATTGCCGAATGAAGACAGTAGAGAAAAATATTTTTTGTTTTTCATATTAAATAATAATATACGGGTTCATTGCACGTAATTAAAAAATAAAAGAAAATAATAAGACTGCCGTGGGTAAGTAATATAAAACTTCGAATATGTACGTACATTTGTACATACGGCAGTGTATGCACTGAATTTTGACGCTTGAACGTTAACGCCAGGCAACGGAACTGCGGGTGAAGTAAATATATATGTATGTAACTGTATAATGTACAGAATGAATGTACGAGGGAATATTTAAAGAAGTAAGTATTCTAGTTATAGGAATGGGTATGGCCATATAAGTAAGTATGTAGGGACATATGATTAGGAATTGGGAATTTGCAGATACTGCAACAGGCTATATGTAGATATACATAGGTTTAACTGTTTATTGATTAGGAAATTAGCGTATGGAAATTTGAATAAATGTATATGTTGGGATATAAAAAAAAAATGTATAGTTAATTGGGGAAAATAACGTTAGCAATTAATTCTAGGTAATTTAAAGCGCAGGATGGAAAATAGAATCGTTAATGGATATATACATATCAGGCTAGAAGTAAATTTAATTAAAAAGTAATTGTATGCGATGAAAGATATAGTCATGCAATGGACAAAGTTTTGACACAAACGGGATTATTTTATATAATCTGGTTTTAGTCGGAGGACCAATGAATTGGTTCAAAACTGAAATGAGTGATAACTCACGTGTTGAAAAAGAGCACGAAAAATTAATCGACGCGAAACTAATGCCCTAAAACACATAGTCCAGTCCTCTTTTCCTCTAGGATACGGTAGCGAATCCGATAATGTAAGGGGAAAAGACGAGTGGATGCGAATTGAATGATATAGCATTCAATTATAGAATAAGCATGTTATAGAAATATTGTTTTTTTTTAATATATTCAGGAATAGCGTATGTTTAAGAAAAGTTATAAATTAAAAAATTATAATCTGTGCAAAGTTCACATTAGAAACAAAAGTAGTTTAGAAAATAATTAGAGTTACAAAAATTAATTATTTAAAATATAAATTTGAAATGAAATAAGTGTTATAATAAAAAAAACAAAAATCATACTAAATTGGAAAATTGTACCCAAGAGTATATATAGTACATATAGTGTATTTATTTAAATATTATATAATTTTGAAATTTATTTATTAAATTGACTTATGCAGTGTTCGACAAAAATTAAACATAGAAGAAATATCAAACTAAAATGTATACTAGAAAATTAAGAAAATTATTATAAGTGTTCTCTATATAGCTCTGATGATGTGAAGCGAAGCAGGAAGTTCCGGGAACAGCGGATATCGGAAGACGGTGCGGACTAAAGGACCAATGTAGTATTCGGAAAGATGCGTTTTTGAAAAACAGGAATTTCTGGCAGCTATCCAAGGTTTGGGAATCCGGTTGTGACCGCAAGTATGCCAATATATTGGATTGGGGATGAATGGTGACGGAGTTATTTTTCTTTGCGAAACGGGATATGGCCGCAACATTTGAACGCGTTGTGGATGAGTTATTGACAAGCAACGAAAAATAAACAAGTTTCCTTGCGGAGTCATATTTTGCATTGGACAGTTTTATATTACAATGTCCACCCAGTGTATCACAATCTCAACAGAATCGATTTTGGATAAGTTGAAGATGGGTAAAAGCTTAAGGTGGGTGACTGAAACCACAACCAAATATAATAAGCAGCAGAAATTTGGCTCACGGAAGTTAATTGCTTCATTGAAGTATATGTCCAATCTAGAGTATGAACATATGAAATTTGATTTACATATGAAATATGATTTAATACAAGAGGACACAGAGACTGGTTACCGATCAGAGTACACAAATTACATCATTAAACGTGTATCTCAGTAAAATACCGATTTTCTCCGCATCAAAGCCAAACGATGTCGAATACCATTATGAGGAAGCTCAAGAGAAACACTTCCACCATAAAACGCATTGCTGCAAAGTAAGAAGGTATATTGTAATCTCTCATGTATTCCAAATGTTTTTTACAAGTTGAATACTATCAGCAGAGGCAGTACCACCTACAGCTAAATGGAAAGAAGAAGGCCACTAAAAACAAAGTTTTAATGGCAAACCAGATCGCCAACCTATAACATCTTTGTACGTACCGATCCAGAAAGAAGGGAGGGGTATGCAGAGTTCATCGAGGGACTTCACTCTCACAGGACGGGCGTTACCAGGACCAACAATTGCAGAGGACCGTATTTATAAGAAGCGTAGCTAAATATGTAATTAGTTTGTAATTTTGTTTGTATATACGCCAGTGAGAAAAGAGTCGATGAAAGACCAAATATAAAAAGGGGAATATAACTAAAAAAAAAAGATAGAAATAAAAGAACAAAATAAAACAAAAGGAAAAAAAGAGGAGAAAAAAAGATAGAAATAAAAGAACAAAATAAAACAAAAGAGGAAAAAAGAAAAGAACACAAAAGTAAAAAGAAAAGAATACAACAATTGAACCCAAATAAGGCGAATTTGAAAAAAGAAAAAACTATACATATGTACTATAGGATTAAGAAAATGCACAGATTGTTTAAAGTGCAGAAAAGAGAAAAATATTGTAAAGATTCATTAGAAGTTAGTTGCACTAACTTCTTTTAGAAAGAGGGGAGGGATGTTGTGAGTTAGAATCAAGCTGCCTGCGCGTAGTGTGTCACATCATCGACTCCTAACAGATTCCACACATTCTGTGTGATTAGCATGTGTTAAAGTTACTTAAGAAAGCATATATTTTTAGGGTGCGAGTATTTAGAATTAATATTACCTATGTAATATTTATTATGTAAACTTTTAGGGTGCTACAGTTTTGCAGTCGAGCCACCGAAGGGCATTGAAAGTTAGAATGCACCATCAGCATTTTAGAATGGCGTAGGTCAGTTGGCTTGACCAACTGACACCAATTAACAGGTGCGAAACTGGAACACCAGAAAGGTCAGTTTTTGTATTGTAATTGTGAATTGTAAATAGTATATAAGAGTTAGTATTCTAGGAATAAATGGCTTGTGATTTAAAAACTAAAAGTGTAATGTAGTGATTTTTCCAAAGAGTGATTTAGGGTTTTCAGCCACACGCGCACAGCAGAACGACGTCCCGAGGACAACAAGCACACCACCCCCAACATCAGCTCCATTCAGGTGTCTGCTAGCGTACGCTATTACTCGCTCTGCCCCCTCGATCTCCTGCGTAAGCAGTGCTCCCAACCCGTAGTCACTGGCGTCGGTCTGGAGCGTGAACTTTTGATTAAAGTCTGGGCGGGCGACGATCGGAGCTTCCGTCAACCGTTGTTTCAGTATTTCAAAGGCCTCTTGTTGTTCGGGACCCCATCGGAAATGTTTTCCTTTCTTTAGCAGCACCGTTAAAGGGTGTACTGCTTTTGCAAAGTCGGGTACAAAACGGCGGTACCAAGATGCGATGCCCAAGCAGCGGCGTAGGTGTCGTATGTTCTCTGGTGGTTGCAGCTCCCGTATGGCAGCGATTTTATCTGGGTCAGTATGTATTCCCTTGTCGCTGACCACGGGTCCCAGATATTTTAGCTCCTTCCGAAAGAATGCACACTTCTCCAGATTTAGTTTTAAATTTCCCTCCCTCAACCGTCGGAACACCTCTTGCAGGTTTCTCATATGTTCTTCTAGGTCTCTCCCTGTGACAATAATGTCATCAAGGTAGGCAAACGCATGTGGCTCCATGTCGTGGCGAATAACTTGGTCCAGTGCTCTTTGAAATGTTGCTGGTGCGGAGTGTAGCCCGAAAGGCATAACACGCCACTGGAATAGACCTCTGCCGGGTACCGTGAATGCGGTATACTGCTTGCTGTGCTCCTCCATTGGTATCTGCCAATACCCGTTCTTCAGATCGAGACTACTGATGAATGTAGCGTCACGTAGTCGGTCTAAGATGTGGTGGATTCGCGGCAGTGGGTATGCGTCGGGTATGGACCTGGCGTTGAGTATGGACCTGGCGTTGCCGATAGTCGATGCACAGACGCCATTTACCATCCCGTTTCCTTACTAGCACAATCGGTGCGCTGTAGGGGCTATGCGAGACCACTCCGTATGTCTTCAAGGTCTTCTGCCATTCCCATCAGTTCTTCTAATGCCGAAAAATCCTTCCGGCGTACATACCACTGATATTCTTCCAGGCTGTTCCGAAAGATGCGCTCCAACTTCTGTTCCTCAGAATAATTCACATGGCGCATCAGGTTTTGCATTTCTACGACATACTGTTTGAAGGTTTCGGTAAGTTTCTGCCGTCGTTGTCGTATTTCGTCGTCGAGTCTTTCTAGATAACGAGATGGTAGGAAGAAACGGATGAAATCCCGCTTAAATGCCGCCCATGTTTCCCAGTGTTTGTTGTTGTTGCGGAACCACATCAATGCCTTCTCATGCAATAACTCAGGCATTGTTCGGGGCAGGAAATCGAATGGTAGTGTATATGCCTCTGCCAATTCTTCCAGCCCAGCTAGTTCGATGAATGCGAGTGGTTCCTTTCCACCTGGTCTATGACGGCTGGATACGATGATGTAGCAGGTTCCCACATTTGTGAACGCCTTGTGTCCGCTGCCGTGTTCATTGGCGGGACAGCTGTACTGGGATACATGATAGGGTAATAGGTCCTTGCACATTCTGCTTCTATTTATCGTAGCCCCTCTCAGCTTTAACTTGAGGTCCTTGGATGAACGATACGAGCCTACGTCGTAGGTTCTCTACCGAACCTGTGCTATCGAGGCCGAATTCATCAGTGATAGCTACTAGGCCCTCCTTCCGTAAGCTGTACACCCATGGTTGAAGGATCACTCGATAGTCCTCGGTGTTCGTCGAACGAATTTCTTCGACGATCCTTCCTTGTTCCAGTATCCTTTTTAACTTGAGGTCCCTGCTCGGGCGCCACTGTAAACGACTCTTTTAATAGCTGGGGTAAAAACTCAGCGGCTTCCAGGGGTCGTATACAGAAAATATAAAAAATAAATCCTGCGAGTTAAATTTGTTTCAGTGTATTTATTTTAAATGCTGATTGTGGACTGTTTTCATATCTTCCAGCTCCCCCTTTTTCTGCGCATTTTCTCGACTTTATAAGTTTTTGTCGCCTACTTCTTTTCTTTTCAAATTTGGAGCAAGTAAAAGGTTTGTGTGAGTGAAATTTGTCAATGGACAAATTTCATCATCACAATACATCCATATTTCACTAAAACATTCACATGAAATTTCCCTTCAATCGATTGACCGTCTAAGCCTCGTTTCAAACACGAAGGTAACGGCGCGGGTTTGCATATCACGGCGATAGTAAACAAACCCAAAAGTGCACAACACTAATAACAACGGCGAGAAGTGTGTGTGATCATACCAAGAGCTTCACACGATCAGACAATCTATGATTGCGGCTGAAAAACAAAACAAAACAAAACAAAAATACCAAATCAAAATAAAGAATACTGCGCAATTCGCATAGTTGCCGGCGGAAACTTTCAACCGTCCAACGATTTTGTTGTTTATTTTGACAATTCTGCTTGAATCTTTTTCGTTTTTTTTTTTTAATTTCTCTGAAAATAAGAGCTGACTCTCGTTTTTTAATTTCTGGGGAAAAATGATTTTGTGGCACTTTGCGACTAATTTTATATAGAGCTGACTGCGGCATCGCAATTTAAAATATTCTTTTGGTTTCGGGACTTTGTTGTGGATTTTTATTATGTTTACCACCATCGCCGCGATACCCAAACCCGCGCCGTTGCCGGCTAATGGCTGCTTCATGGTTTCTTTGTTTTGTGGAGAGGGGCTCCCCCAGCCAGATTATCGTAGTTCATAGTTTCTGCTGCATGTAAGTGGCTACCGTATATGTATATTTTGTTCCTAATATAATCTTCATTTCTCTCTCACTCCTGCCCGCTTTTTGGTTTGTGCAATTAACTATGCAGATTTACTTCCCAAGCCAACGGCATGAATGGGATCACAATAATCGATCCGCAACCCGAAACTAGAACACTTTTTTTATAATAGTTGGTTTATTTATTGAACTCACTTATAATAAGACTAGCAATAACTATTCAAATCTTAAACCTAATAACAATAAAACCAATTAACCCGCAACCAGTGTATTGGAGCTATTAAGTAACTAAAGTAAATTATTTAAATATTTAATTATTATTTAAGTTTAAACTAGTGAAAACAATGCAATTAAATGATTTCAGTATTGCCTACATAACCGTGTGTGTATTTTAGTTTGAAGTAATTGTCTTGCCAAGTAATTGGGATGATGTCGGAGTTTGAATTTGTATTTACACTCAGTTTTTAACAGCGGTATATTTAGATCGCTGTGGGTGTTAACGTTTTTAATGTACCAGATGAGCTAGCATTTCCCCACAGCTGGGCTCCATACGTCCATATTGGCTTTATGATTGCCTTTACAATAGAACTGTGTGTTCTAGGCGCAGTCCTGATTTTTTATTTAGTAACCAATTTATTCCTTGTGCTTTCAATTTAATTTGCGTACGTTTTGCTTCGATATGCTTGCGCCAAGTCAGTCTACGATCGAGATGGACTCCAAGGTAGGTTACTTCATTAGCTTATGGAATAGATACGCCATTTAATGTGACCTTAGGACAATTGTCCTTACGAAGAGTAAATGCGACGTGGGAGCTTTTGTTTGCTTTTACGCGAATGCGCCAGTTAGCCAGCCATGACTCAATTAGTTTTAAGTGCTCACTAAGATCTCTCGATGCGATTCTCGGATTTTTATAGCAGCTCATAATGGCAGTATCGTCAGCAAATGTCGACGGCATAAGGCGACTGTCTGTGGGTAAATCCGAAGTAAACACTAGGTAAAGAATCAGCCCGAGTAAACTTCCCTGTGGGACATCAGCTTTAATGTTAAAGTCAGGGGAACAAACTCCTGAAAGAGTATGTTGCAATAAATAAATAAATAAAAACTGAAATTTCACTCTATACTTGCGGTTGTACAAATACGATTTTAGTATCTGGTGCACGCTTGCAGGCAAGAATTTGCAGATTTTGTATATGAGACCAGTACCAATATCAAGGAAAATTGCCCAGCAGTACTTTTTATTCTCGAAAGCGCTTCTTTTTTCGCTAGTGATGCGATTTACCTGTTCTATTGTACTGTGTTTTGAGCGAAATCCAAATTGGTGATGTGGAATTATACCACTTTCTTCGACATCTGGTAATATTTTTAGCATCAGCAATCTTTCAAAAAGTTTTGTCAGCATCGGCAGCAGACTAATGGGACTGTATGACGCCGGTTGTGTTTTATCTTCTCTGGGCTTCGGAATCATGATTACCTGTGATATCTTCCAGGGTGAAGGGAAATAGCCAATTCGAAATATACCATTAAACTGCTGTATTAGAATTTTGAAATCTATATCTGGTAACTCAGCTACCATTTTTGCAGTAATTGGCTAGTAGCCTGGAGATTTTTCCAAGTTGAGATGATTTTGAACTGTGTACTTTACTTCCTTTGCCTAAACTTTAATTGGGTTAAGCGTTTTTTGGGTGACCAGAGATGGAATTACGAAATCATTAGTCCCAGGATTAGGTTGAAACACTTTTTCCAGATAATGAGCACACGCTAAGGCTTTATCTTTGTCGCTACTTGCCTCCTTTGGAATTTTTTGCTCCTTTGGAATTTTTGCTTTTATTAGCTTTCTACAAGGAATAATAAAACTTTTCTGTAGGGCATACTTTCCTCGTGTAGGTTTTTAAGTGTTTTTCCAGCTCTGCATGTAAAGCTTCACTGAGACGTCTTTTAAATAAAGCATAGCTTTCTTTGGTCGTAGGCGATCTGTTTTTTTTTATATCTTTTACTATCCCAAAGTCAATAAGATCTGGTATTTTTCGAGGATCGGCAGGCTAATATGTTGGATGTCCAGAGGACACGGAATCAAGTTTGTTGGGACGATTCATAAGAGCAGAGAATAATTGCATCATTGGGTTTTGCGTTTTTATGACCTCTTGAACCATATTTTGCATTGAACCATATCATGAATTGTGTTAAACATTGAGTGAGACTCATTAGAAATGCTTCTAGATTTTGGGAGTTCATACTATTTGCTGTATTTGCGTATGACATAGCAGACGAACTATTTAAAGACTCGGACTGCCTCAGGTTAGTGGTACCTGGTCTGGACTCAGAAGTAGGATTGGGTTGGATTTGTTGACGTTGGAAGGGCTTTTTTTAAGGTCTATATAGGACATCCGCGGTAGTTGGCAGTGTGATTCCCACCACAGTTGCTGCATTTTTTGGTTTCAGCATTAGATTTGTCTGACGAGCACTGTGACAAATGGTGAAGATCCCCGCAGGCGACATATACTGAACGTAGCGTGCAATACGTTTTTGTATGGCCATACTCTTGACAATTTGAGCATTGCACCGGACCTTGTCTCTTGTGAGGTTCTTCTACAGTGATACGTCGATGCAACAAATACCGCATATCGGAAATAGGGTGAATTACAATACTTTTCAATTTTCGCGTGTCAGGTTCGTGCTCGACTCGAAATAGTGGTTTTGATCATTTATTCTTATTTTTATGTTGTAAACGGACTTCGCTTTAAAACCAGCATCGTCAAGAGCCTCTTTGAATTCGTCTGGATCTATATCAGATCCGATGCCTTTGATAACTACTACAAGTCCCTTACTACTTTTTAGTTGATATGTACAATAGCTCATTTCATTTTTATCGAAGTGCGATATTATAATACGGTAGTTGCATTCCTCGTATATTTTAACTTGAACATGTCAGTGAGGTCTGATAAAACAAAAAAAAATTACAAATCTTCAATACTTTCTTCTCCAGTCCATGCCGTAGAGGCAGTTAGACTGGGATTATTGAGGTGGCACATTCTCCACTTCTCGGCCTTGTAACTGTCATGTTCCAAGCCGTCAGTGCTGTTAAAAAAATGTTTCTCCGTTGTGACCTCTGCCTGCTTGGCCCGAAAGACTATCTCTTAATAATATGAAACAATTACCATGCTTGGCAAGGAAATTTCAATATTCGTGTCAAAGTAACTTATGCAACATATCCGTGGAGCTCGTCAGATTTTAGCGAATGGCGAAGAGTTGGATGAGATTCAACGACTATTTAAAATTAATATGCTGATGGACTTAATCAAGTTGAGTTCTTTACAAACGAAATGTGAACGTTGAACACTGGAAAACGCCGTTCTTATTATTTGCTTATTTTAACAATCAAAGTGGGTTGAGGTGGGTTTGGTAAGTGTATTTTATAAACTATGTTATGCACTATTAGATATACAGCATTTCTGCTGGCTCCGTCTTTGTTGAGTAAGTTAATGATGATCACTACTTGCTTCGTTCAGCGACTTCTATACTTTTTGTGGTTGCAGACACCCACACATTACAAAAAGTGAGCGTAGGAAGGGGAATGAAAATCCTTTACTCTCGGAAAGTATTACCTGCATCTCGAAACGAGTGCTGCGAAACCAAATCATCACAACTGTTTTTTCGATTTGAGATAAAATTCATATTCAAATTTTTTATTTTAAAACATGGCATAACTAAAAATATGAGAACCAGTTATGAAAAACTTATAAAAGAATTGTGCTTTCAGCAATGAACGAATGAAACGAAAACAAGACAAAAGTAGCATTCCACAGGTTGTCGAGTTCGCTTATGCAAAAGGGTTTTTCCGAAACAAAATAGCAAACAAACACACCTATTACAAATTAAAACTTTTAATTTTAATGATTCAATCATGTGTAAAAATTATATTATTGGAAGATTCATTTAAATGAGTAAATGAATGTATATAATACTATTAAAACTCTTAATAATAATAGTTAAATCATAATTAAATGTTTAAACAAATCGAATTTAATATCCTGCTACAGAAGAACATGTTGAAGCCTAGAGGTGTCCGATCGTTTTCAGTTGTGTCGCATACCCATTCCTTGTTGTTGTTGCTGCTGCTGAATTTGTAAATGTTGTTGCTGTAAATGCTGCATTTGTTGTTGCAATTGAAACTGTTGTTGCAATTGTTGTTGTTGCATTTGTTGATGCAGCTGCATTTGCTGTTGAAGTTGTTGTTGACTTAGTTGTTGCTGCTGCTGTTGTTGTTGCTGTTGTTGCTGATGCTGATGTTGTCCACCCATATTCGATCCCATAGTCATGGGGTTCTGTTGCTGAAGCGAAGTGGAGGATTGCGAATGGGCTGATTGGTTTTGTGCATTTCCCAAATTTTGTTGTTGAGCCAAGACAATGTTAGAAGTTTGCATAAGTTCAGCTCTAAAATACGAAATAGAAAGTGGATTAAAAATATCCAAAATCTTCGAAATTATTGCATAAATATATTTAATATATATGCACATAATCCATAGAATTATACATTTCATAAAATATTTCGAGGTATTGTTTCGAATGTATTTTGGGCTCCCTTCGGTGGATTTTTTATATAAGGCTCCAACGTGCTACCATAGTTCACTTTCTTACTGAGAAAGGTAGTTCAATATGGTTTCTTTTGCTACAATACCATCGCACTTTCTGCAGGAATCGTGCGAGAAGAATTCAAAGGACAGTCTGTCCTTTTATGTTTGTACTACCGCATATAGAAAAGTTAGAGAGCATCATGATTTGTTTTTTGCAGAAAAACGTTTTTATCCCCCAATAAAAGAAGAGTAGTTCACTTGTGATAAAAGTAGAACCCGCAAAACTATTGTATTCAAAACTATTTTAGGTGAATTTCTGCCATATTAAACTTATTTAAGTTAACTTTTCAAAGAAAGGCTTTTTGTAGCCACAATTTACTTTTCGTAGTAAAGTTGTATATATAGATAATAATTTTATTTTACTTTGCGTTTCTTTTTAAGATTTCCTTTCCTCTTCTCTGTGGTCTAGTGGTAAGCATGCTAGACTCACACTCAGAGGTTCGCAAGTTCAAATTCTGCCCCGGACTTGGTTTCAAAAATGCTTCTTTCTAAAAAATATTTTCTCTTCGAGTCGTAGCTAGTACTCATTCCCCAACCTCTTCCAGCCATAATTAAATATGGTGTAAGATATAATAATAATAATAATAATTAAAAAAATAAAAAGGGCACGGAATTCCAGTAATAAAATAACTCTAAAATAGTAATTTTGACATCACAAAATAAGCATACTACATGATCCATACTCAATCGCAAAGACAATATTTCGGCCTTGAAACTTACATACAGTTTTTCAAGCGTTGATATACGTGAGTACTTTTCAACGTCTAATTCATTATTATCGTTGTTCCTTTTCCTATGTTTTCAATGCACATATTAGCAAGTAACTTCAAAACACTCTAGATTACGCTTCAGATGAACTCTTCAATTTCGACTAGATAAGTGTACAACAAACAGCAAATACTTACGTCTTCTCCGTGTGTATGTCCTCGAGATTCAGGTGTGTGATAAATCGCAAACGCATTTGCAGTGCTGGCCTCAGACGCTTGATTATCGCTTCTGATTCGTTTTTTATTATATTTCCGACGTGAATGTATTTGATATGGTACCTGAAATACATTTATGTACACTTTTGCAAAGCCATTTCGTACAATTGTTTTTGATTTGATGCACTTACAGAAAATCACAAATAGGGTCCATATACTGCAGAGGCATTGGCCCGTGTTGTTTATCCACTACCTCAAGCAGCTCATAGAGTAATATAGCAATACCAGCCACTGCATTGGGTTTTTCCTGTTCGATACGCTGCAGAAACGGGCCGAAAACATGACACAGAAACACCAGTTGATTTTCCGTACGAATGCAGGGTTTGAGCTTCTCCTTCAGATATCTGCACGAACACAATACTGATCAGTCAAACAAATCTAATATTAATTAAGTAAGTCTTACTTCGTCATGGAAGCCAATTTGAACCCACCCATATGGTGGAATGTAGAGTGTGCCACAGCCAAAACAACTGCATAACTCTTTTCTATCATGGCCTCGCGCACTGTTTTGAAGTTAAACATTTCGAAAGCAGAGAAACGATAGTTCCATTTCAGCATTTTAGAAGAGTTCAGCACATCCTGCAGACGGTCGTATATGCCGTTCCAATAAGACTCTGGTAGAGCGGCTAGAACTATGCCCACTGCATTAATATAACTGTGAATTTCCTTCTGGGGTATTAGAGAATAGCCCTTCACAATGACGTCGATGATTTTGCTTGCCACTATTGGTGGTGCAATTGGCAGACTTAGTAGTTCGACACAAGTTACATAAAGGGCGTGGGTAGGTGCATTTGGGAATTCATTAAACCGCCAATCAGTGTTGTAAAATATATTTTTACCGTTAACGGCTGCAAAGAAAATTTTCATTTTTCAATTTGAAATTGAGTCTCATTTGATATTTTCATATACTGTCAGATAAGCGACGTATTAAGTTCATGTAGTAGTTTAGCTCCGGATTCCACAGAAGCTCTTGATTTTGCAAAAAAATTTTGTATGGCTCGCTAATACACCAATTTGGCGGTCGAATATCGGAAAACGATCCGGTAACTGCACTGACCTGATATAAATTCAATCATTACATAAAGCAATAGCACATACCGATTCAATATTGGTCCAACAACTTACTAATTTCTTTTTCAGTGATGGGCGCTCACGCAATATACGCTCATAAAAATGCAGCGTATTATAGAGGTACGTAATCGGACGATCTGCAAGTACAGAAGAGCAAAAATGTAACAACTTTTGATATCAATCATTATAACATTTGTAATCACCGTGAAATTTGTACAAAATACTAAGATGGTCCAAGATAACTTCCAAAATTTGGTGCACAGGCTGAATGGGCAGCTCGATAAAGCGATGAACAACAATGTCAAGTACAGGTAAAAACCTCAAGCACACATTGCAAAAATACACAGGTAGTGGCGGGTGTGAGGCAGACTCGTCTGGAGCAAACTTTTCCGGATACTTTTGATGGAAAGATAGATGCTTCTCGTGCCTAAAATAATGTCATCAATAATTACCAAAATCATAACAAGTGAGCAGTATTCATCCGAACCAATTATTTTGTTTCCAATGATCAGGATTGTTTTCCTTGCAAAACTCTTGGACACGATTACGCAATTCCGATGCCTTCAGCAACAATAGCTGAATAATAAGGAAGCAAACTTGAGCCTCACTGCCCTCCTGAGTGCGTAGCGCGAGGCAGAGAACAACTCGGTCAATGGTTACAACGTTGTACTTCCAGATCATGTTGTTAATAGTATCCACACATTTGTGGATAAAATCTTTGCCATTTGAACTAGCCACTTCGCTCACTAAATAATCGCATAGTTTACGCAAGTGAGCCGAAAGGGCACGGGCACTGATCCCTTCAAGAATTCTAAATATATATGAGATTTAAATGGTTAAATAATACTAAAACAAATAATGCATAATCGTACTTGTATGCAACAGGACTGATGTTTTCTGTTTCCCAAATCATTTTGAAGAGTAAGCAGAGAAATAAGGAATTTGTATTGGGACGAATAAAGTGGGCAATAATATCGTTCTCATTGGACATTGACGTCCAATTCCGGTATTCCTCTTCGACGGATTTTTTCCAGAGATGATTGTTTTCTAATGGATGGCTGTTCTGTACAAAAAACTCATTTAGAGCCGGTGGAAAGCAAGCCAGAGAATGCGAAGCCCACGAATGTGGAGTATTTTGCATAATAGTCGTAAGGAGTTCCTTACACCATGCTTGCATGTCATCACCTTAAAACAAAGCCCATGAATTCCTTTTAAATTAATCAATTCTAACGTAAAATTAATTTACCTGAACCAGTAATGTGCATCGAACGGGCTAAAGTCAATATCAGAACACGATTAAGTTCCTCACTTTCGCCCGAAGCAACTGAGCCCGGTGGTTTCTCATTGAAGTAACGTGACAGTTGTGGTTGAACCTCAGCAGATCCTAGACCAGTAATTAAACGCAATGCAGTAGATTCGAAACTAACGGAGATGAATGCAAAATATTTCAGACAGTAATTTCCCATCGAAAATGATTACCTTACCATAAATTTAATTGCATTTTGTTTGTTTGAGGAACGGAAGCCAGTGAATGCAAGTGGGACAGTAATTGCACTCGGTAGTGTGTAGGTATGTGATGTAGCCGATACGAGAACATTTCTAACAACGTATGTAGTATGCCCCAAGCGTGGTGCTTAAACACCGTCGGAAGCAATTGAACTGTTTGTATAAATACAGATTGAAATTAGTCTCAATCATAATTGTAAATTAATTATAATCTTCGTACTCAGAAAGCCTTTAATGCCCAAAGATTCAATTTCGGTGTAAACCAGGAGACGAGCATATGTTTCAACAAGAGCAGGTGCTGGCACTGAGGTCTTGGTTTGGGCTTGTTTGATCATTTGGGTGACAAAACTGTATATATTATGTTTTTATGTGTATGTTTTAAAGGATTTCAATGATTACAGTTGTTAGAATTAATATGCACCTGTGTATAAGTGACATTTTACTGTGAACTGTCAAACTATCTAGAACAATCATTGAGAAAGGCACTGACGGTAGTTGCGCTCCACCAGCTGCTTTTGCATTTCCATTCAATGCCTCCACTAAAATATTCATTGGTCGTGCAAAATACTCTTGATTAGTAGAATAAGCATTGCAAATCAAAATTATGCGAAAATCATTGCCCAGGCTCATAGACATCATTGTACTGGGCATAACCAGATGTTGGAGAAAGCTATCAAGAAATTAAATATGAAATTTAGTGAAATATCTTTAAAATTATATCGTACTCGTGATGATTTTTTAAAGCAATCGGTAGTGGCCTGTTTATGTTCATATTTTCTACTCTGGCCTTTTTCATCAGATGTATCCAAATGCAAATAGGCGCCATCTGAAAAAACAGCAAATTATGGAACAGGTTTAATTGAGAATATTCTGAAATCACTTAGTCAAGATTTAGACAGAGCCATGAGTGTTGCACATTCAACTGCAATCCGGATGCCCAACCAAATTTTTCTTTGTAGAATTGTCTGCCAGCAATCAGGGTTTGACGTGTACAATTTTATAAACCAGCTCTTTAAAGTATTTTCATTCCCACTTTTCAAAACCCTCATGGCTCCGTGTAAATCAACTGTAAAGAGGAGTTAGTAAAGTTTAAAAGTGCGATTTGGAACTTTTTTGACTTGTCGAAGAGATGAAGATTTGTTGCAATCCGGCAACTTTAGTGGCTCCTGCTCCGGGTAAAGCAAATCAAAAAGTTTAAACATGGGGAGAAAATTGGCAATCTAGAATAGATGAGATTTGTTGCAGATTTGTGAGATTTTAGTGTGATTTGTTATCATTTACCGGGTTCTTCTGAATACTCCCTGATATAAATTGCAACAAAATCCACATCAGTTGATCTCTTCCTTTACGAAGTTCCTTTTCAGAAAGCTGAAATTAAACCATTTCACTTGAATCTTTATTTATTTATGTTGAATTTGTATGACTACCTTACCTTCTCGTATAAAGCCAAAACAATATGCATAAAACTGACGAATTGGAAAAGCACAAAGTAGATCAATTGCGAAGATAGGTGCAACCACACCCACTCGTTGATTGAAACTTGTTCCTCGGACATTTTCAGGTTGACGCCCATAGCGAGGTCATTTGATTCAGTCATTTCCATGGCGGCTATTATCAGGTTGACCAGCTGCTCTTCCAGAGAGTTGCACCGCTGTTTCTGCTGTTTCTGCAAATTCAACATAACTGATACCATTTCTTTTGAATAAGGTTGATCCAGAACATAGCGCAAAAGGTGCGTCTGTTCCTCTAGTAGTTCCGGTTCATATGGTAAACTGCCTTTAAAGTTAAACTTAAGCGTGTTGTGGTCGAGCTTCCATGAGTTCATCATATGATCTGCGTAACCGAAGTGTTCCACAATTGGCAACATTTTCGAATGTCCAATGATAGAAACCATTTGTGCAGTGTTCCGAAATTCCTCGACAAAATCAGTCATTAATTTATTAATTTTCTGAAAGTATGCATAAAAGCTTTAACAAATGTTTATTATCAAAATAATTCTGGAATCATACCCAGTGATATGGAAATGGTTTCATAATTTCATTGGCAATAAAATATGCTGGTAAAAGGCAATTATTTCGGTCAAAAATGAAGCTTATAATATCTTCCAAAGCCAATAGTGTAGGTAAGAAAGTAACATTTATACTGAGTGGAAATGTCTGGGCTTTGTCACGACATACCTGACGAGAAACTTTATTTTTATTAAATTTTCATTATGTCACATATTATATATACCTTCATAATCTCACGGACTCCTTTGTAGTCTACATGAACTATGATCTTCTTGATCAGTTTAAAACTCTCTACCCAAAAGGGTTTATTCTCGTAAACAAGCTTGTCACAAAGAAGAATTTTGTCGCACAGTAATCTAAACGGTTTTGCAATAACTGAACAATTCACCGCACAAATTCAACAAAAACTTACTTGGCTGTTATAAAGTGCATCTCTACCAACTTCCCCAGTGTGGACATCAAGACTCGCAGTTGCCCAATATTGTAGATTGATGCGGCATGCTGTAGATACTGACGTATAACTCCTTCCTTGTTGTCCTGTGGCATGTTGCCAAACGAATTTACTTATAAATTTGTAAAGGAGATAAAAGATAATATACATAGAAATTATTTCTTGGAAATCATTCATGTTTCTCTCACTTATTTCATTGATAAACTTAGATCCCTTGTTCTGTTCAAATTCCGGACTGTGCACAATTACGTTGAGAAAAGCGTCCTCAATCGAATCAACTTTCTAAATCAATTAGATTAATATTATTTACAATTAAAACTAATAAACTAATCGGCCAGTTTGCGAATTCCTACCACATAACTATTCACAGCATCCAATATCTTGGCATCCATTCTGGAGATATGACTGCTTCTATTTCTTTTCGCTGCTATAGAATTACGAAATTAATGCAATTAATGTTTATAAGGAAAATATTGTTTATTGTGCAGTATAACTATAATGTAAAGTTTGCAATATATTCTTCTTTGCATTAAATCTATTCACAATAGAAATTTCACTAAATTAAATCTGATTATATGTTATTTTGGCTTCACTTATAAAGTGAGTCGTGTCGCAAGAACTCGTGCAGTTCGAGTTCACTTCACTTCAGTTCTGTTCAATTCAGTAATTTGACGTTTGCTACGCGAGCAGGAAATTGCAGTACCAGTTCATAATAACAAGTTTTGTTTACAATGAATTCGATAATTATACATTATAATTAATAAAATGGAATAAAATAATAAATAATTGATATATTATAATACTACATATTAATACTTTTGTCGATAAAGAATAAGAGAAATTACGTTCTTACAATGGAAATAATAATTATTCATTATTTTAAATATTCAGAAAGTGCGTATTTTATATATAATTCAATTTAGAATTATGCGAGTAAAGAAATAAGAATCAAAAATATAGGTTAGAAAAATTTCAGTACAGCCAGTTCATTAACTGAAAGTGAACTTTCTGCAACGGGAACACAGTTCAATGCAGATAATGTACAAAATGCAGTCAGTTCATGCAACGCGAACAGACCTATAGTGAAACTATTCATTAGACCCGATTCTGACAGCTGAAAAGTGTAGTGCCAAATAAAAGACATGTATTTTTGTGTTTATTTTTATTTTTATATAAAGGGTTTTTCAAAAGAAACGCTACAAAAATAAATCGATAGTGACAGCAAACAACGCCATATTTTTTCCCGCTCTTTTGACATTTCTCTTCAATAAGGTTTGCCATTTCATCATGCAAAGATATATGAGCCAACAACGAGTCGAAATTATTAAAATTTACTACCGAAATTCGGTGAGGCTCATTTCTGGCTGAATGGCTTCGTCAATAAGCAAAATATGCGTTATTGGTTAGACAGCAATCCACACGTACTCCATGAGTCATCATTGCATTCCGAAAAAATTCCGGTTTGGTGCGGTTTATGGGCCGGCGGCGTCATTGGGCCGGCGGCGTCATTGGGCCGTACTTCTTCCGTGATGATCAAGACCGGCACATTACTGTGAATGCGAATCGCTACCGTTCAATGATAACCGAATATTTTTAGCCCCAATTGGATAATATGGACTTGGAGGACATGTGGTTCCAACAGGACGGCGCACAAGCCACACAGCGAATGCCACAATCAATTTACTGCAAACCAAGTGTGGTGAACGTGTTATCTCACGAAATGGCCCAGTCGATTGGCCGCCTTTGTCGTGCGATTTGACGCCGATAGATTATTTCCTGTGGGGCTACGTCAAGTCTTTGGTCTATGCCAACAAGCCAGCGACGATTGATGAACTTCGTACGAATATCGAACGTGAAATTGCAGCAGTATCGGCCGATTTATGCTTGAAAACCGTTGAAAATTGGGTTCAGCGTCTGGACTTCTGCAAGCGTGCCCGTGGTGGCCATGCAAAAGAAATCGATTTCCATACATAATGGCATCGAACGTACTTTCACAGGAATAAAGAATTTCATTGATATCTAAAACCGGTTTTGTTTTATTTAAATTATATTTTGTAGCGCTCTTATTGAAAAACCCGGTACTATTCTCTTTATATTAACAGCAGTTTTTGATATAAATGTTGTGATATTCAGGTACTGAATAGTACAGGAGAAATACCATGAGTAAGTGCTCACATTTCTAACATTTGAAAATTTCATTCCTTTTGTTTTGTTGAATGTTGTTGTATGTTTCCGATTTGTATTTACATATTTCGGCCGTAATCATGTTTTCATACCATGTATCAAATTATATTATATTATAATTGAAAAATTACGATATTCATAAATTTATCAATTTCTCTAAAGGTCTTCTCAAGGCATCTTTGAAACAATATTTCTTTCGGCAAGAATCATAAACCAGAAGGAAGGGCTCTCAGAAACATGTATATTTTGTCAGTTTTGTATTGTGAATTCATGAAGTAATGTTGTGAACTAAAAATGCCGCTTGGTTCCAATTCAACAATGTTCCTGTTCACAGGAGATTAATTATAGTACCTAAGAAACTCCAAAACAACCCTGCTTCTTAGCTGACTGTTGTGAGATATTTTGGCGCGTAAATTGTATTTTCTTATAAAAAGTTTCAAAAGAATTGGTGATATTAATTAATTTGAAGTTGATTTTATTTTATACACAAGATCAAACAAATTTGGTGTATTAAATAACTGATTAGCACTTTCAATCGAAGAAAACAATGAAGTGCAAGATTCCTGAAATATCGTGGCACAACCGGGACCCTGTGTTGAGCGTGGACATTCAACCAGCAGCAAAGAATGCGTTGATAAGTGGTGGCGCTAATGCCACTTATCGACTAGCATCCGGTGGCACTGATTCGCATGTTCTCATTTGGTATCTTAGCATTATAAATGATGGTTCCGATATTGATTTAGATCTAGCGGCTGATTTGTCGCGACACCAACGAGCAGTTAATGTAGTTAAATGGTCACCGAATGGAGATCTCTTAGCATCGGGAGATGACGAAAGCGTAGTATTTGTATGGAAGCAAAAAGCTGAGAATGACCCCCTTAATATACTAGAGAATACAAATGATCAGGACAAGGAAATATGGATCACCTTGAAGGTGTTGCGGGGGCACATGGAAGATATTTACGATTTGAGTTGGTCGCCTAATTCGCTTTTTCTTGTCAGCGGTTCAGTAGACAATTCAGCCATAATTTGGGATGTACATAAAGGAAAGTCATTGGCTATACTGAACGATCATAAGGGATTCGTGCAGGGAGTGACTTGGGACCCCAAAAATCAGTACATCGCTACGTTGAGTACAGACAGGTAAGATTTTAAATATTACTCTATATTAAATGATAATTGTATTCCTTATGCAGATATTTACGTATTTTCGACATTCAAACAAAACGTGTTGTTCACCGTATTAACAAGGGCTCACTGCCTGTCGCAAAACAACACGAGCTACACGGACGTCGTATTAATTTCTTCCACGATGATACACTCCAGACATTTTTTCGGAGACTGAGCTTTACTCCTGATGGTAAACTGCTGATAACACCATCAGGGGTCGCTGAATATGAAGGCGCCACTCGTGTATGGAATACCACATACGCTTTCAGTCGTTATGCTTTGAAGCAACCATCCATTGTCTTGCCCAACGATCAGTATACGGTAGCAGTGCGATGTTGCCCGCTGCTTTTCCGTCTGCGAGCGCACGATCCAATCAACCCGCCAATTATGCTGTTGCCTTACCGAATGATCTTCGCTGTTGCTACTCGCACTTCAGTCTACTTTTATGATACTCAGCAGCGGCAACCATTCGCACTTATTTCCAACATACACTATACCCGACTCACCGATATAACGTGGTCGAGTGACGGTCACATTGTAGTTGTGTCTAGCACCGATGGATTTTGCTCTCTCATTACGTTTGAAAAGGGTGAACTAGGAGAAGAGTACGAAGAATCGGAGACAGTGCTGAGTGCTGTATTATTGAATGAAGCAGTACCTGCAACAGGAAAAAAGTCAAAAAAGCAAAGGGAAAAGGAAAATGATCCACAGACTCCGAAACAGCGGAGTAGTACAACAGAAGAGGCGTCATCAAAAACTCTAATCAATGCAGTAGGGGAAGAAATATACAAAGAGCATATAAAGAGAAGTCCACTACTTAAAGAGGATGAAGCCAAGTTAAATAAATTTACTAAAAATAAAGATAGTACAATTCCATCCCTCAAGGAGAATGTAATCTTATCAGTCTCACCACCCAAAGACATGGATGCAGAGCAAAGTACAGTGGTTTCAACGATCTCTGGAAAATTGCTTACTTCAGATGTAATAATCGACAAAGAAATTCTGAGTTCCGAAGAGAAATTTGTATCTCCAGATAAGGGGGATCGACCAGCCACACCTATTATGGTGCGTCGCTTTCCACGCACACCCACTGGTACACCTCCCACATCATCTAATAGGCCTTTGACATGCGGGTCTGTAGATAACTCACCCTCTGCATCTATTCAAAAGCGTGCTACGCCTATTTCCATACGACGGACACCGCGCGCTCTGATTGTTGGTTCTACAAGCGTTGATACGCCTTCTATGACAGAAGAAGCAATGGATGCTTGGCCATTAGATGAAAACGAGATTTTACCAGTCCAGACGCTCACCCCCAAAAAAGTGAAAAATGAGGTTACTTCAAAGCAGACCGTAATATCCCAGGAGACTACAACGGAACATACTGAGGATATTCGTCTGGTTTACGAAGGTACTGTTACTTCTGGGGATGAGTTATCAAATCAGCTGAATGCTCCATATGCAGCGTCAGTGAATGAAACACTAAACCTCACTGATACACCTGCCGCAGTTCACACGCCCAAACAAAATCAGCAACTATCAAATAACATCACCCCACGGCGCGTAGAATTGAAGCAGATATCGACTCCTAAGTCAAAAAAATTATTAGAGTATCGTTAAGCCTTTCACTTATATTTTGACCTTGTTGTCTAGCAAAAGTTGACTCAATATGAAATTGTAATAGATTCCACGATAATTTGTACTGTCCATGTTACTGTAATATTTGTGTCCAGGATTTCATGTTGGCAAGAGCGCAGAACTTTGAGATTTGAAAAACAATTGCACTGGCGCGGTGTTTGCAAAGGTCTGAACCCAAAATAAAGTATTTGAAAATAAAATATTTATTTAGTGTTGAACATTAGTTATACACACATTAGTATTTAATATATACGCCTTTTTTATAATGTAAACCAAAACGTGGGTGGCTACATTCATTTGTAACAAATTTTCTTTTTGAGTCGTGCCTCTTGTGTAGAAGGGATCCGACATTTGTTAATTTTGAAATTCTCTGAACCTAACTAAATTCGTTTCTGTATATTTCCAGTATCCTGGTATAATTGGGGAATAACAGTTATGTTTTGATCCGAAATAATACATAATTTCTTCCCAGTACATTTGTAAATTAACCAATTCTTGGAAAATAATGAGTTACTCCTGCATATAATACAATCCTAATGCATATGATAAATGCCAAATGATAAAATCCTAATTTTGGGTGATTTTAATTTGCCAACTCTGTGTTGGGAACATTCAAGTGATGACCCTATTATACTCTTCCCATTTTCAAATGATACTGAGTTTAAAAACTATTTTCAGTTTACGCCTCTCGCAGATAAATTCAATCTATAATAAGAAGCGTAGACTTCTTGATCTGGTCTCTGTGGAAGAAATGGAATTTATTTCAATTTCCTCTGTTGATCCTTTGGTGTTTGCTCACCATCCAACGTTGGAGGTGTCTGCCTGATTGCCTTTACTAAAGTTAAGTTGTATAGATCATTTACCTGCCGAATCTTGATTATAAGCGGGCTGATTTGAATAAATTGAAGTTGTTCAATCGTACAGACTGGTCTGCTCTGTTGGAGATATCCTCTCCTCAGTCTTCATGCGAGATTAATACTGCAGTGGTTTCGTTTAACCGGACCTTGCTAGACGCAAGCAATGTATTCCTAAACGTCTGGGTGCTGCTTCTTCCTCCCCAATTTGGTTTACTGATAGGCTCCGCAGGCTACGTAACTTAAAAGTTAAATATCGTAGATACAAATTTTCTGCTAAGGTAGCCGATTTTAAGTCCTATATATCCATTAGATATAAGTACCAAAATCTTTGTAAATCCGCTTGTGATACCTATTTGAGTAAAGTTAAATTCGACTTAAAAGTTGACCCTAAATCATTCTGGAACTTTATAAATTCAAAACGTAAGACTCTTTCGCTTCCGCCTTCGATAAAGTATAATGACAATGTCTCCAGTGATGATTAGGATATCTAATCTTTTCGCTGATTATTTTATGTCCAACTACTCTACTGGAGAATATAAAATGACCGATTATCCTTTCTCTATACAACTCCGCCTCCTTAGTGAATCAACCTATTATTGATGAGGACATTGTGCTCAATCATTTGTCTCAGCTGAAATCTTTTACTCCAGGTCCGGACTTAATCCCTTCTTTTATTCTTAAGCAGTGTTGTCTTGAGCTTGTCTCTCCGATTACTTCGCTTTTTAGTGCTGTTCCCGATATGTGGAAAGTCATATTTTACCGCTGCATAAATCGGGCAGTAAATCTGCAATATCCAAATACCGAGGGATTGCGAAACTTAGTATTTTTCCTAAGTTTGTGGAAGCAATCGTAGCATCCCAAATTTCATTCTATGCTCATACGTTTATGAGTTCCCAACAGCATGGTTTCCTGCCTGGAAAGTCAACTGACACTAAACGTTGGAATTTTCTTGCCGCGTGATCGATGGCTTTGCTAAGGGTATGAAAACTGACGTTATTTATACTGATTTTACTAAGGCATTTGATGTAGTAAACCATAGACTTCTGCTTCTTAAACTCTCTAGGTTTGGTTTCCCACCATTATTTTTAAAATGGGTAACATCATTTATCACAGCGTACCCAACAGGTGTTATTTAAAGGACTATTATCTGATGAATTTCCTGCGTCTTCTGGCGTGCCGCAATTTTTATAAACGACCTTCCTTCGCGTATATCCCATTGCAATATTCTTATGCTTGCTGATGGCGTAAAAATTTTTCATTCATTTAATAACCCTAATGAATCGCAGTTTCTTCAAAATGATTTAAATGTTGCAACATAAATTGTATGCAACTGAACTAAAAGAAATGCAAACATATGTGTTTTTCCAGATAATCCCACACTGCTCATCCTTACTTCATTGTCAATCAACCATTGTTATCCGTTGATTATAAGTGCGGCTTAGGTGTGACCTTTGACCAAAAACTTACTTTTGGTAAGCACGTTGCAACTATCGTTAACAAAGCTTCTCTGACTCTAGGCTTCATAAAACTCTGGGCAAATGAATTCAAAGACCCCTTTATTATTGCTTGGCATTCTCCACTTTAATGCTCCTGCAATAAGAACATGGAATTTCTCTCCCTTGTATCTCCATCCTTGTAATCGGAACTATTTAGATTTTGCGCCGTTTCGTAGTGTGTGTAATGATTTCAATTTAGTTTCAGAGGTGATTTGTTTGAATGAAAAAAAAACATATGTTGAAATCGAAAATAACACGATTTCTTTCAAACCGAGAGTAGTTCTCTTTGTATATCTTTGTATATCTGTTTAATACCCTTCCTAAATCGCTATTAGGCCTTTGAGGCTTAGCGTAACTGTTAGGTTAGGGAGGTGGTTTTAGTGAGTAAAAATTTCACACTCTTGGATGGTGCGTACCACCTCGTGTCTTTTTGAAGATTTCGTCTCCCTCCGGAAAAAAATATGTTTTTGTAATTTTTTTTTCGATAGCTAATTTTTTTATGAATATATTTAGATCATTGCCATTTTAAGTATCCCCAATATAATTTTTATTGATTCGAAGCCAAGATGTGCAATGAATTCATTGAGAAACGTGTACAGTACTTAAACTGATCGAATTTGAGAATAATTGGTATGAGTTTGTGCTGTATATATTCGATCTTTGGGATCGATTAATTTAATCTATTTCCTTGCTTCAAACACAAATTTTTACCTTTTGAAGAAGTGCCGGACAAAAAAGAGTGGCGGATCGCGCAATGCTCATCCCTGATCTAGAGTATCCTGAGAGTATGCATGATTCGCAGAAAATAAAAAAGGTGGCTCTTCAAAAGGTTAAAAATTCATTCTGCGTTTCATATATCTTAATATATTTATAAAAACATAAAACTTGTTATATTATACATTATTGAAATATCCAACAATGTATTAAGAATGGTTTAAATCTCACTTAAATTACAGAGTTTTGAAATATAAGGTATGATGGTGGATACAAAATTATATTGATTTGAATCCGTATTATAGAACTTTAGCGAACAATGAAATTGAGAAGGTTTCCTTTAAATTATTAAATAATGCGCTTTACGGCAACCGAAAATGTAGAGAAAAGACATCGAAATAATAATTGAGTGGGAGAGTGGACTTATACATTTAGGTGCTCGCCCATAGCAAAGCTTAATTTCGACAGTGCGAAGGTTATCACTGATAACATAGAATAACAGTGGGGTAGGCTGGAGAACCGCGCAAGAAGGAAGTCTCCAACCATTTAGGCATTGATGCCCATTGTATTATACACTGATAACAAGATAGCAATTGAAAGGAATCGAGATCGAATTAAATATTTCGGTTTTTGTGTGTTCATTGCAATTGCATGAAACATAAGTTTGAAAATAAATTAACGTTCATTTAAATTGACACCGATTCTTTCATTTATTCCATAACAGATGATCATGAAATTCGTGAGGATATAGATTCAGAATTCGATACATGACCATACGACATCGATAATAATCGATTTAATTTGCCATTTAAAAATAAACTAGTATTAAGAAAGGGTTTTTTGTATGCGGCTTCAATCTTTCACACAGTACGCTCGACAGGACCTTATGTGCGATGGAAATGAGAATGATACCTCGGTAGTTGGCGCAAGATATTGGGTCACCTTTCTTCAGTACAGGGCCAATCACGCTGAGATTCCAATCGTCGGGCATGCTTTCCTCTAGCCTTATTTTGCTGATGAGTTGATGCATACCATTTCATTTTATCGCCGCCGGCTTTAAACAATTTGGCTGGCAGGCTGTTAGCACCCGCTGCCTTGTTGTTTTTGAGTCGCTGTATAGCAACTCGAACCTGGTCATGGCTAGGTAGTGGGACTTCCATTCTGTCCTCGTCGATTGGTGGTATCGCACTGCATTCCTTTTGGGTGGAATTGGTAGAATCGTCACCCGTAAGTAGATTTGCGACGTGCTGTCTCCATGCTCTCAGTGTACACTGCGTATCTATAACCAGGTCTCCATTTGCATCTCTACAAGTGGATGCTGCGGGCTTGAAACCTTGGGTTAGCCGCTGATTGGGGCTTATTAGTGCGGTTTTCGACCTGGTAAATCCACCATAGACCAGATTTTCATACTACGCCAAATCCTGGAAAAGACCCACGAAAATCAAATCGACACCCATCATCTCTTTGCTGATTATAAAGCTGCGTTCGATAGCCCGATGCGGAATTTGCCTATACAAAACAATATCTGCGTTCGGTATACCTGCAAAGTTGATAAGACTCTGCAGCATGACGTCGACCAAAAAGAGCTGCTCCGTCAAGGTAGCAAATAACCTTTAATACTGAACGAGGTTTCAGACAAGGCGACCCGTTATCCTGCGATCTCTTCAACTTCATTATGGAGGAGATCCTACGAAAGGCCGGTGTGCATCGCATTCGCACCATTTTCTACAAATGTGTCCAACTCCTTGCGCACGCTGATGATATCGATATCATCGGTCGGGCCAAGAGAGATGTTACTGCTGCTTTCAATGCTATTCAAAAGGAATCAGCCAAAGTGGGCTTAACGGTAAACAAACATTGGAGAGCGGCGTCTAGGCTCTCATGTTTCAGCGGGCAACTACAACTTTGAAGTAGTCAAGGAAGACATACCTTGGCACCGCCGTTAACACGAATAATGTTGATAGTCTGGTGATAAAGCGAATAATCACAATTGCTAATAGGTGCAATTGGGTTGCAGAGCCCTCTCTCGATCGACGAAGCTGACACTCTACAAGACACTCATTCTACCTGTGCTTCTTTATGGCTCGAAGCATGTGTGGCCGCTCTTGGGATATTCGAGAGGAAAGTTCTTCGCAAAATATTTGGCCCTGTTTGAGTTGGCGACGACTATCGCATTCGAATGAACCGCGAGCTGTATGAGCTCTACGCCGACATTGACGTAGTTCAGCGTATAAACATTCAGCGACTACGCTGGCTGGGTCAAATATGGGTGAAGAAGCTCCGGCGAAAAAGGTATTCGAAGCGAGAGCCGAAGGTCGACGACGAAGTGGGAGACCGTGCCTCCGGTGGATAGACCAAGCTGAGAAAGGACTGACCACGCTTTGTGTGACTAATTGGAGAAGGCGCGCTCGAAGCAGAGGCGTCTGGCAAGAGGTTGTCGAATCGGTCGTATCCCGACCACGGGTTGTAATGGCCACCTAAGAAGAAAGAAGAATAATAATAAATAAGAAAGATGAAAGATTATAATAATAATAAAATAATGAAAGAATTCATTGGTATTCGATCGAAAATGTATTCGGATAGACACT
Organism: Clusia tigrina; assembly: GCA_920105625.2. Taxonomy (NCBI): domain Eukaryota; kingdom Metazoa; phylum Arthropoda; class Insecta; order Diptera; family Clusiidae; genus Clusia; species Clusia tigrina. The sequence continues at coordinate 370,459,184 of OV050030.1, forward strand.
ATTAACGCCAACGAAATTACGAAAACTAAAATGTTGTCGATAAATTAAGTATAAACGATTATAGAAAATGTTTATTACAAAACAAATTCTATTATGACCAAATATATGTATTCAAATCTAATGGACACGAATTATACACACAACAGTTGACTAAAGTAGCTTCAAGTGCACCCGATGATACTCACTATATTAGAGAGATTGGTATTAATATTTATTATTATTATACAATATATATTTTTTTGTCGGAACAATCTAGTAAGCGCAGCACGTAGACAGAGTATATATCCATTGTACTGCACTTAAGGTTCCCTTTTACTCGGCTTTAAATCTACCCGACCTCCGAAGAAATAGGAGCCAAGTTGGTTACTCCTCAGCACATCAGTGCCAAAAATCCCAAACCTGATTCGAGCAAAGGCAGGGCAGACGCAAAGAAAATGGTCCGCCGTCTCGTATTCTTCTCCACAGGCTGGGCACAGCGCACTGTCTGATATGCCAATCCTTTCCATGTGCCTAGCCCATAGAAAGTGCCCTGTTATCACGCCAACCAACAGCCTGCAGTCCCTCCTACCTAAAGATAGAAGGAACCATGACCATCGGTCAGAGATAGCAGGTAGCATAATTTTCGTCCATCCGCAGCCTCTCTCAGCCCGCCATGCTCGCTTGTGGGTCGAAACAACCCACTTGTTTGCAGTGGCTTTGATGGCAGCAGAAGGGAGTGGCAGAACAGGCTCAGGGCCAATAAAAACAGCCTCGGCGCCCATCCTGGCCAAAGAGTCAGAGGTCTCGTTACCCGCAATGCCAGCGTGTCCCGGGACCCAAGTCAGCGTCAGACTATTATGTTTTCCAACACAATTTAGCCTGGATTTGTAGGACCTGACTATCGTGGAAGTGGTGGTCGGACTATCCAAGGCCATGAGCGCAGCTTGGCTGTTACTGCAGACACAATTAGATTTGCCTTTCCACCTGTTTTCCACAACAAAATCCATCGCCTCAAGTATCGCATACAACTCCGCCTGAAACACAGACGCATGCAGACCAAGGGCAAAGAACCGACGGGTCCCACAAGATTCCACGAAGACACCAGGAACCTGAACCTTCTTCAGTCCTGGAGCCATCAGTGAAAATACGGCAGCAGTGTTTGCCGGGCTCGTTCTCGGGATCTAACCATGAACGAGCCTCTGGCAGCAACACATTGTACCGCTTTTCTAGTATGACGGTTGACGACATGGAGTCCGGGGGCATAGACAGTGCCTGCGCCGTCATCCAATATCGAGTACACCCCATACCAGTGGCCACTATGTTTCACTCTGCAGATGGCCTTAACGGCCTCTCCGCGGATGAAGACATCTAGTGGCGGGAGATTCACCAAAGCATCAAGTGCTTTCCTTGGATAGCTGGATAGTGACTCCTTTTAGTGTAGGCAGAATAAGTCCATCAAGCTTTCTCCTTCTGATAAAGAGGACAATACCAGTCTTGACAGGATTAGCCGATAGCCCATTCGCACTGCACCAAGTGCCAATCATATCCAGAGTTCTCTGCACCCTTCTGCAGACAATCATAAGGGATGGACCTGTCACAAGACAGCCAACATCATCCGCATATGCCTGAGCGTATACACCCGAGTCATTAATGGCGTTAAGCAGGGGATCGATTACCATGCACCAGAGCAATGGAGACAGTACGCCACCTTGGGGACAGCCTCTATTTACCCCAGACGACACCAGCAAATCTTCCTCCGCCCGCACCGTTATGATTCTCTGGGCCAGTATTGAAAGTATCCAATTTACTAGGACCCGGTCTACGCCATGCCGCCTAGCAGAGCCGCACATACTGTCGAAAGTAGCATTGTCAAACGCACCCTCTATGTCCACAAAGATGCCTATTGCTTTGTCTTTCCTGTCGATGGCTCGCTCTATCCTTCCAACAAGGTTTTGCAGAGCCGTCTCGCAGGATTTTCCGCTTTGATAGGCATGCTGAAATGGAGAGAGTGGATGCGTCTTCAGAGACTCCCTACGCATGCGAAACTCCACCAGCCGTTCTAAACTTTTTAGCATGAAGGAGATCATACTAATAGGTCTGAAGCTCTTGGGATTGGTGTAGTCGTCTCTTCCAACCTTAGGAATGAAAGCAACCCTCACCATCCTCCAAGAGCGTGGTACATAGGCCAGTGCGAGATATGCAGTGAAGATCTTCTTCAGTGCTGCCAACACTAACTCAATGCCTTCCTTCAACACAATCGGATATATGCCATCCAGTCCGGGCGACTTGAAGCTGTCAAAGGATTTGATAGCAAATCTAATAGCAGCCTCATTCGCCACAGTTCTGGCGACATACCAATCATGTCGAGAGGGTGTAGCTGCCCTGACAACAGTTCCGACCAAAGGTGGTTGTTGACGGGCTATGCTTATCTGATTTCCAGGAAAGTGTGACTCCAACAGCAAGCTGAGTGTCTCACTTTGCCTCTCCGTATAGGAGGCATCAGGTTTCCTGAGCGACCCCAGCTTAGCGGTTTGGTCCTTTTTCAGGACTTTCACCAGTTTTGCTGTGTCACTCAGGGATTCGATATCACTGCAGAAGTCTCTAAGAGAAGTCCTTTTCGAGTCCCGAATTAGCTTCATGTAGTCCCTCTGAACACGTCGATATCGTTCAGAGTCCTCCTCAAGATTCGTCTTGAGAGCCCGGTTGAGGAGTTTTATAGACTCATGCCTCAGCACCTGAAGCTCTTGATTCCACCATGGAACAGGAGTCCGGCTAAGAGGAGATCTAGTTGGACAGGCTAGCTCGAAGCTGTTTGTTAGAGCGGTGTTGAGATGTTCAACAGCCGCCTCAATGTTCTGCTCCTTGCGAAGTTTCAGTGGCGTCACGTAATTGCTACGCAGTGCCTCCCTGAACTTTGGCCAGTCTGTTTTTCTTGGGTTTCTGGTGGACAATGGCATCTGCGCCCGCTCGCCACACTGAAACTCAATGTATCTGTGGTCCGAGCACGAGTCTTCGGCGAGGACCCTCCAGTTGTTGATCGACCTCCCCAGTCTTGGATTTGACAGGGTGACGTCAATTACCTCCTGCCTTCTCGTAGTCACAAAAGTAGGTTGCCTGCCTACATTGTGGATGTTCAGGCTGGAGGAGGCAATATACCTCGACTTGATTTGGTACACAATAAATGAGCTTTAAACATAACATAAAAGGGTTCGTAAACAACTGCCACGAATTATAATTGTGAATAAAAGACTTTAATCCGGACATAAATGCGATACAAGAAACACACATCCACTTTTCAACAAGTAATACAATAGTACCCAAGCAATATGTAGAGTACTTCCATAACTTGACAACCAACACTACTTCTAAACAAAGCGTAGGTTTGCTTATAAAAGAAAGATCCCTCACAAATTGGTTTCCATCAATTCTCTTCTATCATCGAAATCGATTTGGCATCACTTTCAATATAGTTAATATGTATATTCCCCCTGTCATCTCTTCAGAACTTTCTTATCAAACCGAAATATAAGAGTTAGAGTTAACATAGAGCTAACAAACACTTCAATAGAATTTCTCAGGGATCCCCCCTATAGGTTGTTTTATTTATTACTGCATTCGATCAATTCAGGAAATTACTCGATAGATACAAAAATATTTAAAACACAATTTATGCAGACGACGCCATTATATATCGATACTATTAAAACGTCTTTCAAAAAAATCTTGAATGAAATTACAAATTGGGGCACCTTCTCAGGCACAAAAATTAACTATTAGAAAATGTTAAATACTACATACGTATCAGAGATGTGCGTGAATCGCACTCATATGACAATTTGATTGTTTTCCAAAAGTGAATACTGAGACAGCACTAAACATCAACATAACGAATAATGCCAATGCATGATTCACCGAAGCGACTGCTGTTGTTGTTATGTGTGTGTATCTGCTTGCTTTGTCTATTAATTCATACTATTCGCCGAAGCATCGAATGGAAATGATTGTTTTGAATACATGCAGTGCTTTTTGAATAAATATCTGATTTTCTATGTAAGTTTGTAATTCATTTTAGATTGTATATATGTGCACTGTTCTTACAGTTGTTTTCTTTTATTTATTAGTGTATAATATAAGTCTCATTTTATAGAAAAAAAAACAATATTAAATTCACGCATGTTCATATATTTTGAGAGTATTTAATTTAGAACTTAAAATCTAATAAAAAATTTAATATAAAATTAAAAAAATAAGGTAAAATAATATAAAATTAAATAAATTCATTGTAAAAGAATACAATTATTTATCTTCAAGCGTGTCACTTTATGCATTCACTTTGCACTACATAACATTGAACTTTTATGATTGGTTTGAATCATCTGCAAACAACTCAAACCACAAAAACAGGTTTTTGAGTTATTATTGCTAACGGCACTAAAGCAAAGAGTATGAGAGAGGCAGTCATTGAAAAGAGAGCATACTTTGCAAGCAATACTAATACAGATGTTGTTGATTGAAAACAAGGCAAAAACAGTGAGTCTATGAATACAAAGCAAAAGTGAATCCACTCATGCACATCTCTGATACGTATATTGAAACGTGATTGCATACTTTTAGGATCCCATCTGGAGTTTGAGAATGAGTGCACCCTGTGTGTAAGTCAAGACACAAACTATTCGAATAAAAGTTTACTTAAGAACACCCTGTCGGTGGTGTAAAATAATGAAAGCTTCCTTTGAGGTGTATATAAAATTCTAGAAAGATCCATAAACTTCTGGAGTATTGTAGAAGTTTCTACCTCAACTATTCGAAGCTATAAAAAGCACAAGACTGTGCAAAGTCGAGGACATTCGAACGGAGATCGTAACAGTGTGTACATCGAGCATTATAATCGAAGCAGCAGTATTTGAAATAAAGTACAAATTGTAATAAAGTAAACTTTAAGCTTAATATTAAATGTATAAATAGCAATAATTAAATAAAGTTAGTTATTTTATTTTAACCAGCGATTGTGATACGAATCCCAGTACAGAGAGTTAGAGTAAATTGTCAGGAGGGCAATTTCGTAACATAATAAATTGCCAAGAGGTCAATTTCGTAACAATATGTATATGTAAGAAAAGCAAATGTAATTGGTTTCACCTTAAAGAGATTATTGAACTTGTAAAATATCTGAGAATCCTTGGAATTGTTTTTGATAATAAGTTTAATTTTAAGGAGCATTATCTACAGTTAAGAAAAAGTTTAGCTACCCGCCTCAAAATTATTAAATATCTAACATCCAAACACAGTTTAATACACATTTCAACATTAATTAATACATATTAGCAGGACTCTCATCCTTTCAAAAATAGATTATGCATTGCCAATTTATGGATGAGGTTCTCTCAAGAACCTAAAATCTTTGGAAGCCCCTTACAACACAGCATTAGAGCCTTTCCAACATCACCATTAAAAACATATTAGCCTACCATCTATTCAACAGCAATTAACGTTGTCAACATCAAAACTTATCCCTAAACTTTTCAACAGTAACAATAGAGTACTGCAAAAATACATATTGGAGGTTTACAAGCACAAACAACAATATATCAAATCCACGATTCTTAGATATGTCGAATTCTCCAAAAACCTTGACTGGTATATAAAACTCTGTGAAGCTAAGCGACAAAGTGAAAAAGATACCACGTTTGCATTGAATTTACTCCAATTTCCAAAAAAAGAACTGATCTCAAAGTTTATAGATAACTTTTTACAGAAACCGCAACTGAATTTATAAATGGAAATTTAATTATGTCAGAATGTTTTCCTCCATTTAGCTCTGTATTTTCTGCCGAAGCTTTTGCTGATAAATGTGCCATCTCTTTGCTCTCAATAATACAGAAAATTTCCTCATATGTACAGACAGTTAATCGACTATTGAAGCCATTCGAAAGGTCAATAATGATAACAGCAGGATCATAAACAACTCCAAGAAAATAAAAATTATGCGGGTCCCAGGACATTCGGGGATACCAGGTAACGAACTTGCATATATAGCTACTGTAGAATCAATAACGGCTCCAAATTACGTCATCACATTCACAGAAATTAAACATTTACTGCAAGATATAAATCTCTCTATGTTACCCTGAATTATTGCACTTGGAAAAGATGTAAACACATTATCCTGAAACAGACAAACAACTTTGTACGACTCCGCATCGGACACACCAAATGCTGTGGGGATTCAATTTCCTCGTTACACCTACTAAATAACTGTTCCAACTTCGAAATAACCCGTACGAATATATTTCATTTATCAGATTCCACATTGCCTGCCGTATGTACGGCCGGCGGTACACGCTTCACTTTGATTATAGTGCCGTGTGTACCTGTGACCTGTAATTTATTATTTTCTGCGGAACTACCGTGAATCAAATAATTATTGTGTTGTGGCACCTGGAAACAAATTTTTTTTTAATTTTTGGAATTTTAAGTATATAGAGACGTGATTGCATACTTTTAGGATCCCACCTGGAGTTTGAAAATGAGTGCACCAAAAGATGGTGAAACACAGAATCAATACTGGTGATGCCAAACCCATTAGTCAAGGGTCAAGAAGAGTACCTCTGGCGAAGAGAAGAGGTGAATGTGTTGCTGAAGGAAATGCACCAGAACAACGTCATTGAGCCATCAGCAAGTCCCTGGAGTTCTCCAGTGGTATTAGTCAAGAAGAAGGATGGCTCCACACGTTTCTGTGTAGATTATCGGAAACTTAATGAGGTAACAAAGAAAGATAGTTATCCATTACCTAGCATCGATGATACCTTGGACACACTTTCTGTTTCAAATTGGTTCTCAACGCTGGATTTACAAAGCGGATATTGGCAAGTGGCAGTAGACGAACAAGACAACGAAAATACAGCATTGAAAAAGCGAACAGCAGAAGGCATTCAACAGATTGAAAGAGCTATTGTGTACAGCTCCGATCCTTGCGTATCCAATTCCTGGCGAAAAATTTATTTTGGATACAGATGCTAGTGGCTTCGGGATTGGAGGTGTCCGGTCGCAAGTTATTGACGGACATGAAAGAGTAATAGCCTACTTCAGCAAAATCTTATCAAAGCCAGAGCGAAATTACTGTGTAACACGGAGAGAACTTTTGGCGGTTATGCAGTGCGTGAAGCACTTTAACAAGTACTTGTATGGACAAAAGTTCTTGTTGAGAACAGATCATGCTGCTCTGCGCTGGCTATTACAGTTCAAAAATCCCGAAGGTCAGGTTGCGAGATGGATTGAGAGACTCCAAACTTACGATTTCACAATAGAACATCGCAGAGGTGGAAGCCACGGGAATGCTGATGCATTATCACGACGTCCTTGCAGTATGGAGCACCGTTCTAAAGTTGAAGGGAAAGAAGGAGTAGTCGATGTGCGCTTAATGGCTGTTTTACCAGAAGAAGAATGGATAACGGAGAAAATAAAAGAAGAACAACGAAATGACACAAATTTGGCAAAAATCGTGTCAAGTAAGAATGAAGGAAAACGTCCTGATTGGAACGAAATCTCGACTGAAAGTCCCATAACTAAAGCATATTGGGCTCAATGGAATAGCTTAAATCTGCAAGATGGATGCCTATTCCGCCTGTGGGAGAGCGAAGATGGAAAAACCACGAAGAACTTGATTGTGGTACCCAAGGCAAGAATAAGCGAAATTCTCAAGGAATACCATAGTGGGCCAAGCGGAGGGCATTTGGGAATAACAAAAACAGTCGAGAAAATTAAAACACGATTTTATTGGGTTGGTTGCCAGCAATCGGTAGTTGACTGGATTAGTGCTTGTGAAAAGTGTACAGCTGACAAGGGACCGAGCCGTCGCAGTCAGGGGAAGATGCATTTATACAACGTGGGAGCGCCATTTGAGCGAATTGCATTGGACATAGCAGGTCCGTTTCCAATTAGTGATTCCGGCAACAAATATGTTCTCGTCGTAATTGACTATTTAAGTAAATGGCCAGAAGTATATCCCATCCCCGACCGTCGCAGATGCATTTATCAATAATTGGGTCTGCAGATTCGGAGCTCCCCTCGAGTTGCACTCGGATCAAGGCAGAAATTTCGAGTCAACGATATTCAGGAAATTGATGGGCATACGCAAAACGGGAACTTTAAGCCTAATATTAAATGTGTAAATAGCAATTATTAAATAAAGTTAGTTATTTTAATTTAACCAGCGATTGTTTGATTACTATACGACCCAGTGGTACGAATCCGAGTATTGAAAGCTAAAGTAAATTGTCAGGAGGGCAATTTCGTAACACTATAAATTGTCAAGAGGGCAATTTCGTAACAGTATAAATTGCCCTCTTGACAATTTATTATGTTACGAAATTGCCCTCCTGACAATTTACTCTAACTCTCTGTACTGGGATTCGTATCACAATCGCTGGTTAAAATAAAATAACTAACTTTATTTAATTATTGCTATTTATACATTTAATATTAAGCTTAAAGTTTACTTTATTACAATTTGTACTTTATTTCAAATACTGCTGCTTCGATTATAATGCTCGATGTACACACTGTTACGATCTCCGTTCGAATGTCCTCGACTTTGCACAGTCTTGTGCTTTTTATAGCTTCGAATAGTTGAGGTAGAAACTTCTACAATACTCCAGAAGTTTATGGATCTTTCTAGAATTTTATATACACCTCAAAGGAAGCTTTCATTATTTTACACCACCGACAGGGTGTTCTTAAGTAAACTTTTATTCGAATAGTTTGTGTCTTGACTTACACACAGGGTGCACTCATTCTCAAACTCCAGATGGGATCCTAAATGTATGCAATCACGTTTCAATATATTGAATTTGTATGGCGGAACTCAACGTTTTAAATGATACATCATACAATAACATAACACAAATCAATAAATTCTTAAAAGAATGCCACGTTGAAAATTATATTAAAATAACTAAAAAAGTTTAGGCGCAGGCAACGTTTTTAAGACAAAGTACCTAGAAATGACTATTTCGACGGAGTTTTTTGATGCAGTTAGTATCAAGAATATGGTATACTAAAATCTCACAAGGATTATATTTTGCACACAAATACGGTACAATGATGAGTTGCAAAAAAGAATGGAAAGGTCAAACTGAGACGTATAGTCAAGCACTCAAGAGTTTGAGCTCACCCTTGGTGAGGTCAGAACTTGTATGGGACTGTATTGGGAAGCTAAGCTGCCTAGGCAGTATGAACAAGTTATCTCTAATGTTTAGAAAGGCTGCGGCCTCTCCTTTCAACGGCCCTGAACCCTTCTGTGGACTATCATCCAATACCATTAGAGGTCTGCTGAAGAAGTGTACAGATGCAAAAAGAAGTCAAACCTGGATAAAGCTCTTCTGGGAGATTTTAAAAGAGCTAAGGACTTAATAAATATGCCTCGGAGCAAATTTAGAATCATCACAGGCATTTTAAGCGGACATTGTAGACTCAACTACCATTTGAACAAGTTGGGTATATCTTCAGATGCCATCTGTCGATTCTGTGGAGAAAGTGACGAAACCTCACTGCACTTGATCACAGACTGCGGACCATTGGCACACAAAAGACTCAGGTGTTTTGGAGAATATATCTTAGATATGAGCAAGATCCCTCAACATGATTCCTCCAAAATATATGAATTCCTGTCGAAAATTAACCTAACAGAAGTTTTGTAGATGAGACTATCCTCATCTTTTAAATAAATAGGGGCATTACAATAGATCTATCAGGTCGCAGTGTATAACACACTTAAATAAATATAATCTAATCTAGTATCATTATTTATTTCCCAGAAAAACACACACACAAAAATGTCCCGTTACTTCGTCTACACCTCGAAATGTAAAGAAAAAGAAAACAGTCCAAAAAAGGACATCAAAAAAGTTTCGGCACACTTTGTTTGTGCGCTGTGTTTTTGCTAAAATAACGGTAATCTTTGAATTTTAATTCATAATAATTGCGCAGTAGTTAATTAATCAAATTAGTAGTTAATTGTCCATGGTTTTAAATTAGTGTGGATCTTAATTTCGTGATAGAGTGAGCAAAATGAGCTGTCGTACAGAAATTCCGGTGGACGTCCGTAAAATTATAATAAATCTTCATGTACAGGAAAAATCTTATCGGGAAATTAGCAATAGAGTGCAGAGGCCGCATTCGAGTGTACGAAAGATTATAAAGCATTACATAAATACTGGCAAATTAGAGCGTGAAAGCAGATCTGGACGTCCAAAAAAATTTACACTTTAGCAGCAACGGATTATAGTAGCTGCAGTGGCTAAAATTCCAAATATTTCGACTGTCAAATTATTTCATGAAATGCAGGAAAGATTTAGAGAAAACTTTGATCCCCAAATAATACGGAACACCTTAAAAACAGCTGGTTATCATGGACGAGTTCCTCAGCGCAAACCATTCATTTCGGCTGTGCCTAAGAAAAAAATGTTAAATTTCGCCAAACTCAATGTTAATCACCCGGAATCATTTTGGAATAGCGTGATATTTAGTGACGATTCAGAGTTTCACCTATTAGGCTCAGATGGCGCACAAAAAATTTAGCGAAAGCAAAACAAAGACCTGCAAGAAAATAATGTAATCAAAACAGTGAAACACTCCGGCGGTAATACTATGGTGTGGGGGTGTATGCCTGCATCTGGAGTCGGAAATCTCGTCTTTATTCATGAGAAAATGGACAAGCACTTGAATAAGAACATTTTAGATCAAAATTTAGCTCCCAGTGTAGAGAAGCTGAGGTTAACTGGGAAACCATTTATGTTCCAACAAGATAACCACCCGAGCATACATCGTTTCTGGTGCAGGAATGGCTAATATACCATTGCAAACAATTTAAAACACAGTCGCCAGATAAGAACACATTTGGCACTTATTGGATAACATATACGAAATCATCATATAAAATCAAAGAATTCGCTTAAGGACGTCATACACAGAATGGGCAAATATAACATCCAACTTAGTTGGAAGTGTGTGTATACGCATACAAGCAGTTATTCAAACCAATGGAGGTTCAACCAAATATTAGGTGTTCAAAAATCGTACCTATATTACAATTTTTCACATGTGTGCCTAAACTTTTTGATTTAAAAAAACATGAATTTTTTTAATTTTTATAAGATTGCTTCTAAGATAAAAATGAATTTCTAATAACTTTAGCTTAAATATTTAATAAAATGTTCCTTATCAAAAATTAAATCATAATTATTTGTATTAGTTAAGTGGAAAAAAAGTTATTAACCTATAAACTTTGTAAATGGCGTTGTGCCTAAACTTTTTTGATTCACTGTATTTAGTATAACATAATTAAATCGAGTTGCAGGCCCTGATAGCTATGACTTTTTTTTAAAATTAGTTATGATAATTTATTATTGTGATTAATACTTTGAAATAAATAAATACACAATGTTGAAGTTCGTTTTCTGCTTGAAAGGCAATCAGCGCGAATCGAGGTCTTTCATTTTGCGGTGATAGTTTAACCAAAGAAGAATAAGGCACTCAATTCGCGCGTTATTTATTTTCCGTTTGCGATTTGCTCACACGTATGGATGTGTAAGTGAATTTATTGTGTTTGTTGTACACGTATTCCATATCCCTGTAGTGAAAACTATAGACAGCCTTCAAAATATACTAGTAAATTTAATAGTAAAAAATCAAGTTCTTAATTTACTAGTTCAAAACTTATCCATAAGTTAACCAGTTACTGACTTCTGTGGCACTTCATTGCCGTGTATACTAAATGTTTCCTTTCTTGTCACTTTAAAAAAAGAGAAGTAAAGACAAACATAATAATAATGATAATTTCAACCACTTTTTGTAATTCCCCATTATAGAGATAAATCTTCAAGTTAACGCTTGTTTTAAAATATTCATAGAGCTGAAGGGCCTGGCAGCTAGTGCTCCCCTTGCAATGTAAAATAATAATTAAGTTTTTGTTTTTCAAGTAATAATAATAAAATATTCACAAAGAAAAGTGGAAATGCGGCATCATGAATTAACATGCTGAAATAACACATTCCTCATTTATGTACAAAAATTATTATACATGTTGGAGTACACATTACTATCCCAGTAAAAAATTGATCGCTCTCGGAGCAATCATGGATCAATCAAATGCGAGGCATTGATCGCTCCCTATTGTTCTAGAGCTTATGTATTTTGCGCTCCATTTTAGCATAGCGTGTCATTGGAAGCGAGCGCTCGTTTTGGCTTCCTATGCGAGTAGTATTGGAGCGCTCGTTTTGACTTCCTACGCGAGTAGTATTGGAGCGATCATTTATTCATAATACGCGAGTAAGACGAGAAACGATGATTGCTTATTCTGTATATTAAATGCCTGTATACAAAATTGAAAGAACATAATTCTAGCAAATTCTAGTCATTTATATAAGAAATTTTATACATTCAAAATTGGAAAAATCATTAAATCGTTAATATTTAAATATAATAAAGTAATTAATATTAATTATTGCTGCTTGAGGGCATACGTCTTTCTGTAGAAGGCCATTTTGATTTGCCGGAACGCTTCTCGCATTGATTTCTCATAGTCTGGATAGGTGGTATATGTATTCTTCATGGCTTCTGTAAAGTAGTGGAAAATTGGTACTTAAAACACCAAAAAATTATTTCAAAATAATTAAAATCTTACAAATAGTAATTAAAAAGCCTGTAACTTTTTAGGGCGATCTTTCTCTTCGACCCGTTCCAATTAACTTTTAATATGCGCCAACGTTTCGGTTGTATCGACTAAATCTGCAATTACGACAGTTAAAAATGTATGTATGTATTTAATATATATACCTCGAATGCAATAATTTCCATTAAATAAAACATCTTACCCGTGTTTCTTGAATAAACAGGCACAAATTCGAAATTCTTTTCCATCTTGCTGGTTATTTCGAGTTTAATTTTAACTTCACTTTTTCACTTCTTGAACTCTTGAATTTGTTGTATCGGATGTTTCTTCAGTACTAAAGCATAAAAAACTACGCAATAGCTTGCCTGTCAACGAAACTGCAACTACTTTGTAACGGAAAACAATACAAAACACTGAAGAAGCGAGATATTAGCAAATAACCAAAGAAGAGAAAGAAGTGACAGAGGAAAGTGAATGAGAGCTGTCAATTTAATTTGATCCAATGATGCTCAAAAAGGAGTAATAATGGAGCGCTCTGTTATTACTCCTTTGTGCGAGCGATCCAAAATTTTTATAATATATATTATGTACATAGATATGAATTTTACATACATATATGAGTTTTACTAGTATTTTAACTAGTTGGTTTCACTGCTGGGATGTTGTCTAAAATGGCGAATATTCGGAGAAAAAAATCAGAAGAAATCAGGGCTACATTTAAATTAAACTTGTAGGGGTCACTTCATTTGTATTTTAAAAAGAACTGCGAAACTTCTAAAAAGAAAAGGTTATAATAAATCAAAAAAAAATGTGTTATTTAATTTGGAGTTGAAAACTCAAAAGTTAACAAGTTCATTTAATATATTCTAACTATTATTAATATAAAATCTGATCCAATTGCTTTCCATTTTCACTTTTCTTCATTGTAAATGCACCATGGTAATCATAAGTTGTAGAATCATAATTGTTTGGTTTTTGGGCATAATATTATATTACTAATATCTAAAATAATTAATAAAAATGCATTTATATTCAAATTGGGTTCGAGTGCCCCAGTAACACCCCTCTGCGTGCATATTTAACTATGGCCATGAACGCATGAAATAGCATTGGGACATCAAATTTAATAGAATTAGGAGCATAGGGAAACGAAGCTTAAGAAATTACCAGTCAGTCATAAGAATTAAATCTCTTTACAGTATTCTCACAAATAACAACAGTTTCAAAAATCTCAGAAAAATTTTCAAAATAGGTCAAAAATGCAGCTAAATGAATTAAGTTAACGGCTTTATGCTTTTAATTAAACAGAGGTAGTGTTTCTTTCTTTAATAATGAGGAAACAAATTGTTTAGTTTGCCGAATTAATTTGTTTACTTAAACGCAACTGCAATATTTCGACTTGTGGATCTTGAGAGTTCATTGACAGTGAAAAATGATCAAACAAATTTTATTTTTGAGTTATTTTGAAAAGTTAAGTGAATGCAGAAATTAGGATGGTTGGAGTTAAATGGGGTTCACTGTATTTTTACCACTACATACATAAATTTTAAAACATTCTCGCACTAGCAGAACTCGCACAAATACATTCATATCAGCTGTCTGTTCTATTTGTTTTTTGGTTTAACACAGAGAATATAGAGAAAAGAAACTTAACCGTCAAACGGCAAAGCAGCGAAATAAAGCACACGGACGTTTTACATGAATCCACTAAGAATCGTAGTGAATCCACTCAAAATCGTGGTGTATCCGCTACGGACGCTGGCAGCGAAAAAGACTCTTTTCTCTATATTCTCTGGTTTAACATTCCCCAAGTTAGTTGTTCCTGAGCTATTGTTGGATTAAGATGACAGTCCCAACTTCTAAATGATTGTGCTGAAGCTTTTCCACTTTCAATTATTTTAAATATCTGTAGTGTTTTGATCTGATAAATGAATGTGTTGTACTTTCCAACTTATATTTTTAAGTTGTAGTTTTAATTTAATATTTTCTACTGCAACAGTGGAGTGGAAAGCTTTTGCATCTGATTTCGAACGGAGTACCAGAGAATGCAGAGAAATGACTCTTGTTTTGCGCACACTTACACAGGTGCAAACTGTAGTAGTGTGACTGATTTTCTTCAGAATTCTGGTTAACCAATGTAAAAACAAACCTATCCATATAGGAAACTAATGTAAACAAATACATTTTTTTAAACGTCAGAAAATTTGACATTCTCAGTTATGGAGATGTGGAAGCTACTAAACAATATGAAAAAAGTAGGCGGTATATATTAACATCCAAGCCCACTTTTAATACATTTTAATAACTTAAGATCTAGTAGAGATTTACGGACGAAATTCTACGGGAAGGAACATGTGGACATTATAGAGCTATCTGCAACAAATGGGGTTGATCAGGGAAAATACACGTCCACTTTTGATATAAGGAATTTTCGGGTCTAAAATTAAAATTAGCCTACCTATGATCTTATTGATGCCAGCGGAATACAAAACGGCAGAAATATACATGGGGTCCATAAAAGTGTGTGTGCAGAATATGGAGACCATAATACAACTGCCACGCCCACAATTTGCCAAAAATCATTACTAGGTTCTTATAAAAGACTTATCAACGAAATTTCACAGGAAGGTTGCGGGTACTAACATTAAACACGACACAAACAATGGGCGTGCTATTTTTATAGCCATGCCCACTATTGATATATTATAACTAACGACCTATACTGCATTGTTGGACGAAATTTTTTATTAGTAGTTATATTGACACTACAAAGCCATCCCAAACGATATAATCAATTCAAGGTATCCTACCGAAAATTGCCGTAGATATGCTCCTAATAATGATTTATGAATAAAACATCCCTATTGTTGAACTCGGACGTACAAGGAAAGGTAAAGGGTATTTGAAAGTCGGTCTAACCCGACTTCAGACTTCTGTACTCGTTTTCTGTTTCTTGTTGTTATTAATCTATCAGCTCTTCTGCTGAATGCACCCAGTCAAGGCTTAGGTACAATTCTAAAGTATAAATGGCGCTGCCTCAGACTAGTCAACATTTGGAATAGGAGGATTGACCGGCTTGACCGCTGGAAAGGTCAATTGAGGAATAGCGGAAGGTAAAAAAAAGGAAAAAACAGTGATTTTTAAAAGATGGCGGGGTATAAAAAAATGATTTAGGGTGAAGTAAATAACGTCTCTTTCTTTGAATTTTTTGTCGATTGTGCCGACGTAGCGTATGTTAATTTTTTCGTGAAAGTTAAGTAAAAGTTTTAATTCGAGTTAATATAAGAATTCCTCATACAATGTTGGTTTACTTTTCCAAATAGTTCAAATCAGATAAATTATTCGCAAATTACAAATACAAGATTCCTATAATTGTGAGTGTTAATGAGAATTGGGAATGGGAAGCAGTCCATCCTGTTGAAAATTGCTTGTCGTGACCTATTTTTACTCGTCCTTTGTTATTGTAACATCATCAATAATAAAACTGTCATCTCCTGGGTTGAATACAAAACAAACCATTCAGATTCCTGAATCAAGTGAAAGCCAAATCGAGTGGTTGAAAAGTCTATTTAAACGTTGCCGTAGTGATAAATATAAGGTGTTCAGGAAAAAAAGAAGGAAGCTGCCGCCCGTCTCATCAGGAGCTAAGATAAGTGAAATTTATTTTTAAATAAAATTAAGACTTACGCCAGACATATATTTGGCTGCTCGCGTGCTCAACGTAGCGTTGCTAATAAAAAACAGTAATAATTGTTATATCGTATATATAATATATGAGAAAATACGTTCCTGCAAATTTATTTGTTATATCGTATATATAATATATGATAAAATACGTTTCTGCAAATTTCTAGAGATTGTGTAAGTCCAGTAATTAATATAACTTTTAATTGCACAAAACGCTCTATAACACGTCACCACAGCTTCAGCACAGAAAAAGAAAGAGGGTGAATGAAAGGCCGGAAACACGAAGTGTGTTATTCAGCAGCCAACACAGGCTAGTTCCGGTTGCCCGCGCGCCATCTATTAACACGCTGTGCGACAGCGACACTAGTGCCTGCTTGCGTTGGCGTACCCGACAACTGGGTGGGGGTAGTGGTGTCGCAATAGGTACTCATCCCCCAGTGATCGGCGCAGGAGGCGCGGAGAACGATACCCGTTTCGTCGTTCGACTCCCCGGCTGGGTTGGTCCCCTGAGCGAGGCGTTGGTTGACTCCTCAGATGACTCCTTGGATGGATCGCTGGCGGGTCATTTGTCGGCGATGGCGATCGGGTTGGCGATGGTGATCGGGATGCCTGCAGCGATGGCGACGATGTTGAGTCACTCACCTCGAGGTGGGCCGGCTTCAAGCAGTCCGTAGAGATGGCTTTTTTCGACGCCATTTAAGTCGATGATGAAATTCTTGTCGTTGATCCGGCGGATTACCTTATGGGGGCCCGTATATGGCGGCTCGAGTGGCCTCCGGATTTTGTCCAGCTTGCAGAATACGTGCGTGCAGGTGCGCAATTCTTTGAAGACGAACGCCTTCTGTCTTGAGTGGTTGGACGCTGGCACTGGCCTGATCGCTTTTACCAGCTTGCGCAACTGCTCGACGAAAACCAGTTGGGTGGTAGGGTCATTCTGTTGTCCGAAGAATTCCCCCGGCAGGCGGAGTTGGGTGCCGAAGAGCATCTCGGCTGGAGTTGCTTTGAGGTCCTCTTTGTATGCCGTCCGCATCCCCAATAGCACTGTTGGCAAGGCGTCTGGCCATGGTGTGTCTGGACTGCACATCAAGGCCGCTTTTAGTGTGCGGTGTAGTCTCTCCACCATGCCGTTTGACTGTGGGTGATAAGGCGTTGTGTGAACATGGTTAACACCCGTCATTTTCGCGAGAGCCGTGAATAGCTCCCCCTCGAATTGACCCCCCTGGTCGGAGGTGATGGTGAGTGGCGTGCCGAAAGTGCAGACCCAACTGTGGAAGAATGCTCGTGCGACGGTCACAGCTCGAATGTCCGGGAGTGGGATAGCCACTGGCTATCGGGAAAAGCGGTCGATGATGGTCAGGCAGTGCGACAGTCCTCCCACCAGCGGTAGCTTGATCAGGTCAACGTGAACGTGGCAGAACCTGTCATCTGTCTCCCCGAAGCTTTGCAATTCGGCGCGATTGTGGTGATGGACCTTCGCGCGTTGGCATGGTTGGCATTCACGGGCCCAGCGGAGCGCGTCCTTGCGCATGCTTGGCCAGAAGTATTTGGCCACCAGATGTGTCGCCGTTGCTCGACCACTCGGGTGGGATGATCCGTGTACGATGCCAAACGCCGCTCGACGCAGGTTGGATGGCAAATCCAGGCAGCAGGACCTATTAAAGGTTATTACTTGTTTGTAATTATAGATTCTTATTCTAAATGAGTTGAGATGTTTAAAACAAAGGAAATAACGTCAAACTTCGTCATTACGAAACTTCGTGAAACATTTTGTCGGTTTGGAATTGTAAATACAATCGTAAGTGACAACGGAAGACAATTTGTCTCTGAGAAGTTCAAAAATTTTACAAAACTCAACAAAGTCAAACACACACGCTGTCGCTGTCGCACAGCGTGTTAATAGATGGCGCGCGGAACTAGTGCCTGCTTGCGTTGGCGTACCCGACAACTAGGTGAGGGTAGTGGTGTCGCCACATATATTCTTAAATTTAGCCTAAATTTAATTGTATATATATAAAATAGTAGGTTATTTAGTTGTAGTAAAAACGGAATCCGTGAAATAGTAAAATGTGTAGTTTATTAAAGAATATGTTAGGCTAAGGCGGTAACGATAGGGAGGGCTCTCTTGGCAGATGGATCAGATGAGGATATCCGGCTGGAAGCAGAGAAGGGAAAGGTGAGTTGTTGAAAAAAAGCAGGGAATTCAAATTCAAATTTATTAACTTTAAAAGCGTTTACACTTAAAAGACAGGGTTTTTTAAATAAATTTACTTTTTTTTAAGGTTGCTTCTACCCGATGTAGGGCGGCTGGTTGAGAACCCCGACCGTCGCTGGGAGCGAGCCGTCACTGCATCAGGCGAAGGGGTGTTCTCAACAATATATAGAAAGCTTTAGTTAGAAATAATGTAAAAATTCTGATTTTCTTTTATAGTACCTCATTGTAGTTAAATGTATGCAAATACGGAGTATAGGTTTGATCGCCCTTTTTCGCAGGGCTGGCAATGTTTAAGGCATTTGTTTAAAACAATGGAAAAAAATCAGCTATATTTATAGCTATTGTAAATAAAATAGATCTGGCAACTCTAGTTATCACTTTTCTTCTTTCCATGATTCAATTGTATTACATGTTTATTTTTCTACTGAATAAAGTCAGTCGCCATCTTACTTTGAAACTGCGCGCGTATCTCTGCTCAAAAGGTTATTGGCTCATTCACTAATCGAAAAAATATTTAAAAAGTTTTAAATTAATTAAAAATGGCAACAGGAATACTCAGTTTTCCCTTTGAAAAAGTACGACGCGAAAACTTCGACATATGGAGGAGGAATGGCGATTCCTACTAGGTGTTAAAAAGTTGCTGGAAGATTACCAAGAATGGTTTGTCTGAGAATTCTTCCGAAAAGAATCGTGACGCAAATGAAATAAATGGCGGAGATTACGCTCATGGTGGAGCCGAGTAATTTCTGGCACATAGAAAACGCCCAATGTGCAAAAGACGCATGGGACTCGTTTATAGCAGCATATTGAAACGTGATTGGATACTGAAACGTGATTGCATGCTTTTAGGATCCCATCTGGAGTTTGAGGTTGTGTGCACCACCCTATGTATTTAAGCCAAGACATAATCCATGCAGATAAAAGCTTCTTTCGTGGTGTAGATAATGTTGTAAAGAATGTTCTCGAAAATTAAAGCTTACCCTCTTTGAGGTGTATATAAGATTCTAGAATGATCCAGAAACTTCTTGAATAGTGTAGAATTTTCTACTTCAACCATACGAAAGCTATAAAAGCCACCACACTATTAAAGTGAGACCCAGTTGAGCAGAGATCGTAACAGTGTGTACATCGTGCACTTCAGTATTAAGAAGTAATAAAGTGATGAAATGAATTATGCAATAAAGTGCAAATTGTAACAAAGTAAACTTTAAGCCTAATATTAAGTGTGTAAATAGCAATAATTAAATAAAGTTAGTTATTTTAATTTAACCTGCGATTGTGTGATTACTACGCAATCTAGTGGTACGAGTCCGAGTACAGAGAGTTAGAGTAAATTGTCAAGAGCGCAATTTCGTAACAGAATAAATTGTCAAGAGGGCAATTTCGTAACAATATGAAGACAGTGGTTTGACTTGGAAGGTAGAGCTTTTGAAAAAGCTAGTGCAGTTGTAACTGGAACAGTTCCAATCCACACAGGACTACGTGAACGAGTTGCTAATGACTTCAATCAAGCTGCAAATGAAGGTCTAAATCTAGGTGACGAAGTTGTCGCTTCATTATTGATCGCTGGGTTGCCTAATGAGTATCAAACACATGTTATTGTAGTAGAGAATTCAAAATCAAAATTAACTGTCGACAGCCCTAAGAGTTTGTTGTTGCAAGACGTCAAATTTGACTACAGCAAAGCTTCCACGGACTGATGCTTTGTATTCAAAGAATTGCCAACAGAAAAGGGGTGACAGAAATTATAATCTTTTTTTTTTAACTCCAGTTTTGTTTGCATTCTACCCATTGGGGCAATAATCAAATAAAATAACAATATTAAACAACTGCATAAATAAATGCAGAATGTAATTTTTTAAATAGTTATTTAAATCAACATGAGGAAGAGGAGCCAGTGCTAATCTCACATAAGGTTAGTTCAGAACTATTGCATTAGAAAATTATTATTATAAATTGAGTGGTGTTGCTCGCTTCAGTCAATGTGTTGTATCTGTCCTCTTCAGAAGATTTGAAGCTAGTTTATTAGGATGCTTACTTAGTCGCTCCAGTTATTTAATGCTGCATCTTGATATTCCCTCATCGACAGTAGGGATGTTTAGGTCGTGCCGTATTATATCATTCCTGACGAACCATGGAGCCTTTACAATCAAGCGTAATACTTTTGATTGGAATCTCTCAATGATTTTTATATTAGTTTTTGTCGCTGAACCCCATAGCTGTATACCATATGTCCATATGGGTTTTAGGATTGTGTTATAAACGAGCAGTTTATTGTCAAGCGATAATTGGGATTTATACCCCAAGAGCTAATATAAGAAAGTAAGCTTAATTCCAAGTTGTTTTCTCTTCGTAAGAATATGCTTCTGCCATGTCAGACGTCAATCAAGATGTAGCCCTAAATATTTGACGTCTTCGGATTGAGGCAGTTGACAATTATTTAGTATCACTGATGGACAAGTCTTCCGTTTTAAGCTGAAGCTTACTTGCACAGACTTAGTTGCATTCACCTTAATCCTCCATTTATTTAGCCAGATTTGGAGCTTATCCAAGCTTTCTTGGAGATAATTTGTAGCGATTATTATTGTTGCTGCTTGTAGCCATTATGGCAATATCATCCGCGTAGGTTGCGATTTTTGTATTCTCCGTCACTGGCAGGTCAGCCGCGTACATAGTGTAGAGCACAGGACCTAGAACACTGCCTTGTCGTACACCCGCCTTTATAGAGAACAGTTCAGTGACTTCTTCATTGGCCTTTACTCTGAAATGCCGTTCTTCAAGATATGATCTTAAGATATCATAAAACGTCTGAGGTAGTAACTTTTTCAATTTAAAAAGCCAGGGTGCCATACTTTATCGAACGCCTGTGTTATATCTAGGAAAGCAGTTGTACAATAACGGATTTCCTCAAGAGCGTTTCTTATTATGCTGTACACTCGGTGCACTTGTTCTGTTGTGGCATAAATCCAAATTGATGATTGGGTATTATCTCCTTTTTGAGCAGAATTGGTGTTAGTTTGTTTAACAGGAGCTTTTCAAACATTTTGGAAACAATTGGCAAAAGGCTAATTGGTCTATAAGAAGTGACTTCCTCCAAGGGCTTCCCGGGCTTAGGGATGACAATAATTTCGGCAACTTTCCATTGACGTGGAAAATATCCACATCTAATTATTGCATTGAAGAGATAGGTAAGGTATTTTATTCCCCTATTTGGTAGTTCCTTTAATATTTTACCTGTTATCAGCCGTAGCCCGGTGCCTTTTTCACAATCAGTGTCCTGTGCATAGTGTTATGTATTTCCTTTTTTGTAAAGGGCGTGATAAGTAACTCTAATTGTCCTGGACTATTGAGAAGATTAAATATCTCCTTTTCCTCTTGCTGTGAAGTTGGTGGAAACGGCTTAAATACCCCAATAAGGTGTTTGGCAAATGTAATTGCTTTCTCCTTTTCAGTTTTTGCCCAGCAGCCATTTGCGCTTTTGATAGCACGGAGGAGCACGGGTGGTCGGTTGCTTCAGATTTTTTGTCGCCTTCCAAAGTAGTCTGTGGTCTCTTTTGCTGAAGTACCGCTTAAGGTTTTTTGTAGCTCTATTAAAGTTATTTTTGTCTTTCGGGTGCCTGGTATTTTGCCACACCCTTCTTAGTTTCCGTTTTTTATCAACCATCTCCCTAAGAACGGAATGGGAAGGATGCTTGTTCAGTTGATCTTTAGGCTCCGGAGTAGAGTTCCATGCAGCGTATTGGACAGTTTTGTTAAAATTTTCAACGGAAAACTAGATAGAATGTCATCTACAATTTCCTTGAAATGCAACCAGTTTGTTTGTTTCGTATGTAGTGTGGGTGGTTTTATTGTGCATTCTACCTTCGAGTTCAGTGTTGCAATAATAGGTGAGTGGTCTGATGACAGATCCAGCGACGGGGATATCTCAGCACAGCTTCTGAGAACACCTTCCATCACGCAGAAGTCAATGACATCTGGAATTTTGTTGGCCAGATGGCCAGTATCTGGGTTGACCTGCTGATACGTGTGTAAGGTTGTGTTCTTGCATTGTTTTTAGTAGCTCTCTTCCTTTCGGATTGACTGTTCGAGAACCCCAAAATTGGTGTTTAGCTTTGTAATCGTATACCTAGTGTTTGAAAAAAATGGTAATATTGCTCTTTTTTAATGGAATACTTCGGAGGGCAATACACTGATGTTATGGTTAGCGGTTCATATTGATCCTGTATTGTTATGCTGGTTGCTTGAATGTGGGATTTTTCATAATTGTTTTGTACTGTGTGTTTTATTTTGTTTTTAATGATGATACCACCGCGTGCTGTGCCGGCTGGATGATTTATGTGATATATGTTGTACTGATTTATTTTTAAGAAGCTTTTGCTTGTGAAGTGTGTCTCAGATATTAGCATTGTGTCAATGTTGTTCTGGTCCATAAATGTTTTGACTTCATTACTATGACGAGAAAGCCCGTTCGCATTCCATACCGAAATTTTAAGTTTTTGTTCCATTAAGTCAGTTTAGAGATCACTGTTGCTAATAAATTGAGCATTGTTCCCATTTGTTCCATAAGGCTTTTCAGCATACTCTTTAATTCAGTCATGTCATTTGATCGATGTGGGGCGAATTAATTTTCACTTTGCTGGTTTAGAGTTTGCTCTTGTTGCGTGCTCTGTTTGGCGATTTGCGCATATGTGCAACCTGGTTGGCTTTCGGAATCTCGGGCCTTGTTAAAATTAGTGTTTTTAAACACTGTACACATTACAGCCTCTGTAATTGTGGTGGTTTCCTCTGCATAGCACACATTTTACATCCTGTGATTTTTCTTTACTAGGGCAGTCTGCCTGATTGCCAACGCATTTAACGCATCAAGGAGTATGGTTGCAATATTTTCTAGTGTGGCCATACCTCTGACATTTTGTGCACTGAGCTATTTCCCTTTTTTTATTTCGTGGGACGAATTTTATTTTTGTGTGCATAATTGCTTCAATTTTATAAATGTCTGTATTATTTTTGTTTTGTTTTAAGTTGATATAAAACATCGACAACGGATGCTTTGTAATTCTTGGTTTTATATTTGAAACTTTTGTAACATCGAATCCCAACCTAGCTTTTTCCTCTTTTATTTCTTTTGTTGATATTGTGTGGTGTAGCCCTTTTAATACTACGCTTAATTCTTTTTCCTGTTTGGGTTTATATGTATGGAATTCTGTCTTCTTTTCAGCCAGAGCTTTTGCAATAGTTTTGTACCCTCCTCCTGACTTTGGTTGAATTTAAACCTCGCTATATTTGAGGAATTTGAGCTGGGATTCATTCTTGGCAATGTTTTTTTAACAGTTCTAGTAACGGTTGAGCATTATTTACTCCAGAGACGTAGATTGGAGGAGGTTTCGGGACTCTTTGGTCCCTTTCTTGTGGACTAGTACCGTCGATTTCGACTTCTGATAGTATCGCGAATCTATTTGAGCTAGCTGGCAAATCAAGCCAGTAGTCCCCTAGTTTTTACTGTTTATGTTTATTTTGTGTTGTGTTTTCTGGGCTTGATCTAGCGCGTTTAGAGATTTGGTTTGTTTTCACTACAGGAATTTGTACACGACATTTACGAGGGCGGATTCATATTGAAGCTACCTAGTGCTAGATGGCAGCACAAACACAAAAACTTTTAGAAATTGCGATCTGTCAAATGTCAGCTTTCACCCAAATTCATCGATTAGTTTATTTGTTGGAGTCGTTTGAAGTAAGCAACTTTTGTGTTTCTTGAAAAATGGAAAAAAGCGAATTTCGTGCAGTGATTAAACAATATTATTTGAAAGGGAAAACGGAGAAAGAGACAAAAAAAGCTCGATAAACATTACGGTGAGTCTGCTCCGTCAGATTACATGGTAAAATATTGGATTGCTGAATTCACGGCCGAACAAGCACTGCAACAATACCATCAACAGGAAGGCCAAAAGAGGTGGTTACTGAAGAAAATATCAAGAAAATCCTCGATATCGTTATGAATGATCGCCGAGTCACGTTGCGTGAGATTGTTGAAATGGTAAACATATCATATGAACGTGTGTTCAACATTTTGCATGAACATTTGCATATGAAAAAGCTATCGGCAAGATGGGTGCCGCGTTTGCTCAGTGTCGAACAAAAACGAGTTCCTCAGACCACTTCACAGCGGTGTTTGGACATGATAAAGCGTAATCCTGTTGATTTTTGGCGTAGATTAATAACTGTTGATGAAACGTGGGTCCACCACTACACACCTTAAACCACAAATCAATCGAAACAATGGGTGGAAGCTGGTGGAAGTGCTCCGAAGAAGGCGAAGGCAGTGAAATCTGCTGGCAAGGTTATGGCCACTGTATTTTGGGATGCACACGGAATATTGCTCATCGATTATCTTGAAAAAGGATCCACAATCACAGGAAAGTATTATCGTGCGTTATTGGATCAATTGATTGATGCAATCAAGGAAAAACGACCACATTTAAAGAAGAAAAAAATGATCCTTCTTCAAGACAACGCACCGGTTCACACAGAATTAGTTACGATGCTAAAATTACGTGAAATACACTTCGAATTGGTTAATCATCCACCTTATAGTCCAGATTTAGCTCCCAGTGACTTTTTCCTGTTTCCAAACTTGAAAAAATGGCTCGCAGGAAAAACATTCATCTCAAACGAAGAAGTGATTACCGAAACTAACGCGTATTTTGAGGGGTTCCCGAAATCGTATTATTCAGATGGTATAAAAAAGTTCGAAGTAAAAGAAGACTAAAATAAATGGTTTTTGAAAAAAAAAATGTTTTTTTCCTACTTAGGTAGCTTCAATATCAATCCGCCCTCGTAGATTGTGGATCGGTTTGAATATTTCCTACTGGGTGTTTTATTGTGAGTTAATCAATATATTTATCTGATGAGTGAGTTATTGTTGTTGAGTGAATTTTTTAGTGGGTGCTTAATTGTGAGTGTGTTAATGTTGTTATATGTTGAACGGGCAATTGCTGCTGAGCAAGATTCAGTAAATAGAGGTGGAGCCGAAGCTGTAGTGAGTTTGCTTGCACATATTCAATTTGTGTACAAAAAGGTTGTATTTGTTGTGGCTAGAGTTGTAATTATTTTGTTGGTGGTCGTTAGGGCATCGGAGAGATTGTTTGAGGAGGACAGGGCACCTTGCATATTTATACCTTCTACCTTTTAGTTTTTTTGTGGAGAAGATCGCTCTCTGAGAGTGTCCGGCATAGATGGACCGCTATTGGCTATCATAAGCAGCGCACTCATGGGAGAGCCGGCACTTTGATCAAAGAAGACTAAGAAAAGACATTCAATTCCCTCCATATTTATTTACCGTTCCGACCATTTTTTTGGTCACACGTGTAGTGTATGTGAATTTATTGTGTTTGTTGTAAAAATATTCCATATCCCTGCAGTGAAAATTATAGGCAGTCTTCAAAATGTACAACTAAATTTAATAGTAAAAAATCAAGTGGTTAATTTACTAGTTCAAAACTTATCTATAGGTTAACCAGTTACTGACTTCTGCGGCACTTCATTGCCGTGTATACTAAATTTTTCCTTTTTTGTCAATTTAATAAAAAAGGAAGTAAAGACAAACATTGGAATTTGAAGAAAAACAGCTATTTTATAATTTCAAGCACTTTTTGTAATTCCTCAATTTAGAGATAAATCTTCAAGTTAACACGGGTTTTAAAATATCCGCAAAGTGTCCGCAAAGAAGAGTGGAAATGCGGCACCATGAATTAACATGCTGAATTAATGTCGAGTACACATTATTATATTATGTATATGCAGTTGGGTACTAAACACAGTTCATCCTAATTCTAGTGTATCAGCTGTGCGAAAGGCAAGTTAAACAATCCGTTTTGAGTTCGGAATATGACTGACTTTTTATTACAAGAGAATAACAATATATAAAGACTAGCTTAGTACCTTGATGCAACGACACAGGTGGTGCAGATATATTCTGAGAGAATTCAGATCTCGGTTCTGTCAAAATAGTCAGCAGGCGGGTTCCGGAGCCATGAGAATATTTGTAGTAACGGGCGAAAAATTTCTTTGACGCCTGAAATTTTAGTTTTATAACGGCTGAGATAATCTCGTCACTTGGAACTTTGAAACACTTCACATTTTCTTTGCCCCAACTTTTGCGGCATATTACACAAAATTTGCCTATTTTATTATTTTCACATTTTATAATCAGCAAAATTTTATGTTTCGATAATTTCAATAAAGCGCGGCAAATTTTTTGGCGGCACCGGTTTTCATAATTTGACAGAACCGAGACCGAAAGAGAACAACAAAACAGAATAGGCTAGGAAACGTCACTTATCTGCACCACCTGTGTCGTTGCATCAAGCTTAGTACTAAATGAATGTGAATGTATACATGTGTGTGTATTATTGTAATATCACTCGAGAGATCAAGAGATAAGATGAGAGTGAGTGTTTAGCAAACAGAAGATTAGGGTGTGATGTATATGTCAAGTTTAAATACTCTATATGCTCCTCCTAAAGCTGTTATATCATTCAAGAAGAAAATTTAATTACAAATTGAATAACAATAATTAAAATTTAAAATTGAATATAAAATAACAAAAATTTAAAACATATCAATTTAATTCACTAACAACTTTAGGGGTTTTTATTACTCTACCTCCCTCTCGTGGTCTGAGCTTCCTTCCAATGTGTGAATCATCTTCCGTCGTCTGTATCTGATGCAGTGCAGGTGAACAATTTTCATTGCTTGAAGATGACTGTACATTGATTCCGCTGCGCTCTTGGATTTGTGATGTATTTTGTCCTCTAATTTGATCAAGATGACGTTTGATCACATGGTTGTTGTGTGGTAAGATACACGAATACGATTGAGGTCCCTGTTTTTCTTTTATTATTGCCTGAGTCCAACCCGGCTTATTAGGATTGCGGTAATCGCGTATCATTACCTTTTGACCATTACAAAATTTTGTGTTTCGATTTCCTTTATGATGTTTTATGTTGTTGTTTTGCGAATCTATTATCTTTTCTATTGTTGTAGGCGGTTTAAGAAGACTAAATCTAGTTTTAAGTTTTCTGCCGAAAAAAATCTTCGCTGGAGACTCGCCTGTGCTACAATGCGTCATGTTACGATAATCCATCATGAAACGGCATAGTATTTGGTCCAAATTAGCATATTTGTTTTGATCTAAGTTTGCCAAAATCGATTTTTGGAATGTTTTCACTAAATTTTCTGCCTGACCATTCGTAGACGGATGTCCCGGAGCTGTCAGGATATGCTTTATACCATTTAAGGATAAAAATTGTCTGAAATCATTGGACGTGAATTGAGTGCCGTTGTCACTTACAAGTGTGTCAACCAAACCATAACGGGCAAACGTCTCTCGTAGTTTATTTATGGTAAAAGCTGTTGTTATCTCCTTGGTTTTAAAAACTTCAATAAATTTCGAAAAGGAATCGATAATGGCAAAACAATAAAAATTTCTTATTGGGCCAGCGAAGTCGATATGTATTCGACTCCATATGGCATCATTCACTTTTTTCAGGACTAGCCTGCCATTTTTGACATGACAAACATTTTGATATCAAATTTTCAATGTCCTTATCAATACCTGGCCACCACAAATATGATCTAGCCAGACCTTTAGTTTTCACTATTCCAAGATGTGAACGATGCAGTTCATCTAAAACTTTTGATCTAAATTTTTGTGGAATAATTATTCTGTATCCCCACAAAATACAACCATATTCAACAGTGAGTTGAGTATACTTCTCACGATATGGTGTAAAATTTTCATCTCTAATATTACTTAGAGTTCCATTTAAAACAAACTCTGCCACTTTAGATAGAATGGGATCTCGTCTCGTCTCGCGAGATATATCTTTAAAATTCATGCTAACATTTGACTCATTTTCTATTAAATTGATGTATGAGTTTTCAAATTTTTGTTGGTTCCCAAGACTACTTTGTGGCATCCTTGAAATGCTATCAGCTTCATTTTGAATTCCTTTAACGTGTTCTATGGTATAATTGAAACCAGAAAGGATTAATGCCTCAGCGATGGAATTGATTGGAAATGCATACCACCTAGATCTCACATTTCGGAGGACTCTGGGAGGAGGCTATTAAAACCGCCAAGTTTCATTTTTATCTAGCTGTCGGTTCAAACATTCTAGATTTCGAAGAGCTCCGCACTCTTGTGTGTCAAATATCCGCAATTGTAAATTCACGTCCTCTTTGTCCCATTTCAGAAAATCCTGACGATTTAGACGTACTAACTCCTGCCCATTTTCTTATTGGCGGTCCCTTCACCGCTGTAATAGAACTGGATGTCACTCCTTTGAATTTCAATCGATTAAATCGTTGGCAACGCGTTTGCTATCTACAGCAACAATTTTGGAGAAAATGTAGTTCGGAGTACTTAACTCCTCTGCAGCAAAGAACCAAATGGCAACACTCTTTAGCAAATCTACAAGTGGGAGCTCTTGTTTTGATAAAGGACGAAAATATTCCACCATTAAAGTAGCGGAAACAATTAAAGGTGATGACAATGCTGTTCGTGTGGCGGTTCTTCGCACATCAAGTGGTATACTCAAACTAGCCGTGACCAAACTATGCTGCCTTCTCACAGATCCTGGCAATGTTGAAAGCGTGACCCTTCCAACGGGGGGAGGATGTTCATATACCTTAAGCACACGTAGTTGCAGTGTTTATTATCGGTCGTGTACTTTAAAAATTGAATAAGTAAAAGGCTTACCATTCTCATAAACATTTGGTGACCCCGACGTGATATCGGTTGCGTTTTTTCGTTTAATTCGTTTTTTTGGATTGGGTATTCCAATGGGCATTTACTTGGTCGGAACTTTTCCTGCTAAAATTGGTTGGCTGGAGAATACACCGACGCCTTCTTTTTGACTTTGTGTGACCTTCGGGGATAATTTGGGATTCAAACACTTGGTTTGATTCTCACATTAAACATCATCTGCTCGCTGCCGCTGCCAGCGCAATTTAGCTTACTTTTCGTCGCAGGTGCATATATTGCTTTCTCGCTGCTTCGTTTAGTGTCGCTACAGTTGTGTTCGGCCAATTTCGCTGCAATCGTGTTGCTACTTATATTGTCATATTAATTGTTTACTTGTGATTGTGACTTTATATAACACAGTTTTAGTGTTCGGACATAACGGTATTCGCTATTTCTCAGTTTACCTGTCGTTGTATCTACACTAGACTATATCGGTACTTTTCGTTCGTCATATCGGTTTGTGATTTTTAGTTTACAGCAAATACTACCATGTCAAGATCAAAGAAAGGTCGATATTCCGTGTCAAATCCAGCGGTTCTAGAAACAGTTAATAAAAATCGTATGTTCTTGGCGCGTAAAAGTGCATGGTTCATCTCGCAATTGCAGTTAAAACAGAAGGGACTAACTGAAATTGCGTTACGTTCATCTGATGAATTACTGCTTTCCATCAAATTGGAGCAACTCAATCGATTGCAAGAGCAGTTCGAAGACGTGCAATCTCAACTGGAGATGGAGGACCATAAAGAAATTGAGAGTGATGCTCGATGCCAATTTTTTGAATACTTTTCGGAGATTAAATCTGCGATTGCCAAAGAGCTAAAGGAGCGTGCGTCTTCAGGTGCGATGGCATCTACTCTCAAGACAGTTTTCGGTGGTGGCTCAGGTGTTTCAAGCTGTACATACCATACATATATATGAATTTTACATATAATTATGAGTTTTACTAGTACTTTAACTAGTTGGTTTCACTGCTTGGATGTTGTCTAAAATAGCGAATATTCGGAGAAAAAAATCAGAAGAAATCAGGGCTACGTTTAAATTAAACTTGTAGGGGTAACTTCATGTGTATTTTAAAAAGAACTGCCGATACTTCTAAAAAGAAAAGGTTATAATAAATAAAAAAAAAATTGTATTATTTAATTTGGAATTGAAAACTCAAATGTTAACAAGTTCTTTTCATAAATTATAACTATTCTTAATGTAAAATCTGATCCAATTGCTTTCCATTTACACTTCTGTTCACTGTAAACGCACTATAGTAATCATAAGATGTAGAATAATAATTATTTGGTTTTTTGCCATAATATTATACTACTAATAACTAAAATAATTAATAAAAATTCATTTATATTAAAATGGGGTCCGACTGCCCCAGTAATACCCCAAGCGTGTTTAAATATGCATGGCCATGAACGAATGAAAGTGTACAGGGGACAGTAAGAAAATTAGAATTTGGAACAGAGGGAGAGAAAGACTAAGAAATTGCCGGTCAAAAGAGAATTCCACGTTTTTACTGTATTCTCACAAATAACAACAGTTTCTCAGAAAAATCTTCAAAATAGGTCAAAAATGCAGCT
Source organism: Clusia tigrina (assembly GCA_920105625.2). Lineage (NCBI taxonomy): Eukaryota > Metazoa > Arthropoda > Insecta > Diptera > Clusiidae > Clusia > Clusia tigrina. The sequence goes on from OV050030.1 coordinate 370,490,113, forward strand.
AAACGAATTCAGTTAGCGGACTTATGCTTTTAATTAAACAAAGGTAGTGTTTCTTTCTTAATTATTATTATAATGAAGAAAACAATTTTTTATTTTGTCGAATTAGTTTTTTTACTTAAACGCAACTGGAATATTTCGACTTGTGGATCTTGAGATTAGAAATTATAATTTCTCATTGTCAATGAACCCTTTGATGAACTTTTTTTAAAAGTTTTTTTTTTAGATTTGCAAGCAGAGTAAAAAGAAACCAGAGAGCACTCCAAATTCTAATATGAAAAAGATTCGATGTTTCAATTGTGGTCAAGAAGCAAGGCTATGCAGTCGAAAAAGGTAATGAGAACGAATGTAAAACGAGTAAAGAAGTCTGAAGTCGGGTTAGACCGACTACGAAATACCCTTTACCTTTCCTTGTGCGTGATGGTTCAACAATGGGTATGTTTTCTTCATAAATCATCATTAGGAGCATACTAACGGTAATTTTTGGTAGGGTACCTTGAGTTGATTATATCGACCCCATTTCTTGTGTATGGCTTTGTAATATCTTCAGATGCCATCTGTCGATTCTGTGGAGAAAGTGACGTAACCTCACTGCACCTGATCACAGACTGCGGACCATTGGCACACAAAAGACTCAGGTGCTTTGGAGAATATATCTTAGATATGAGCAAGATCCCTCAAGTTCATTCCTCCAACATATATGAATTCCTGTCGGAAATTAACCTGACAGAAGATTTATAGATGAGACTATCCTCATCTTTCAAATAAATATTGCCATCACAATAGATCTTTCAGGTCGCAGTGTATAACACCCTTAAATATATCTATCTATCTATCTATCTATGGCTTTGTAGTGTCAATATACCACTAATATAAAATTTCGTCCAAAAATATTGTATAGGTCGTAAGTTATAATAATATGTGAATATTGGGCGTGGCTGTAAAAACAAAACCCCCATTTTTTGTGCGGTGTATAATGTTAGTACCCTCAACATTACTGTGAAATTTCGTTGATAAATCTTTAATTGGAACCCAGTGAAATTTCGTTGATAAATCTTTAATAGGAACCTAGTAATGATTTTTGGTAAATTGTGGGCGTGGCAGTAGTAATAATCTGCCAATATTTGGAATGCATGTTAGTACAGACCCAGAGTATACATCTACCTATTTGTTTTCATATATCATCACTAGAAGCATAGATAGGGTAATTGTCTTTAAGTGTGGTCCCCAAAGTTCATTATATGGCAGGGAGGCGTATACTTCATCTGATCGACCCCGAATCTTGTATATGGCTTTGCAGGGTCCATATACGTACTAATATATAGTTTCGTCCAAAAATATTGTATAGGCGTGGCTGTAAAAATAACACTCCCATTTTTTGTGTGGTAATTAATGTTAGTACCCGCAACCTTCCTGTGAAATTTCGTTAATAAATCTTTAATAGGAACAGAGTAATGATTTTTGGCTAATTGTGGGCGGGGCAGTAGTAATAATCTGCCCATATTTGGAATGCATGCTAGTACAGACCCAGAGTATACATCTACCAATTTGGTTTCATATATCATCACTAGAAGCATAGATAGGGTAATTGTCTTTAAGTGGGGTCCCCAAAGTTCATTATATGGGAGGGAGGCGTATCCTTCCTCTGAACAATCCCGAATCTAGTATATGGCTTTGTAGGGTCTATAAAAATTTCGTCCAAAAATATTTTATGGGTCGTAAGTTATAATAATATGTCAATAGTGGGCGTGGCTGTAGAAATAACACGCCCATTTTTTGTGTGGTGTTCAATGTTAGTACCCGCAACCTTCCTGTGAAATTTCGTTGATAAATATTTAATAGGAATACTGTAATGATTTTTGGCTAATTGTGGGCGTGGCAGTTCTAGTATGTCTCCATATTCTGCACACACACTATTATGGACCCCATGTATATTTCTGCAAATTTTTATTCCGCTGGCATCAATACGAGCATAGGTAGGCTAATTTTAATTTTAGATCCGCAAGTTCCCTATATCAAAAGTGCGCGTGTCTTTTCTCTGATCAGCCTCATTTGTTGCAGATAGCTTTGTAATGTCCACATGTTCCTTCCCGTAAAATTTCGTCCGTAAATCTCCACCAGATCTGAAGTTATTAATATTTGTTAATAGTGGGCATGGCAGTTAATATATACCGCCCACTTTTTGCATAGTGTTTAGTAGGGCCCACATCTCCACAAATTTCAAATTGCGTCACGATTCCATCAATCCGACCGAAGTTATAGTCATTTTAAAAAAGCTGAAAAAACTTCCTTATATGGGAGGTAGGCGCGGTCTTTGTCCAAATCGACCCATATAGCAATCTGGTTCTGTATCTTTGTCCAGACTATACTTTTGCAAAATTTCATTAAGATATCTCTAACGGTGTAGAAAAAAAGTGGCCACAGACGGACAGATGGACAGACGGACGGACAAAACAAAAATTGCTTAGAAAGTGATTTTGATCATATCTGTATATATCTGTCCATACCTACCATGCCTCCTTCTCGAAATTGCAACCCGTCTCAAAAGCACAACGTTAGTATACCCAATTTACCTTTTTTAAAGGTAAAGGGTATAAATACTCGTATGTGTGATCAAGCTATGTTATGATTTTGCTCAAGATGGGAACGTTCTAGTCGAATAAATAGCCGTTTTCTTGAACTAAACTCTGACTGGTTATCAAAAAATATGGACTTTACAGATCACATTCTTGATGTTGGCCCATGTACATCTCGTGATATACCCAAGATGGGAAGGCCAACAAAAACTTTTCTGAATTTTCTTTGATCTTCTTTGGATCTTATGAGTGGTACCGATAATGACAAATTGTTAATGGCAGCGGAAATGAATCTGAGATCATCTGGAAAAAGAAATTCTGCAAAAATATTTGAAGAGTTGTCCACGACTTCCCATCAAGAGGCACTGCATTAAAGAATTCTCGATCTTCCTAGGAAAATATGAAAATTTTGTCACCAGACCAAGCACTTGCAATGATAGTTGATGCAAATCTTTCAACACATGAATATAACTTGATCAGACAGCGTACTTCAGAAATAAGCCAAAAAATATATCCTTCATATAACTATGTAAAAATATCAAAGGTTTTATGCGTAACGAGCAAGTTAAAACATATGTATGTGAACCAATGTTAATAACCAAAATGGCCGTCCGTATTTGATCGAAACTGAAAGTAACATTTAGATATTACGTTCTGTTCCGTAAGAACCGAACTGCACCGTCTGCTACTCGTCACAACAAATACTTTGTTGACACGATTATTATTTTAAAAAAAAATTAAAATTAAAATGACGGAGTTTATTTATGAGCTCGCAATTTGTGTAAAAAGCTATCCATCGATGCGTTTGATAGCGTCACATTTTGGGTTAAATATCAAAATGGACGTAATGAGTGCAGACGTTCGTCCAATCGCTATCATTACTTCTCGTCTATTTTGGTTCCACCTTTAGACTGCGAAAAAATTCCAGTCTGAAGAGCAATGACAACTATTGACAGTTTTGAACTTTGGCATCGTAGGTTGGCACATATTTTTAAACAAAGCATGAAGCAGGTGCAAAATTCAACAATTGGAGTTAATTACAGCGGCGCAAGTTATAAAGGATCCATTTTATGTTGTAAGGGCAAACAAACTAGAACAATTGATAAATCTGCAGGAGCACGTGCGCAGACTTTATTGGACATAGTACATTCCGATGTTCTTGGTCCAATTAGCACAAAGTCATTCAGCTGTGCAAGATTTTTGGTGTTGACGATTTTTCTCAAAAGATTTTTGCTATACCAATCGTGCACAAATTCGACGTATTGCAGAAATTGAAGCAATTCAAGAGCGAAGTTGAGGCACAGTGTGGCCGCAAAATTAAAGTGCTAAGAACAGATAATGGCACTGAATATTGTAATGAGCAATTTATAAAGTTTATGCGCGATTGTAGTATTATTCATCAAAAGGCGGCTCCATATACGCCTGAGCAAAACGGTGTGGCTGAGCGGATGAACCATACATTGATTGAACGTGTCAGGTGCATTGTTGCTAGATTCTGGTCTGGGAAACAGATTCTGAGCAGCAGCTGCAAATTCAGCAGCCTACTTGGAAAATCGCATTCCTTGTAGAGGCAACAATCGAAGACCAGAAGAAATATGGTCTGGTGTAGAACCGAATTTAAAGCATTTCCGCATGTGTACGGCGATGGTTCATATACCGTGTAATGCACGTATATTGTGTGCGAGAAATATATGATAACTATTATATATTATAGCGTTGCTCGGCAAGACGCCATTGAGCAAATTACTAATTTGAGCCGAGGAAAGGCTGAAGCCGAAGAAAGGCTGTTTGCAAGAAAAATGCAATGTGTTGAGTTGCCAGTTGGAAACTGATTAGTTTAATTCCCGAGCAGGGTTTTTATATGGTTTATTTGAGTTACAAACTCGTTAACAAATCTCGATTAATTTAATTGTTTATTTCTAATCCCTTTCGCTTAAGTCTAACTCAAATTCCACTCAATTGTAAAACAAACCAATTCACCAATGACCGCACGCCAGGATTCTAATTACACTGCACATGTCAAGTGTCATAGTGTTGCAGTGCAGCGGATGGGTGTGTCTTATGTATTGGTATGGTTTGGATGTGTAGTTTGCGTAGGTAGACTTTGTGCTACACTACGTTTGTGCGCAATAGTGCACATGCACTACAACCGAAACAGAAACGTTTGAAGCTTGATGCAAAATCTGTTTCTAAAGCATACCGACTTTACCGAAAATCTGATTATAAGTTAATTGTAAGCGTGATGTTACGTTTTTAGAAAATAAAAGCAACACAACAAAGCATATAAAACCAAATTTGTTTGTCGATATTGGTGAAGTTTATGACGTTAACAATTCAAGGGAGGAAAATGATAGCGAATTGTCAGATGTCAACAAATTTTCTCACAGTGAATATGATACTCCTGATGAGAGCAAAGTAGCTGTTCAGCATTCAGTGAATAACAACAAAATTTGTCCAGTTCGTCGTTCGGAGCGTATCGCAGGCAAGGATAAAAGGAATTTGAGATTGAGGATGTTGAGATAAAGTTAAACGCAATGCTGATAGTGCGCTTGTTCGTTACAAAGCAAGGCTGGTTATAAAGGGCTGTTCGCAGAAACAGGGCATTCACTATTCGGAAACTTTTTCACCTGTGGTGAGATACAATTCACTACGATTTTTGTTCGCAGTGGCGGCGAAGCATGACTTGTCAGTGCATCAATTAGATGCGGTGACTGCATTCTTGAATTGTGAGCTTCAAGAAGAAGTGTACATGAAGCAGCCTGAAGCTTACGATGACGGGTCAGGCAGAGTTTGTCGGTTGATGAAGTCTTTATACGGTTTGAATCAAGCAAGTAATGGTTGCAACGATAAACTGAACACGGTGCTTATGAGCTTGGGGCTTATTAGAAGTGATGTCGATCAATGCATCTACTATTGCGTCAGCGAATGCAGCGTGGTGTACGTGATGATTCAGGTAGACGACGTCTAAGTGTTCTCCAATGACAAAGGCTACGTTGCGTATTAAGAACGAGTTGTATTCTAGATTCAAGGTAAAAAAGCTAATCAAACTTGATCAACCTGAATAAATTTTCAGTGCGTTTTGGAATGGACGGTTGTAATGCTGTATCACCGCAACTCGACTTGTTACAAAACTAACTGCAGAAGTGTGTCCACAAACTGAAGATACAAAGAAAGAAATGGAAAACGTTCCATATATGGAAGCAATTTGTTGTCTTCTGAATGCAGCGCAAAATACTCGTCCCGATATCAGATTTACAGTAAATTTGCTCAGCCGTTTTTCACAAAACCCCGGCAAAGCTCATTGGCTTGCAGTGAAAACACGTTTCAAAACATTTTGTTTTAAACTCGTTTAAAACATATATAAAAAAATATCAATGCTTTATTCATCTAATTAATGGTTGTTGTACTTTTCAAAAGTTTTACTTGCAACATTATAAATTTGAGTTAAGTTGTAAACACTTGCCATGACAACTCTGAAATCGGGGATTTCCCACACTAGAAAAATCCTTAATCACAAAACGAAAATATACAAAATGAATGAATAAAGTATATTTCACTATGGTAGTTTGAGTACTAGTATGAAAGGGATGAAGATAGTGGAAAGGTTGTTATTAATTTAATCTCGTAACTCAAGCAGTATTTTTTTCGCTTATTGTTATTGTTAGATTCTTTGGTGTAGTGAATTATTATATCTGGTATTTGAAGGAAAAGTGTCTACAGGACGAAAAAGGGATTCTTTTTGGCAGTACTTCACAGAACTACTAGTATCTATGGCAGGGGTGGCGGGAAAACACTAAGAGTAAAGTATAATAATTGCAGGAACGAGTTAGTGGGATTGATTGCTCGTATGAGGGAACATCTGGGAAAGTGTTCAGAATATCAGGCCAAACATTCGCTGGGCGCATCGACCTCAACATCCAGAGTCCAAATTCAAAGTGATTCAAGTGACAAGGGTAAGCAAAAAAGTTGTATTTGTGAAATATACTATAATCCGTCTCGATATACACTTAGCAGAAAAAGTCTACGTACAACATATGAAAATAACAAATTGAAATTTTTTATTCAATTTCGGGATGATTTTTTAAAATTTTGTTGATGCAGTATCATAGCCTTTTATGTTGACTATATATTTGCAAAAAAAAATTCGCAAAAACAACAACAGACAAAAAATAACTGAACTTAAATCTAAAAAGAGCAAATTTCAATGCAGAAAAAGTCTACTTACAAAAAGCATAAATGTACTTATTGAGACAAATAAACACAATTATTCCAAAATATCAAGGCTGTTACTTCAGCAGTGGTGTTTTTATTTCTAAATACTTCGAAATTTTAAGAAAAAAATCTACTTGAAATATTTTTTTGTGATAGAAGCTAAACGAAAGGAAATCAACGTCAGTGAACGTAAGTACCAGGGTAACCCAGGGTCTTATAGAGCAAATAAAAGTCAATCCACGACTAACGGCAGCAGATCTGGCAAAGGATGTTGAGGAGAAGCACATACAAAAATTATGTGCCTATATTTTACCAAAAATTTAAAAAAATCACCACTAACATGGGCGTATCGCTCGCAAAACATCGTATGTTTCAATAGTTAATAGACTAAAACGACAAGAATTTGCCCAAAAATATTTAAATGAAGGGGAAAACTTCTGGGAGTGGTTAATGTTTTCTGAAGAAAGCTAATTTTGCATTTTTGACTTTAAAGGATCTAATATAGTATGGGGGAGACCCGGTGCAGCCTTCCAAAAAAGTCACAGTTAAACACAGCGGTAGAAGAGTGTTGATCTGGGCTGCATGGCACCTTCCGGAATGGGCGAATTGGAGTTTATTGAGAATAAAATAGACTACCTAAATATCTTCCAACAGAAGAGAAGACCAGCGCAAAAAATCTTTCCTTAGATCCATCATTTTATTTCCTGCACAACAATGACCCAACGCATACAGAAGAGGTAGTGAAGCTTTCTCTCCTTTATAATGCACCCCATCAGTTGGCACGCCCCCAAAATCACCCGACTTAAATCTGATTGAACATTTATAGGGTTTTCTAGAACGGCGCATTCGAAATCACCATATTTCCTCGAGGACTATGCTCAAGGACCTAATTCGGGCTGCGTGCGTAAACATTAGTACCATAGTGACCGAAAAATTGGTCTAATCAATTCCGAAATGTTTAGCAGTGGTGGGTAAGAGAAAGGGTTACCCAACCAGTTATTAAATATATATTTTTTTATTTTAATTTTGAAAATTATTGTAAATTTTTTCATTCATTTATATTTTGTACGTAGACTTTTTCCGCATTGAAATTTGCTCTTTTTAGATTTAAGCTCAGTTATTTTTTGTTTGTTGTTGTTGTTGCGAATTTTTTTTTGCGAATGTACAGTAAACGTACTATGATACTGCATCAACAAAATTTTAAAAAATCATCCCGAAATTTAATAAATAACTTCAATTTGTTATTTTCATATGTTGTACGTAAACTTTTTCTGCTAAGTGTATGTATGTACGAGTACATGTTTTGCTTGGTGTTTATAATATGTAGTTTATTAATCTAAGTATTTAAGTAGATATGTACATACTCGGAATATGAAAGTTCATCGTTCGCCAGTAAAGTACTAGGTTCCGAAACTCCAATTAAATGTGTGTGGTATTAACATTTACTAAAGTGGTTCAAGTATACATGTACGTTATGTACATATGTATGTAAATACCAGCTACTTGCGAGTAAAATCTGTTTTCATGGATGTGGATATAAAAAGTAAGGTAAAAAAAATTATAAATTAAAGTATCAACACTTTCCGGGAGGAAAGTACAGGGAAGCCGGTGGAAAGGCGCTTATACTACCTAAAGATGTGCGCTGGACTACATTAGCATACTGTCTAGAGTCATATGCCAATAATTGGCATTGTCTTGCTAAAGTATGCAGCGAACACAGATCTGTAATAGACACAACAATAGTGAGGAATGCTCAAGATGTTGAGCTAAAAGTAAGTGTTGAGAGATATCTTAAAAAACTTAAAAAAATATCAACGGCTCTCGATCTTGTTCAGAAAGATATTTGCAGCCTAAGCGATTGTACTCGTATTTGGAAGGGACTTCTCTCATCAGACTGGTTACAAGAAGACGCCTACAAACTCAAAGCAGGATTTGATGCTGCAATGATACCTGCACATTTTGCCGCTTATATATTAGACCCCAAACATAAAAGTGAAGGACTATCAGAAGAAGAGGTTACAATAGGTATGGAGTTTATAGATTTAGGCCATCCGTAGGCGATGAAAGATGTTCTCACGTATCGTGCTATGAGTTTTCCATTTAAGGACTACATTTTTAGAGAAGACCTTTTAAAAAGAACTCTTGTGCCGGTCTGGTGGATATCGATGGGAAGTAAAATAGATCCGGAGATGATAGAGCTCACAAATTAGTTATTTACGGCCACTGCGTCTTCTGCGGGAATTGAAAGATTGTTTTCGAGCTTTGGGTTGCTTCACTCTAAATTACGGAACAGGTTTAACACCGAGAAAGCTGCAAAATTGGTTACAAATTTGAGGGCGCTTAATACAGAAAGAAGCAGAGGCTCATCTGTGGATGTGGTCGAGGACTGAACAGTTAGATTTAATTCTTCAATCATTTCTCAATAATACATAAAATTACTTTTTTATTTATATAAAGTTCATTTTAATGGTAAATATTATTATTAATTTCTAATAGATATTTTATGAGTTCTTCACTTGATTTGATTTCTAGCTACCCTTAATTTCGAAAGAACTGAATTTTTAAAAGCAAATACTCTATAACAAGAATATGCGACATCCTCTCTTCTGTAATAAATCGTGTTGCTGGCGATGGGCAAAATACATTTACAAGGTTGTTGCGCACACCCCTATCATGATACAGTGTGGTGGTCAATTGCCGCATTGCATCCGGTGGGGCAATACTAAAAGAAAAAAAAGTCATCCAACTCACCAATTTTGTCTCAGCCGGGCATCATCCTCCTCGACGTCAAGCGAGCCCGCCCCACATTTCCGCTTTAGCCTATCATTTTATATATATTCACTCTACACATTGTACTTTCTTAAATAACTAACATATACATTAAATTTTTTTTTTTTATTTATTTATTTTTTGATATCGTGTTTATTGGTATAATTAATTTTTAAATAAACATTACTTTATACTTAATATAAATATGTATGAATGTAACATATACTACTAAATAAAAAATATTCTTGCTTTACAACTTATCTTTTACATTCTCGAGATGGGTCGGGCAGCACCTTCTCCTTGCTCCAGTTGGCTTTTACTCGATTCGGGAATCTGAATAGTTCCTTTTGTGTTCAAGTCAAGAGATGACAGTTTCACTAAACGGACGAGTAAAAATAGGCCACGACAAGCAATTTTCCACCGGATGGACTGCATCCAATCCTATTACGTTCTCATTAACACTCATAAATTATGGGAATCTTTTGTTTTTTTATTTTTTTGAATAACATTCTTGTATTTAAATTTTTTTACTCACAAAAAATAACGCATGCCACGACTGGCAACCGACGACACACTCTCAACATTTAAAAAAAAAGACATTTTCAACCGACACACTCTCACATTTTCAAAGACAAGACCGTTTTTCTTCCCTACCACCGCCTTATATCTTCTTCCCCACGCTCCTCAATCTCCGTTTTTTCTTCCATTGGAATCTTCCGCTATTCTACAATTGACCGTTTCAGCGGTCAAGCCGGTCAATCAACTCACTTTCAAATTTTGACTAGTCTGAGGCAGCGCCATCTCTACCTCAGACCTGTCACTATTTTGCTTTGACTGGCCGCATTCACCAGATCAGCGGACAGATGGAAACAAGAAACAGCAGAGGAGAAGCAAAACAGAAACAAACAAAAATGCAGACGGTGGCAACAAAAAAATACGATCGCAACAAGGTACTATTAATAGAAGACCGCTCTCCAAATGTCGTTGTCTCACGGTCTACAGAAGTGTCAAAATGAATAAACAGTGTTGCTGTTTTTGTAAATTTTGGCTTTACATTTTTTTTCGTAATAAGTAAAAACTCAAATGCCCTTTATTTGGTTTTTTTCATTTATTATTATTTACAAACAAAATTAGTTACTACCATAGCTACAATAACTCATATAACAACTAATACAATTCAAAGTAATATATTTAATAATTTATTATTGCCCATCATTCCCTGTTTTTGTTTTTGAGTTGTTAATCGTCTATTTAAATATTTAATTCGAAATTACATTCGTCATTAAAAAAAAAACTTTTTACCGCATTAGGTAAATTAATTGCAGTGCTTCTTAATTCCATTAATTTTTCGCGGAAAATATTGCAGTGCACAATTTTATTACCATTGATCTCAATAAAAATGTCCTCTAATGATTTGATGTTGCACAAATTTTCCAATGAAGAAAGCGGCTGCAAACGGTTTTTCAATGTACCATAAAAAACTGATAGCACTGATTTTGGAAAGAGTAGCAGTTATAAGAATAACGTTATGGCGGCTTACGGATTATTTATAAAATAACTATTCACAAAATGGTCTTCACACAGTTTTGATTTTTCTTGTAACTCAACGCCACATAACTGTAGTGTAAGCAACAGTACTGCAATAATGGAAGTATTGACAAAACTCTAAATAGCATATATATCCAGCAAAACACAATTTATAGCGTCACTCATTGAAATACTTTGACCTACACAGTAACAGTAAACTTGTGGAGTCCTACAAATAATTGAAAATAGTTAGGAAAGTAAATGTACTAAATAACTTGTAGGAAGTATAACATACAATAACACACTAATTAGAACGAAAGTGCTACTCTAATTTATGATAAGAAATAAGGAGACCAAAAACTAAATACCAATAAGAGTTCAATATACAATTACTAACTTCTCATTATATTTACACAAAGTATAAACGTTTTAGCCTGACACATCCCTACATTATAAAATAATTAAGTTCGTACCCTGTACAAGCAATAACAAAAACAGCTCTATTAATATTAAAATGTGCACAAGGAACATAATATACTCAATCCAAATTCAAGCTGGCAGATGGCTTCAGACTTATGGCATGGACCACAATATGACTAGATTTTGTAGTTGAGTGAATGGTGTTATTATAATAAGTAAAAATTTTAAAAAGCTTTTCTTCTAATTCTAAATTTTTGTTTTCTCTATCGGCCTCCATTAGTCTTAACTGTTCATTTAATGTTCCGTGAAGTCGTTCAATGTCAGTTTCCGGTTTTTAAATATGCTGTAGTTGTATGTGTCTCAATATTCTGTTCCGTTAAAAACAAACGGTCTGCGCTGTGTAAGACACAACGTTCATTATCAAATACGATTTTATTCATCTTGCCTAAAAATTGTATACGTTTGTTTTAAGGCTTCTAAAATAGCGATCCAATTTCGATCGTTAAGCTTTTGAAATGTAGCATATTTCGAAAATTTGTCGATTGTTGTCAGATGCAGTATATTTCTGTATGGAAACCAAATGTCTATATGCACTATGTCATATAAATGTGTTGGGGTTTCAGTAATTTGATATGGAATTTTAATTGATTTTCCGTCATATTTAGCTATGTGGCAAACTGAGCAATTATTAATTATACATGTTATTATACTTTGTATAATTTAGGGTAAAAGTATTTCTTGTATTCCCCTATGATTATAACACATGTTAACACATATAACAGTTTGACACTTTTTGTTCACAATTTTTATAAAAAACTTATCTTCTTGGCCGTAGTTAAGGTAAATTTGGTTCTTATAGTAATTAATACATTTCTCTGCTCTGTGATAAATATATATTTTAAATTATCTACAAGCGCTGTGCACAGTTGCATATTGTACTTATATTTTCATTGTATCTATATTTTCACACTGTTTAGCTTGAAGTTCAGTCTCATCATTTTCGATATTATTATACAATTTGGCATTTTCGTAATTATCATTATTTTGGTCAAAGTATCTGCTACAGTATTATCTTTTCCTTTAATATATGTTACTTGAAAATCATATTCATTAAGAATAATTTTCTATCGTTGTAATTTCCTTAATATTATGTAACCAAGTTAAAGGTTTATGAACTGTTTGTATTATAAATTTTCGCCCATATAGATAAGTTCGAAAGTGTTTCACAGACCAAACCATAGCTAGGGCTTCCTTCTCAATAGTGGAATATCGAGTTTCATGATCGGACAGCGTACGAGATGCATAGCATATATGGTGACTATTTGAACTTAATACAGAGCCAATAGCAAACTGAGATGCATCTGTCGTGAGTATGAATTTCTTTTCAGAATCTGGTGATTGTAAAACGGGTTCACTGGTTATAAGTTTTTTTACAGTAATGTCTAAAATTGCATTTTTTTCAAAAGTCGCACCATAGGATAGGCTACTTTCGCGTAGTCCCGTAAAAATTTTCGGTAGTATCCCGCCATACCAAGAAATTGTTTTATTTCTTTTATATTAGATGGTGGTTTCATATTTTCTATGGATTTTATTTTTGAGGGGTCTGGTTTAATACCTTCTCCTGATACAAGTTGTACAAATTTTGTGGTTAATTCTGCGAATGGACATTTGATAATTGTATTTTTAAATTAGAGGCACGTAAAGTATTAAAAATCTTCTTAATGGATACTATATGTTCATGAAAGCTAGTAGAAAATATAAAAATATCGCTTTTTTCTTCTTTTTTTTCTGTCAATCAGTCGGAAAAATCGGAAAAATCGAAATCGGAAAAAAAATTTAAACTTTTTAATTTTATATCTGCATATTTAATTTTGTATCTGCGTTAATAACCTCTTTTATTGCTGTATACATATTTGCGTTTAAAAGGACGTGCTTTCACAATGCCCCTTGGGGCCACCAAATTTGGGGATAATAGGTTCGCCCTTTTATCTCCAACGCAAAAAGCAAAAAGGAAGAAACCGGATTCGACTCCGTTGGATAAATTTCCAGAACTTCCAGTTGCCAAGAAGGATGACCCCAAATATTTAATCTTGAAATCGCTGGATGACAACAAACCGCTTACATCCCTTTCGTGCTTCGCAGTTTATAAAGGTATTAATTCTATTAGCAAAGAAGTCAAAAAAATTTCAGAGCACCGCGACGGCAGTCTGTTGCTATTAGTCAAAAACAAAAAAACTGCTGAAAAATTTTTGTCTACCAAATCGCTGCCTGGTGCTGGTCAAATAAACGTCAGTCTTCACAACAGCCTTAATTCAGTCAAAGGAACTATATACGCCCCATTCCTCTGTCAGCTCTCCGAAAACGAGATAGTTGAGGGCCTCAAGGACCAAGGAGTTTCATCTATTTTTACACGATTTTTTTAATGGCTCACCCAAGCCTACCGGCGCAATATTGTTAACTTTTGACAAATACAACCTACCCGAGAGAATTGAAGTAATCCTATGCACTGCAAAGTCTGTCAATTACTGGGGCACACTGCCGCAATTCCCCAGCCTGTGCAACGTGCAATCTTCCCCCTGACCACTCTTCGCCCACTGATTGCATAAGAGTTTTGTGCGCCAACTGCGCTGGTGATCACCTTTCGTTTTCCATTGATTGTCCGAAATATCAGCAATCAAAAGAAATGCTGAAAATCAAAACCATTGCCAAATGCAGTATATGTGACGCAGTCATAACATACAAAAATCAGCTCCATACTACTCCTTCTTTAGCCAGCGTAACTAAAAAATCAACCCTCAATATCAATGAAATAACTCCTAAATACAAAACCCAACCTTCTACCGCCAATATTACCTTATCAAAACCTAGTAACAACACTGATACCTCAAAAAAATCAATTCTAATTTCCTCCCTTCTACCTTCCTCTATCTCTTCACTCTCTCCCGTCTCCACCCCACTATCCAGGTTCCTGGTTCCACCCCTCTTTTCCCTCTAAAACCAATCACTTCTTCCTCTCCACTATTTCGCAAGATCCTCTCCTCCCTGACGCACATAGCTTACTTTCACCCTCATTGAAAAAACAATGGCGTATTCATTGTCTACATTTAATGTAACCAGATATTCATATCTCTTTTTTCTTTCTTTTTAGTATGACCTCTTTCCTTGAATGGAATATGAACAGTTACCTTAATAATTATATTGATCTTGAATTTTTAATCAAAAACATAACCCCTCAGTTGTACTGTTAAATGAAATTAATCTCGCACATCCCTCTTACTACTAGCAAACAGGGAATTGCCATTCTTGTGAAGAGAAACCTACCTCACATCAAAGAGTATTTACATATATTGTCTTTGCTCACATTACCCTTCCCCACCCCCAATCCAATATACCCTCTCTAGCCATAGAAATCGAAACTCCCATCAAAATCTCAGTTATCTGTGCCTATTCCCCTCCCAACCATTCTTTCTCAACTACAGATTTCTGTAACCTTCTTGTCCAAGGCCTAATCCTTTCATTCTGGCAGGTGACTTTAATGCTTGGAGCCCTCTGTGGGGTTCGGCTTCTGCTAACCATGGCGTACCATTGAAGACGCCATCCTAATCTCCAACAGCATAATTCTTAACGTTGGCTCTTCCACTCATTTTTCCACTCATGCAACCTTTACACATATTGATCTCTCCCTCTGTTCCCTCAATCCTCCTCCAAACCAGTCAAACCAACACCCTTATGGTGGAACGATCAACTTCTGGCACTAAGGCAACGCAAACAACTGGCATGGCGCGAATTCAAACGCACTCGTTCCTCTTCAAACCTTATCGAGTACAAAAAATCCAATGCGATATTTCGCCGCAAAGCCAAAACTTCTCTGCTTCCAAAAATTCACTAGTGAAATCAATACCTTTTCTTCTCCAAGAAAAATCTGGGCTGACATAAAAAGACTATCTGGTTTACCATCTTCCTTCCCTATCTCTTCCCTTAACTCCTCTCGTGGTAATCTACTGTATCCACAAGATATAGCCCTAGAATTTGCCTGTAATTTTTCCAACTCTTCCTCCGATCCCAGTTTCCCTCCTGAATTCTCTGCTAGTAAACATTCTCTGCTCTCTTCCACCCGCTATCAGCCTTCGAACCTATTTCCATCGGACAAGTTGTTAGATGCTGATTTATCTTTACTTGAACTCCATTCCGCACTCTCAGCAGTCAAAGGCAAAACACCTGGGATTGATAAAATATCTTACCCTATCATTAAGCACCTCCCTCCCTTCCTTCTCTCCCATCTTCTCATTCATTATAATAAAATCTTCAGTACTGGCAACTACCCCATTCCTTCGAAGACAAGTGCTGCCATTCCCATTTTAAAACCTGGTAAACCTCCGTGCGAAGTTAGTAGCTACCGTCCTATATCTCTTCTGCCCTGTCTAGGTAAATGAATGGAAAAAATCATCGCTACCAGGCTTTCCTGGTACGTCCACACAAACTAACTTATTCACCATAACCAGGTTGCATTCAAGAAGGGGCAGGGAACAATTGACGCACTCTTGCACCTGGATCACTTTATTTCTGACGCATTGTCCACCAAAAATCACATATCGTTGCTCTCGTTAGACTTTTTAAAAGCGTTTGATCGGATTGGTATCCATGTTGTATTAAGACAACTTAACAATTGGAAGGTTTGTCCTCGTATATACAACTTTGTAAAATCATTTCTCTCCAACCGTAAAATTAGTATTCTCATATCCAATGTCCCCTCCCTTATTCTCCCTCTTGATAACGGCACCCCGTTAGCAAGAGGCTATTGGATGGTAGTTGTCTTTGCCAATGCCCCTTCTGCGAATTAACTGTCAGCGTGATACACCTACTAGCTTTTTGTCCTGAACTGGAAAACCACAGACATCAATATTTTAATAATATTGACCCACTTCTACTTCTCATGAATCCAACTGCCGACAATATCACCAAAATTTACAATTTTCTCAGAGATACTGATTTACTCCGCCGCATCTAAACCAGCCCTCATTCAATAGCCAGCCGAAAGTCCCTGCTGCTAGCGCTGCTTAGTATAGCTTATTTAATAATTGTTTTTACTATGTAAGCTTTAATAAAATAAAAAAATAAAAAATAAAACTATCGTCTAAGTAGGCAACACAAATTTTCTTTATATGTTCTCTTAAAACATAATTGATTAATCTCTGAAAGGTTGCAGGTGCTGTTTTAAGACCAAAAGGCATTCGTGTAAATTCATAATGGCCATCTGCAGTTGAAAAGGCCGTTTTAGCTCTATCATTAGGTTCCACTTAAATATGATGAAAGCCTTTTGCTAGGTTGATGGTACTGAAATGACAACATTTTCCCAATTTGTCAAATATGTCTACCATATTTGGAATTGGAAACTTATCATCAATTGTTTGTTCATTCAATTTGCGATAATCAATGACAATTAGATTTTTGATTTTGCGGTCTGTTAGTTTGTCCGCTGTTATTATAAGTTTCGACTGTACTGAAGAATTTGGATGTGAAATATTATTAGACTACTGTTCCTGTTGGTGTTGAAATCTTCTATTATTATTGTTATAATTTGGATATGATATATTATTGTTGTAATATTGTTGTGCGGCTGAATGTCTATTTATTGTATTTGTATTATGTTGTGTATATTCTCCAATGTTATTAAAAAATTTTAATTTATTGTTATATTTCAAATACCCATTCGATTTTATAATATCATAAGCTTCTTTAGGATTTCTGCTAACGATAATACTTTTTACAGGATCTGGTAAACCGTGTTTGAAAGAATTGAGAGCGATTCTACCATTACTTTCACAGTTAATTTCCAGAAATTGATTATTACTCTTATTTTATCTATAAGTTCATCAACCGAATTACTTTCTCCATGATTATCAGTTAGAATTTTTTTAATAAGTGGCTAAGTGTCAGCATTGCCATTTATAAGTAATGAATTTCTTGCGTTTTCAACAATTATGTCTTTTATATTACCCATTAATAAAATCTTAAAATCAATAGGAAAAGATTCCAAAATAGGTATCATTGAATCGATTCTTTCTAAAAACCCCAATAAAGCATCCCCATTTCCATCATAATTCGGTATACTATTAAGATTAGTATAAATAAGCTTAAAGTTTGCATTAATATCTAGGTTATCCATATTATATTAGGTGTTCTTTTGTTGTTGTCCTCAGCTATTCTAAGTCTTCCTGTCTCTTCGCTAAATTGTGATTGCGGTAATAGCTGTTGTAAATACGTATGATGGTCTTTGTACTGGATTTGCACCAAAAATTGTTGCATGCTATTGTTGGTATTTTATTTTATGCACTGTTATATGCTGTGTTTGTTGTTGCACAAGACATGACATTAGCAACGACTAGAAAGAAAAAGAAGCATATAGTCTGGACAAAGATACAGAACCAGATTGCTATATGGGCCGATTTGGATAAAGACCACGCCTACCTCCCATATAAAGAACTTTTTTCACCTTTTTTAAAATGACAATAACTTCGGTCCGATTGATGGTATCGTGACGAAATTTGGCAGTTATGGAGATGCAGGTCCTACTAAACACTATGAAAAAACTGCCACGCCTAATATTAATAATATATATAAATAAATAAACTAATATATATAATATAAAATTCATAACTTAAGATCTGGTAGAGATTTGCGGACGAAATTTTACGGGAAGGAACATGTGGCCATTATAGAGTTATCTGCAAAAAATAGGGTTGATCAGGGAAACGACACGCCTACTTTTGATATAAGGAAGTTTTGGGTCTACCATTAAATTTACCCTACGGAATAAAAATTGGCAGAAATATGCATGGGGTACATAATAGTGTTTGTGCAGAATATGAAGATCATAATACAACTGCCACGCCCACAAGTAGTCAAAAATCATTACTAGGTTCCTATAAAAGACTTATCAACGAAATTTCACACGAAGATTGCAGGTCCTAACATTAAACACGACACAAAAAATGGGCGTGCTATTTTTACAGCCACGCCCACTATTGATATATTATTATAGCTTACGACCTATATATTTTTGGACGAAATTTTATAGTAATATATACAAGAAATGGGGTCGATCAGATAAAGGCCACGCATCCCACTAATATAGTCAATTCAAGGTATCCGACCGAAAATTACCTAATGATGACTTATAAAGAAATCATCCCTATTGTTGAACTCGGACGCACAAGGAAAGGTAGAGGGTATTTCGAAGTCGGTCTAACCAGACTTCACACTTCTTTACTTGTTTAATTTGTCTTTGCTGTGGCATGAGTTTTTGTCGGATATTTATATATACAGGGCAGCCTCGATAGTTGGCTGAATGGCTTTCTCCGCAATTGCTGCATTTCTTAACATTTGTGTATTCTTTTGACTTCGGGCAGTTTTGATATGAGTGCAGTTCACCACAAATACCTCAGACAGTGGGAAGTGTGCAATATGTTTTGGTGTGACCAAATTCTTGGCAATTCTACGACTGTTATCTTTGTATGCAGAAGATAGGGAAGGTTATAAATAGGATGTGTTTCACCTTTCTTGGGCTTCGTTTTGTCTGGTTGTAGTTCAACTTGGAAGAGTGATTGTGGAATCTTATTTTTTTGTGTATATTATATACTGATTTTATTTGAAATCCTTCTTGGGACAGTGCTACATGGATTTCCTTGATTTCTACATAAGATTCAATGCCCCTCAAAATTATCGACAGTCCTTTACTACTTTTAATATTGTTTTTTGTTTTTATCGAGATATTCCACAATTTTGGGGTAGTTATTTTCGTGGTCAATTTGAACTTTGGTTTCATAATATTACCCTTGGTTATTGGAATTATATTACATGGATATTGTTGGAACCGATTGCAGAGACTAGGGATTTTAACAGAGTGTTGGAGTTACATGCTCAAAGATAAATTGGTGGTGGTTTCGGTTGCTATTCGAGTTTTTCATTATTTGTACCATCTATATTTGGTAGTAGAGCAAATCGATTTTGGGATAAAGATGTGATGTGATTTTCATGGGACGATTCATTCGGCTTCCTAAATTTTGCAATTTTCATATTTGCTTGCTGAGGCTTGACTTACGCTTAATTTGTACGTAACGATCCATATCAGTCTGTATGGCCACTTTTGGTTTACGCTCATTTATTAGATATTGCGTTTGGGAATAAATATTATTATCATTGTGAGAATTGCGTGCACTTTGTGCATTGCAGCGGGATTCCTCAATGTTTATAACTGACGAATCAGAGGGGGTGGGAGAAGGGCTTTGCGAGCTCCAAGAGAGTTTTTCAGTTAAAGCTTGCAGATGTCATCGTGTTATTGTGCTTTACTGTACTTACAGGTGGAAATGTACAGTTGTTGCCTTCACTCAGAGTTCGCTGTTTTATTATCTTCTCAGACTTTGTATTAACTTCAGGAATACCTACGCCAGTGTGTACTCATTCGTGTACGTGTTGAATGAAGCTCCGCCACAGACGAGTGATGAAAATCGAAAATCATAATTTTTTCATAGTCGTCGTTGAGTGAGGTCGTCATGTCTCTGCCGGATGATGAAGTTTTGTGTGCGCTAGCGCTTGTACTGTTCAAGGAAAAATTGTAAAAAAAAGAAAAAAATAATATTTTGGATGAAAGAAAGGCACAAAAAAAATAGTACAATAGCATTCAAGGGACTCCAGTAGAAAAACATTTTGATTATTTTTATCCGCACACATCTTCACACATTGGCAAACTCAAATGACCAAAATTTGCATGTAAATTGCCCACAGACGACGATCGTCCATACATCATATTCAAAATCATAATAAAATTTCCCCTCGAAATCAAAATGATTTTGATTTTCGACGATCAATCAGTGATCACAGCGAGATAATGTCTGTATGACACATACATGCATATTTTCTCTCTTTTCACACATACTTTTATATATGAGTATGATCATTATGTATCGTCTATGGGCCAATTAAAAGTTTCAGTTTGCATACCTGCGCTGGCTTTGTTTACAAGTGTTTGAGCGTTAAAACTCTGGAATGGTTAATAACCATTTTCATAAGTATGTTGTTTTTAAATCATATCCCCTCATTATGGAAAGAAGTGAAAGTGGTATTCATCCCAAAGGCGTAGAAAAACTCACATGTTAGTCCAAAGGATATCAGGCCTTTCAGTCTATCTTCACTTTTATTGAAAACTCTAGAGAGATTAATAGAAACATACGTCAGGGAAAAATAACCCCATCTCAAATGGCGATTTCACAACACGCGTACTGTAAAGGTAAATCTACAGAAACAGCTCTAAATTCGCTAGTGATACTTATTGAGAAATCAATAGTGTAGCAAGATTGCTTATGATGTCAGTATATGAGTGGTTTATAAAGTATTATTAAATATCATTATAACTATTGTCATTACCTATAAGTCTTTTATAAAATAGTATTACAATATTGTGACTACATATAAACCTACTATTAAGTATAATGACCACATTGTACTATCTAGAAGTTAAAGATGCATCACTGATTTATGAGAAGGCAGAATAAAAGCGACTGTCAACGAAGTCAGACGTTTATTTTATTTGTACTAAAATTTCAGAAGCGGGATATAAAGGTGAAAATTTGTTTACTCTTTTAATTCATAGAGCCTAATAACAATAATTAAACAAAAAAGTTGTATGTACAACTCATAAGTGACAAAAACAATAAAAATCATCATCTGTGAAATAGTTAAAAATCATAATTTCGCAATGGATGATGTTACCGGCCAGTATACAGTTACACAATTAAAAGAGTGGTTAAATAAATTGAGGCTGTCTTCATTAGGCAGCAAAAATGCATTAATACTGTGAGGACTAAAATCTTCGGTGGAAAGTTTGGCCCACACTACAGGTGACAGAGTCGCTATGCACACACACATCACGGATAATAGCCTCGAACAGTTGCATCAAGGAAACACCCACAATACAAACCGAAGCAACTGCATTAGAAATTTAACGAAAAACTACTTACGTTGCAACCAATTAGCGCAGCAGTGGCGGGTGCACAGACCACCAGCAATAATAACAGTTACAACAAAAGCAACCTCACGCACAGCCAACGATCTTGCCAACCAGTGACATGCTTGCAAAGAGAGAAAACACAGCGACGAACAGGACAACAAATATATGCACGAACTAAAGCGCTGGAATTTGCCGAGTACGCTCGCTCGGTAAATTTTACACTAACAACACGCAGAAACGAGAGCGAAGCACAAGAGGGACAACGACAGAGCGACCACCACGCCAACGCCCAACAAGTACATAGCAGAAGAAAGGAGAATTTGACAACAAATACAATTAAAGTGTTTAAAATCTAACAACAAATACAACACAGGAATCGAAGACGAAATCAGGCAGCGCTGCTTGCAGCTAACAATACTGCAGGCCAACCAGAGGCCGCTGGAGTGAGGTGGCTGACCGTCAGAAGTTGAAGGTGGCCCAAGGGCAAAATACTACGACAACAACAAGCCTGACCACAACAACAAGAAGCATGACCACAACAACAACAGGCATGACGACTAGCAGAAAGCGAGGCCGGCCAACGGAAGTGAAGTTACACAACGGTGGCCCGCCAATAACAATATGCACCAGCCGCTGTGACCAGTTGGGCCATATAAACAATGTGGTCCAAGCAGTAGGTCTCTTGGTCGATCACCAACATCCTGACTAGCAACAGCTCTACGCCACGCATCGTACATTACGAACACTAAGCCATATACAGACAGACTATAGGGACTTAGTGAGAACCTCTGGTTTTTAATCGTTTTCTCACTAAGTCATACGCCGTACAGATACCATAGGGATTCAGTGAGAGCATCTGGTTTTTAATCGTTCTCTCACTGAATCACTGAGATACACACTTATTGGGACATAGAGACTGACCACAAGTACGCATAGGATAAGGCTATTTGTATAGGAATAGAATTAAAGGAGTAGTTTTGTTTGATTTTTTTGAATTTAAATTAATACACTAAAAAATCGAACTCACCGGATTATTATATTTTCTGTATACGACCCCTGGAGCCGCTGAGTTTTACCGCAGCTATAAAAAGAGTCGTTACAATACTGCGTTTAAACAATGTGCCAAAAAAGATCGTGGTACTTTCCCTATACTGGATCATCAGGGCGCCAACACAAACAATGTCATGTACAGCAACAACGACGAAAGCATCAAAGCTGAAGCAAGTGAAGAGAGCGTCGGAGTAGCGATAGCAACAGTCAAAAATAATAGAGACAAAGATTGCGCAAAGCGGTGTACAAAAATTTTATAGTTTATTATGAAGAATAGTAAAAGTAATAATAATAATAATAATAATAATAGTATAATGATTTTTTTTTAAATTTAATTTAATTTTTTTTTGGGTAGAGAGGGTAAAAAAGCCTGCCGCATCATCAAAACTGTCGTCACAGATTTGGTATTTGAGAATTGCACCCACTAAAACATCACCCTCCCTCGCTGAGAACACCTCCCAACCCAGGAACCCTTTTTATACTTCCTTCAAGGTGGAGATTCTCACTTCGTCCCTATGGGACTCTCAACATTATTCCTGCGTCCAGGTCCCGCTTTTTCCGTCGGAGCACATTTTCCACATATTTATCTACGTGGTCCCAGTTTTCTTTGCTGCTTCGCATAACCTCCACAATCTTCTCGGTGGCTAAGGTTTCCCCGATTTCCATTTCAAGCGTGGTGCGCTCTGTTTGCCACTTTACGCATTTGAAAAAGGTGTGCTCTGCATCATCCACATTGCTGTCGCCGTATATGCACTCAGGCCCTCCAATTTTTCCCGTTCGGTGTAGATACTTGCAGAAGTATCCGTCACCAGACAGTAACTGCGTGAGGTAGAAATTGACGGTTCCGGCTGTTCCTGCTATCCAGCTCGCTATGTCGGGTATGAGTCTCGCTGTCCATCTTCCACGACTCTCGGCGGTCCATCGTTCTTGCCAATGGTGCACGGTTTGTTGCTTTATATCCTGCGCTGTTCCTCTGGTATTTTTACCCATCTTGGCTTCTCGTAGGTGTTTGCGTTCGAGGGCCAAGATATCGATAGGGATTAAGCAGCTAATTACAGGAATTGCCGGCTCCGATACACGGAGGATAAAACTTGTCTTCGGGCGTGCACCTGCAGCTTATCGGCCTACAATTCGCTACCATACAACAGAATGGAGTGCGTTGTCATCATCAGAAGCTTCCTCTTGCTGGATGTCGGCCCTCCAATGTTTGCCATTAGTCTGCTGAGAGAAACCGTTACTCGTGCTGCATTAGCCGCCGCATTTTGCATTTGTGCCCAGTAGGTGAGCTTGGAGTCAAGCTGAATTCACAGGTATTTTATCACCTTTTGTGTTGTGATGGTCTTGGAGCAAACTCTCAAGTCAATTTCGATTGAAATCTGCTTTCTCGTGAGGAATAGCAGTTCCGTCCTTTCCGTGGCCAACTTTAAACCATGTGAATCGAGCCACCTCTGCGTTCTGATCATGACCTGGTTCAGCTTTCTTTGGGCGTCTTCTGAGTTGCGTGCGGTGATGACAGCCGCAATGTCGTCTGCGTATCCGACCAGATGCGTGTCATCTGGCATCTCTATGCGCAAAATGCTGTTGTAGCTTATATTCCAAAGGTCCGGTCTGAGGCTGGACCGCTAGCACACTTTCTATGACGTCTTCTACGGCGCCAATTGTGGACTTTCCTGGATAAGTCTGTCGACTGGATAATCCCCCAGTATTTTCGAAAGTTGGCCCGCGGTGTCTAGCATACACAGTGGTCGATATGCTGACGGTGATTCGGAGTTTCCTTTCCCTTTACTGATGAGCACAAATCGCTGTCTTTTCGATACGTCTGGGAATATTCCTTCTGTCAGGCAGGCATTGTACATATCGAGAAGCACTTGGGCATGGCCATTTGATACTATTTGTAGGACTTCTGCTGGAATACCATCGATACCCGGTGCTTTGTTTCTCTGTAGGGTTATGGCCGCTGTTTTAAGTTCATCTCCCGTGAAAAGAGGTGGGATTTCCTTGACCAGCACTTCCGATTATTCTCTTAAGGCTTGTATAGGGAAAAGAGCGTTTACTATGTTTTCCATAGCATCGTCTTCTAGTTGGGGTACCGATGCTCTTGCTCCAAACTTTTTCATTACGACTTTATATCCCAGTCCCCATGGGTTGTTATTTATGTCGTTTCTGAGCTCCTCCCATTTCTTCTCCTTGCTAGTATGAATAGCAGTTTTGAGGGTTTTCCTAGCAGCTTGGAGATCTTCTCTTTCGGCAATCGCGGATCCTACATGCCTGGCCCTAGTGTACTTTCTTCTACACCGCAGACAGATCCGTGTGAGTTGAGCTTCTTCCTCTGTCCACCAGTAAACGGCCTTCTTGTGTTTGTTTGGACTTACTTTCGGCATCACTTTGCTACAAGCTCTCTCTATACACTGCATGGTCTGCTTCATCTTGCTATTAGCATCACTGGCGTGGCTGTCTAATGGAATGTTGCCTCGAGCTCAGCAAGTAGAACTTCCGGGTTTAACTTTGATACATTCCACTTGCGAGTTCCTCGTCCACTTATGTTGTGGTCATAGTTGCTTGGCACTTTTTTAATTGATCGCTTCCATTATAGTCTTCTAAGACTTTCCATGTACTTACTCTGTGAGCAATGCTTTCAGAAGCTAGTGTAATATCTGGAATTGTGGTCCCTGTTTTTACGATTACCAGTCTCATTCTCCCGACCATGTCCAGTACCCGTCGGCCCCTTGAATTGGTTGTTTGCATTCCCCATTCGACTGCTTTGGAGTTAAAATCGCCAGCGATGATGAGTGCTCTTCCAAGCTCCTGTGCTTTATCTTCGATGTCATCGATTTTTTTCTGGAACACTTCTGCGCAGTCACTTGGAGTCAAGTAGCAGCTTATCAAAGTAAAGTATCGATCATGGGCCCAAACGCCTTTTCCATCTCCGGTTATGCTAAAATTGCTGCCTAATGGGAACCATATGGCCGCCGTTCCGCTTGTATCTGCAAGCCATGTTCTGTTTTCTTTTTCCTTATATTGCTCAATGATTGCTACAATGTCTGCTCTCTGCTCTATAATAATTTGGTCCCGTAATGCGTCAGCCACTCTGCTTCTGTACATGTTTCCTTGTAGCACTTTCATTTATATGTAAATTTTTTGCTCATCGCGCATCTACTTGAGCTCGCATCTACTTGATATGGTGTACCGAACTGCATTGAGCATCAATGCAGAGGCAACACTTTGGGGTGTTACTGCACTCTTTTAATTTGTGACCCGTTTCTCCACATCGTATGCACAGCTATTGACCTTTCCTGTCAGGTCCTTTGCACTGCTGTGTTAGGTGACCAGGGGCAAAGCACCGGAAACACCGTTTTGTGTTATGCCCTGGCCTTAATCTGCAGTTAACCGATCCGATCCTGATGCAATCTTTCTTCAGAAGTATATTGGCGAGCTCCGATGACATCGTTACATAGGCTCGCACCTGCTCTCGACTATTTGGTGCTGTTATAGTTGTTACCATATCCTCATAGGAAGCAGTTCTCTTATTTTCGGCAAGTGACTCCTTTACGGCTTGGTGTACTTCTTCCTTTGTGGCGAGCAGATCGAGATCTCGTATCTCTATAGTGGCTCTTGGCTTAAGATCAGTCACAGCTGCTGACTCCTGTAGTGCACCTTTTAAAAGTTCGCAAAAGCCCATTGTCACTTTTGCTCCTTTATCCAGCTCCAGCAGAAGCCCACCTGCTCTTGTTTTCCGGATCATCGCACCTTGGTCTGTGCATCCTCTGGTTTGACATTGCAGCGGATGCTTTTCAGGATATTCCGCATATTTGAAACCCTCTGCTGGTTTGATAAGGCCGGCTTCGGACTTCGGTTTTGTCTCCTTTGTCCTATGTCTTCCTTGCATTGTTGTCCGTGACTTATCGCTTTCGCCCACGGAATTCTTTGCTGTTGAATTTTCCCGTGTTTGACTTCGTGTTGCATACACGTCTACTCCTTGTGACAGTTTGCCACCCATCGACCTTACTTTGGCAGAATTTTTTCCCATCTTCTGGTTCTGCTGGGCTAGAAGCTGCTCGTTTGGGTCTAGCCATAGTCGGTGTTGCTGAGGCGCTTGTCAGGGCCGTGCTTTCGGTGCCGTAACAAGTTTGTACTCCTTCTCTTTTTCCGTCCAGTTTCGCCGATAGCTTTCCATTACGTCGAAAAGCTTGTCTAGCTCAGAAACTCCGGTCTTTACGTCCATGTTCACGTTCTTCTGCTTGATCATGGCTTGCTTCATCTTCGTCAAGACTTTCCGACATTTCGTGAGAACTTCTTCTTCTGCCGTTCTCATCTTTATGATGAATTCCTGTCTGGGTGAGCTGACGGGACATTTCTTCAATAATCCGTGTGGGATTTCCAAAAGACTCCTGCTGTTTTTGGTTCCCTTTTGCACCCAGAGGCGTTTGGTTCGCGGCAGGGATGGTGCGCGATTTGTTACCCGCTCCATCTACCGGTGTGTTACTACCTTGAGGTAGTTGCTGATATATAACTCCCTCTTCTGGCGATCGCATAATTTTGCTACTTCTTCTAAAGCAGCTTCCCTTTTCTGGATCGCTTGAAGTTACTTTCTACTGTATTTGAAGCTTAGGTTGCGTTTGTTTCTTTGTTTGTTGCTGAGGTGTATTCATTTTATATGGGTCCCCACTTCAAGCCGCTATCTCCGTTCGTTGTACAGTCGCTTTGAAAATATCCATGTGGTTGTCTATGCAAGCAGGGAGTTCCACCGAGGGTTGGCACAAGTCTTCATGAGAACTTGTACTCAGAGCCAGGATAAGCGTTAGTCAGGATTGATGCTCAACTGAGCCTGTACCGCCAACTTAATGGTGACGCAACATCGAACGTACTTGAAGACCCGCCACGGTTTTAACGGGACGCAGGCAGCTACAGCATTAGCCCGAAAGCCATTTCCACCCGATATCACTCTGGTGTACTGAGGTAACGGAATACTGCAGCTACCAGCCCAAGGCTGACAGTTCATATATGTTTTCAAATCGTTTTCCTAGGGGCATACCGCGTCAGTTTCCATTTACTTGTGTCTCCCACGATGCCATCTGTGAATGGATGGGGAGCACTTCTTTAGACGGTGCCTACTTGTCTTGTCACATGCGTTTCTCAGAGTTTGCAGACCTTTTCAGTCGCACTCTCCTCGCTTGCCGCTCTTGGTCGGGGACTACTTATTGGTTATTCGCAGCTAACCTACTCTGGTAGGCCGTTCACTATCCGCCACCTGTGACCCCCACGGTAGCCTGAGCTTAGCCCCGTATTATATTTATAATAATAATAATAATAATAGTATAATAATAAAAGTATAATAGTAATAGTATATTAGTAATAATAATAAAATAGAAAATTCCTTCCAGTTTGTCTTCCATATTTTTACAGGCGTACTCAGCTTCGGCTACACGCTTTTTTAGCACTCCAACATTATATACATTTTTGGACTCTCTAAGTTTATAAGCACTCTTCAGTGCAATGAGCTCCCTGCGATGCTTATTTTGTCCCTGTCGCAGTCTCCAGTTCTCCTCCTTTAGAATTTTGCTGTATGAGTAGTGAAAAAAATATAGATATTACACATTTGAAAATAATTATTATTTGATCGAAGGAATTCCCGATTCTCAGCTACGTTCGAAAGCACATCTACAATGTTTTTCAATCGAACTGCTATTGATGCAAGCTTTTTCAAAAGTTGAATTGAAAAGTCGCAACAGTTCTGCAATTTCAACAATTAAATGTTACGACTGTAACTCATTCGGCTGCAGAGTGCCACAAACCAAAGGGACAAGAGGGTGCCTGCTTTATTTGCAACAATTTGTCGCATCGTGCCGTAGATTGTCCACAGAATAAGGGAAAAAGTGGTCAACAAAACAAAAAGGATAATTATGTAAGAAATTTCGATTTTATTTCTAACTCAGATGGAAAATATTGTTTTTATATTACATGCCTGATAGACTCCGGAAGCCCGATTTCATAAGAAGGTGCTGTTTGCCACAGAATTTTGAAATAAATTTTAATTTTTCATTATGTAAAGAAGAAGACGTTTATTTTGGTCTAAAGATAAATGGTTTTATAATTATTAACAAAGTTTAGATTTTGCTTTGCCTTATTATGGTGTCTGATGAGTCTATGAATCATGATGCTGTATTCGGCAAAGATTTTATGGATCTTGCTAAAATTAGAATGATAATACGAGTATGTCAAACAAATTTATGGAAGAAGAAAAAATAAACAATTTTAAAAATCAAGAAACTGTCATGTAATAAAAGTACAGATATTTTTAAAGAAGAAACAGGTAGATGAAGTAATTGGTAATAGTCTTGAAAAAGCCGAGATAAAGTTTAAGAAAAACCTTGGATAAAAAAACTGAAGAAAATTCTAGAACCCAAAATGACTCAAAAAGCGCCAATAAAAAAATTTTAAAGGATAATATTAATGATCAAACAGATATATACTTTTTTTACAAATTAAATTATGCTTAGTTACACTGACACAAAAGAAGAAAAGTATTTAATAAATTAAAATGTAAGTTATGAATATAAATGTAATTTTGATGAAATCTTTAAAAGATATTATCTTGAAGCGGAAAGACCTATGGAATCGAGTGTTAAACGTGAAATTAAAGTAACTTTTGAAAATCTAAGACCATTTTGCTATACTCCAAGAAGGTTGTCTTCTGCAGAAAAAGAAAAAGGTCCAAAAAATATTAGATGATTATTTAGCAAAAGGCTACATTCGACCAACTGAGTCTGAATACAGTGAATACAACGCCCTTAGGACAATAAGAATATTTGAGAATGCCTTTCAGCTTAAAAAATGCGCCTGCGAATTTTCAACGTTTTATTAACAAAGTTTTTAGAGAAGACAAAGTAATTATTTATATGGACGACATGTTTGAAATTTGGAAAGAGGTATTTCAAAGTTTGGTAGAGAACAATTAAGAGCTTCGTTTAGATAAATGCGAGTTTCTAAAAGCGGAAATAAAATATTTAGGTTATTCCAGAACGGGTACTGGGATTAGAGCAGATGAGCGCGGCATTCGGGCAATTAGGGATTTTTCAATACCCAAAAATGTTCAATCAGAACAAATGTATAGTGGAATGTCCTCATACTTCAGAAGATTTATTAAAGATAGAGAAGTAGAGGTACAAATATTATGGTAATTGAGACAAACACGTTCGAAGAAATCCTCAAAATATGTCAATATAATGACGGATAACTAAAAAATATAAAAAATTTATTAGAAAAATCGGAACATAAATTATATGAAATGCGCAACGGAATTTTATATAGAAAATAAAAAGACGTAGTGTTATTTTACGTCCCAGAAAATATGGAAGATCATGTCGTTTATAAGTATCACAATGAAATGGGACATTTGGGCATTGATAAAACGACGGAAATAATACTAAGAAATTACTGGTTTCCAGAAATTAAACGTAAAGTGTCCTCACATATTAAGAACTGTTTGAAATATATAACATTTTCACCAAAACATGGTAAAGATGAAGGATACCTTCATAGTATTCCTAAAGAAAACAAACCTTTTGAAACAGTTCATACGGTCCTGTAGATTCGGGAAAAGGGAAAAGACTCATATTGGTAGTAATAAATGCATTCACAAAATTTTTACGTTTATATTATGCTAAAACCACATGTTCAAAAGACGCCATTGTTGCTCTTAAAGATTTTTTTAGATCATATAGTCGTCCTAAGCATATTATTTCTGATAGAGGCAGCTGTTTCACATCACATGAATTTGTCAAAATCGCTACAGAGTCGCCACAAGCAAATGGCCAGGTGGAAAGGCACCAATGATTGCTAAATTACTCGAACCTAACGAAAACATGCAATAGGAAACAGTAATCGAAAGAATTGAGTTTGCATTAAATAATACAATACATCGCAGTATTAAAGAACATTCAAGTGTGATGCTTTTTGGGATTCCACAAAGAGGTAGTGTGATAGATAGACTGAAATAAAATTTAATTGAAAATGAACAGAATTTAAACAAAAGTGTAGATCAAATAAGAACTAAGGCCGAAAAGGAACAAAAGAAATTGCAATCGTATCATGAAAAGTACGTAAATAAGAAACGTAAAAAAGCAACAAAGTATAGGGAAGGAGACTATGTTATGGCTAACAAGTTTGGCTCAACACAAGGAAGATCTAAAAAATTATTACCTAAATTTAAAGGGCCTAACAAGGTTACAAAAGTTTTGCGATACGACCGATATTTACTACGACCGATATTATTTGTATTAAAATAGTAGACAAAGAATATACGTTGGTAGCTTTTCTAGACATTGAGGACGCTTTTAATAACATCCTATACAAGGCAATAACCGGTGCACTGACAGAGTTGCGTATCCCCGGGGCACTTGTTGACTTCATCAGAAAAATGCTCATATGCAGGTTTGTGAATTCAACATTGGATTCCTCGAGGATGCGTAGAACTGTCAGCAGGGCTACTCTTCAAGGCGGCGTGCTGTCTCCTCTTCTTTGGGTACTGACAATGATGAAATTGTTAAAGAGCTTAGAGGAGAGAAGAATCCATGTTGTTGCCTATGCAGACGATGTTGAAATCACGGTAAGAGGTATATTCTCCAATACGCTTTGCGAAGTCATGCAAAGCGTATAAAATGAGCTAAATCTGTGGTCAGAATCTTATGGTTTAGTCGTAAATGCCAACAAAACAGAACTGGTTCTGTTTAGAATGAAACATAGATTACCAAAGATAAGGCCCCCTACAGTGAATGGAATGGAACATTGTCATTTAATGATAAAGCTCGCTACCTGGGACTGATTCTCGACAAGAAGCTTAATTGCAAATTAAATGTGGAGGATAGAGTAAGAAAGGCATCAATAGCACTCTATTTGTGTAAAAAGACCGTAAAATGGAGTATGACCCCGAATAGTACATTGGCTATACACAGCAGTGATTAGCCCGATATTGATGTACGGCATACTAGTATGGTGGCCGGCACTTAATAAAAGTTACCCAGCAGGAAAGGGGATCATCCCAGGAGTACTTCCAGTAGTCTCCAAAGGGAGATATCATTGCTCCCTGCAGACGTCCCTTTGGCCTCCTTTTTACATAGGCATGTTATTGGAAGGGAGGTCAGAGCGAAAAGCTAAAAAGTTTATTTTTCTGAGCGAAAATGCTGTTTTGTCTGAGAGACCTCCTTTTAACATCCTATGGCAGCACAAAGGGAGTACTCCATTTGTACTCCCTTTGGCCACCTTGTTATATACGCAGAGGAGTATAGAGCGAAAGTTAGAAAGCTGTTTTGTCTGAGAGACCTCCCTTTAGCATCCTTTGGGAGCACAAAGGGAGTACTCCTTTTTATACTCCCTTTGGCCTCCTCTTTACATAGGCATGTCATTGGAGGGGAATACTATTTTTAACATCTTTTGGGAGCATTAAGGGAGTGCTTCATCTCAACATAGATTCCTCCAATGAAAATTCAATTTTCAGGCCCTTTCCAGTTTCCAAATCATACAAAAATTATAACAAAATGAAACAATCCAATTTATTTAACATTTTACTTAATATTTAAAACAACGAGTAAAGAAGTCTGAAGTCGGGTTAGACCGACTACGAAATACCCTTTACCTTTTCTTTTTGCGTGCGAGTTCAACAATGGGGATGTTTTCTTCATAAATCATCATTAGGAGCGCATTTACGGTAATTTTTGGTAGGGTACCTTGAAATGATTATATCGACCCCATTTCTTGCATATGGCTTTATAGGGTCCATATACGTACTAATATATAATTTGGTCCAAAAATATTATATAGGTCGTAAGTTATAATAATATGTTAATAGTGGGCGTGGCTGTATAAATAACACGCCCATTTTTTGTGTGGTGTTTAATGTTAGTATCCGCAACCTTCCTGTGAAATTTCGTTGATACATCTTTAATAGGAACAGAGTAATGATTTTTGGCTAATTGTGGGCGATTTGTTTTCATATTTCATCACTAGAAGCTTAGATAGGGTAATTGTCTTTAAGTGGGGTCCCCAAAGTTCATTATATGGGAGGGAGGCGTCTCCTTTCTCTGATCGACCCCGAATCTTGTATATGGCTTTGTAGGGTCCATAACGTACTAATATAAAATTTCGTCCAAAAATATTATATAGGTCGTAAGTTATAATAATATGTGAATAGTGGGCGTGGCTGTAGAAATAACACGCCCATTTTTTGTGTGGTGTTTAATGTTAGTACCCGCAACCTTCTTGTGAAATTTCGTTGATAAATATTTAATAGGAACACTGTAATGATTTTTGGCTAATTGTGGGCGTGGCAGTTCTAGTATGATCTCCATATTCTGCACACACACTATTATGGACCCCATGTATATTTCTGCAAATTTTTATTCCGCTGGCATCAATACAGGCATAGGTAGGCTAATTTTAATTTTAGATCCGAAAGTTCCCTATATCAAAAGTGGGCGTGTCTTTTCTCTGATCCGCCCCATTTGTTGCAGATAGCTTTGTAATGTCCATATGTTCCCTCCCGTAAAATTTCGCCCGTAAATCTCTACCAGATCTTCAGTTATTAATATTTGTTAATAGTGGGCGTGGCAGCTAATATATACCGCCCACTCTTTGCACAGTGTTTAGTGTGATCCACATCTCCATAACTGCCAAATAGCATCAAGATTCCGTCAATTGGACCGAAGTGATAGTCATTTTAAAAAAGGTGAAAAAAGTTCCTTATATGGGAGGTAGGCGTGGTCCTTTTCCAAATCGGCCCATATAACAATCTGGTTCTGTATCTTTGTCCAGACTATACTTTTGCAAAATTTCATTAAGATAGCTCTAACGGTGTAGAAAAAAAGTGGCCTCAGAAGGACAGACGGACAGACGGACGGACAAAATTAAAATTGCTTAGAACAGTGGTTCCCAAAGATTACTGGATTCCGACCCATCTAACAAAAACTTAAAAATTTGCGACTCACCTATTGGCTGCTTTAGAAATAGAGAACATAAATACTGGTAATACCAGTTTGCAATATCAATGAGGAAAAAAAACTTAAATATATTAATATTTTTTTATTTAATACTAAAATATCCTACAAACAGTTTATTTCAATGGGAAGGATGTATTTGTTTTCTATTTTTTGTCATTATATTTTTAGCATCAATTTCAATATTAGTAACTTTTAGTCGCAGTGAGTTTGATACGTCCAATTTGTTTCGGTATTTAGTTTTTATATTGACCATAGCTGAAAATCCGGCCTCACATAGGTATGAGGTAGTAAAGGGGAGGAGGACTTTGATAGCTTCATCAAACAGGCAAGGATACTTCCCAGCAACCGAGATCCAGAATTTCGTTAATTGCTTGCGATTGAAAGTATTTTTCAGTGATGTATCTTCCGATAAATCAATGAGCTCTTCACTTGCTTTTGTCGACATATTAGTTGGTAGTTGGTCCTGAAATGGGTTACATATCCAATTCGACTTTTCGAGCTTTTTCATCTCTTCCCCGAAATAGGTGTCAAAGTTATTTCTTAACAATGATAAATGTGCGGCAATTGCAGAAAGTACGTTCATCTTTGGCTGCGCTTGGTTTTCTACAATTAAGGTTTCAAGTGTTTCAAAATAATCATATTTACCGTTCTTAATACAACTCTCCCACAAAAGTAGCTTTTTCATGAACGCTCGAATTTTGTCGTGAACTGCAAAAATGTCGGATTCGTTTGAACCTTGCAGATACAAGTTAAGTTCGTTTAACTTGGAAAAAATATCCGCCAAATATGTTAACTTAAGCACGAATTCTACGTCCTGTAGATGTTCAATATATTCGGTTTTTCCTTCTAAGTATATTGATACTTCATGCCGTAGTTCCACCAATCGTGTCAGTACCTTTCCCCTGGATAACCAACGTATCTCCGTATGGAGAAGAAGAGATGTATGAAGACTACCCATTCCTTCACACAACTTCTGAAACAAACGTGCTTGTAAGGGCCTTGTTTTGATGTAATTTACAATTTTTACAGCTGTATTTAGCACAGTTTTTAAATCATCGGGTAATGCTTTTGAAACCAGTGCTTCTCTGTGAAGACTACAATGAGTCCACAAAGCACAGGGACTTTTTTCAAGAACTCTTGTAACCACACTGCTATTTTTCCCGCACATAGCCCGCGCACCGTCAGTGCATATACCGACACAGTTCTTCCATTCCAACCCTTTTCCTTTTATATACAAATCAATTGAACTGAAAATTTCTTCGCTCGTTCCACGACTAATTGGCTTACAGAACAAGATATCTTCATGCACGTCGTTTTCCCATATATAACGCACAAAAACAAGTAGTTGAGACAGGCCTTGAACGTCGGTAGACTCATCTAGTTGTACAGTGTCGTATTTACTACCAACTACTCTTCGTAATATTTCATCTTCTGCCCACTCAGCCATTTCGTCAATTCGTCGTGCAACAGTGTTATTGGATAGAGGTATGCGTTCGATTTCTTTTACTTCTTTTTCGCCAAACATTGCTCCAACAGCATCTTTAATCGATGGTAAGACTAAGTCTTCGCCAATTGTATGAGGTTTTCTCGCTCTGGCAATTCTCAAGCTTATGAGGTACGAGGCATGTACAGCATTTTCATTAATATTAATGAAATGTGAAACAATATTTTTTGAAGATTTCATATCCAACAATTTTCTTTGAAAAAAGTCTACTTGCTTGTTTTTTAAATGAGAATGCTTAGTTTCTATATGACGCGTTAACTTACTTGGACGTAACCTTTCATTCGCTAAAATTTCGAAGCAAATCACGTATTGAGGACGCGGATCTAACGCGTCATGATTCCAAGTGAATCCTAATTTCAAATATTCTGAGTCATATTTTCGTACAACTTTCCGGCGCTTCGTTTCATGTGTACTCGTTGAGGGAGCTTGAAAGTCAGATTCAGTGCCAATTTTGTGACGTAACAGAGCATCTTCTTGGTTTTCCTTACTTTGTTCGTCATTAACTGGCGGCGGCGATGAAGTTTTTGCTCCGCGTTTCAACCACTTGTCCATGATTATCTTCAAATGTTAATAATTGTTTTTAAAAAGGTTACAATGGTGCTCGGTAAATAATACATACGGTAAAGAAATCGAAACCACACAAAAATAAAAGTCCGACTAGCAATCACGACTTATTATTTAAGTAGAAATTAGTACGACAATTTTCGTATTAGTAAGACAATTTATTAGTCAAGTAGAAATTTACACGTGTTCCGTCGTTCACAATCAAATGATTAATGATGTTTTTTCATTACTGAGTCTATCTATCAACCAAGATCATGTCACAAGTGTATACATTTTGTTTCTATGCAGCGAGTGGCATATGTTTTGTTGTTATTGCTATTTGTTTCTTTGTTTTACCGTTGCAGTTTGGTGTTTGTCAATTGGAATGTGATTCTGCGTAACAGAATGACTGTTTAAGTTTGTTGTTATGTCATATAGTGTGCGTTTCTGTGTAACAGACTGGCGGCTATAGGTTGTTGTTTGTCTTACTTTCCTAAGCTTTTACATACATACATACATATGTGGGTGTGTTCTTGCATTTCCTATGAATAAATGAATACGAGAGAATATTAGCAGACAAAATAAGGTGGCGTGAGTGTTGTTGGTGTCAGGGTGGGTATCGTAACTCGCTACTTACAAATAAGCAGGCTAATATTGCGCATTCAAAACTTGAGCTTTTTTGGAATGTTGGGGGGCGGAGATTTTAAAAACACAGAGGTAGTATTTGCGCTTTCGGTTGTGTGCAGCTAAACAAGGTTCTAATCCGTCCCACATTTCTGGGCCCACTCAATATTTTCTCGCGACCCACTGGTGGGTCCCGACCCATACTTTGGGAACTACTGGCTTAGAAAGTGATTCTGATCATATCTGTATATATATGTCCATACCTACCACGCCTCCTTCTTGAAATTCCAATCCCTCTCAAAAGCACAAAGCTAGTATACCCTATTTACCTTTTTTAATGGTAAAGGGTATAAAAATTGATATTAAAATCAATATTATTATTATTATTATTATTATTATTATTATACCTTACACCATAATTAATTATGAGTGCAAGGTGTTGAGGGAATGAGTACTAGCTGCAGAGGCTTTCGACTCGAAGAGAAAAAGGTTTTATAGAAAGAAGCATTTTGGAGACCAACCCCGTGGCAGGATTTGAACCTGCGACCTTCGGGGTGTGAATCTAGCATGCTTACCACTAGACCACAGAGGGAGGCCGCCTAAAATCAATATAAAAAATTAATTTTTATCAAGGATTCGCTTTTCAAAGACACTCAAAGTCGAACTATAAAGGCATACTGAGCAAATAGAAACTTTATAAAGTAAGAGTAGAAGAGAAGGAATGTAGCTTTCATGCACAAGAAGCTTGATATCAAAAGCAATACAAGAGCGAAAAGTTTTACAATAAAATTTGCAAGGCTATATCAATACTCCCTTTCAAAATACATTTACAGGGTACTATCAATGACAATATACTACAAAGATACCACATCGTTCTCTTCACTCAGCGAAATGAGTTAAAATTGCGTGGCTGCCTATGCCATAATCAGAGAACACAGAGAAAGGAAACTTAAACGTCAAACGGCAAAGCAGCGAAATAAAGCAGACGGACGTTGTACACGAATCCAAGGTGCAGATAAGTGACGAAAGAGAACAACAAAACAGAATAGGCTAGGAAACCTATTCTGTTTTGTTGTTCTCTTTCGGTGTCGGTGCTGTCAAAATATGAAAACCGGTGCCGCGAAAAAATTTGCCGCCTTTTATTGAAATTAGCGAAACATAAAATTTTGTTGCTGTTTATAAATTTTATTTATTTATTATTAAGTGAAAATGTGAGTAAGTCGTCAATTCTGTGAATATGAAGATTATTTTTGATACGAATTTATTGACAAGACAAGTTACAACAGTAGTTGCAATTGCGTATGTGTGGTTATGCCACCGTAATAACAGAAGAAGCAGAAGAAGAATTATTTTTGGCAGATCTTATAGCTATTTCGGACACGCCACTTGTCCTCATCAGAGATCTTTCAATGAAAGGCAATTTTTCCCCAAGCATTTTTTATTATGTCTCAGAAATCAGAAAAAACAGCACACCAATTATGAACCCTCCCAGGAATCGAACCTGGGCCTACAGCTGTTGTAATCTGTCCATCCAGACAACTAGGCTAACTGCAGGTGGTGAAATGACTGATCAAATTCTGTCTCATTCCACCACACTCTAATTAACTCTGTCTCATTATTACCCCTCTTTTGTTCCATTAGCTCTCTCTCTCTGATTTTTATTACATTTCAGTGGTGTCATAGTACATTGCTTTTGTTAGTGGCAGGCTAATTAAGCCTGATCACACTAACCTTCTAGGATACATTCTATAAAGTTTACAAATTCTTGTGAAGATTCGTCAGTAGACATAGATGTCACCTTTTTTACCGTATTCATTCTGTAAATGTGAGTAAGTCGATAATCGTCAATTCTGTGAATATGACGATTATTTTTGTAACGAATTTATTTAAGTGAAAATAATAAAATAGGCAAATTTTGTGTGTGAAGTATTTCAAAGTTCCAAGTGACGAGAATAGGCGTCAACATTGGAACAAAGCTGACTATTTTGACAGAAGCGAGATCAGAATTCTCTCAAAATTTATCTCCACCACCTGTGTCATTGTATCAAACACGAATTCACTAAAAATCATAGTGAATCCACTCAGAATCGTGGTGAGTCCACTCAAACTCGTGGTGTGTCCGCTACGGACGCTGGCAGCGAAAAAGACTTTCCTTTCTCTGTGTTCTCTGGCCATAATTATTTAACTCAGCGCCCGAAGTTGCTCGGAATAACCTGTAGGCATATGTACCAGAAAACACAGAGAAAGGAAACTTAAACGTCAAACAGCAAAGCAGCAAAATTTTCCAGACAGTCCTGACAGTCCAGTACTTAACTGACTCGTCGCTAAACAAATCATTGCAGAGTGCTCGCATACTACATAGGGTGTAGTGTAACCCGTCACGGGATAGCACTTTCAAACTTTGGATAAAGTCAATAAAATTATTAAGCTTATGCAGTGTCCCATTAGTTCTGGAGACTGGCAACTTTATGGGGTTACTCGACGTAAATGTAGTTCCATCGTAAATGTAGTTCCATTTATTAATAATTACTAATATATGAGCACATTTAAAAAATTAAATAAAATAAATACATTTAATTTTCTGTATTGAGATCTAAATTTGGAAACAATGTTAATCCCTCAGTACGAGAAATAAAATATATGACGGCTAGATTATTATCTATGAAAATCGTCACACAGTCATTATTATGCATTGTAACTGCAACAATGATCATGATACAAATCTGGACTGGAACTTCTCCCTGACATCGGATGCTAATACTGTATCGTATGACCAAATGATTGATGCATATTTCCGGACAATTTTGAAAATTCTAATATTCACGATGAAATGACATTTATTGACAATAGCACTGAAAATGGCGGTGGGGATGAACCAAATACCGAAGTTGCTGCTTCGCGTTACTTTGCGGGTTACAGTTTGCAGGCTAGACCTAAAAAGTTTAACTGCGCAAACTGGAACCTGACTTTGACGAAGGGGGGCTCTTTGCACTTGGATACCGAAAGATTCATTAAGGAAAAAACCTACACACCAAATCTTCTCTTTAAAAATCCTTCTAATATATTTTTCCAGATTTGCCAAATACATTTTAAACTATTTGGAGACATATTTCCATCCATCTGTCGCATGGAATTTGCGGCACATAGACTGGAGGTCCTCAAATTTCTGATAGTGGTGTTATTTAGAAAGCACTGCCGATGGATGCTTCAACACCATTTGACCAAGATCAGGCATCAAAAACTGTGCAATTGAAGTTCTGACAACAACAAATAATAAATTTTCCAAATTTGGGATCTAGTCATATTGTGGTCCATGTCATAAGTCTTAAGCCATCTGCCAGCTTGAATTTCGTTTGAGTATATTATGTTCACTGAGAATTAAATTCCTTGTGCACATTTTAATATTATTGGAGTTGTTGGTTATTGTTTGTACAGGGTACGAACTTAATTATTTTATAATATAGGGATGTGTCAGGCTAAAACTTTTCTACATTGTGTAAATAGAATGAGGAGTTAGTAATTGTATATTGAAGTCTTATTGGTATTAAGTTTTTGGTCTCGTCATTTCGTATAATAAATTAGAGTAGCACGTTCTAATTAGTGTGTTATTGTAAGTTATACTTCCTACAAGTTATTAAGCACACTTACTAACTTTTCGCAATTATTTGTAGGACTCCACAAGTTTATTGTTACTGTACAGGCCAAAGAATTTCAATGAGTGACGCTTTAAATCGTGTTTTCCTGTATACTCGTATATGTATATGCTATTTAGATTTTGTCAATACTTTCATTTCTGCAGTACTGTTGCTTATACAGCTTATTCAGCTGGTTTGCATCTTCATCACATGCATCATATCTATCTTCCATATTTAAATTTGATTAAATATTCTGGTGTTTTCATTTTAATTTAATATAAACTATAAAATTCCGTCAATTGATTCTCCCTTATAGTATAATATAGTTCTGCTATAAAGTAAAACTACAAATGGAAAATGAACGAGCTTAATTTCAATTATTTTCGTGAAAATTATGCTACAATTTAGGTAACCATTTCCATATGGGTACACTATTCCCCTCCGATTTTCCGGCCCACCTATATACGATATTTTAAGGTTCATATATACTTTGAGGATGGTAAGTATAGATTTTGCAATGCGTGTAACTTGGCTTTGTAATTATTTCTGTTATCGATATGATTTGTATCAAATATTTCAAATGTTTTAACCATTCAATAGCATATTTCATTTTGAAAGGGGTATTTTGTTCTTGGAGGTGTTTTTTTTATGGCAAAATGGTTCTTGATGTTGGTTTATTAAATTATTAACTGGATTCATGAAACCAAATTTCTTGATGGCGACTATGGGAAATTTCCCAAGTCACATGCAATGGACGGTGTACAATTTGACACACATGTGGATTAGGCCTATTGGGGAGATCACATAAAAAAAACGCGCCACTTACAACTTACTGTGGTTAAAAAAGCATTAATTGCACTTTATTAATATATCAACTAAAGAATAATAAAAGTATACTATATAGTTGGATCAAATATTACACCGCTATTTCAGAAATGTATAAACTAGTAAAAAGTAAAATATTTTCAATGCCTGCATATTTATTTTATATTGTCAAGTGTTCTAATAAACACACATTATGCTTTCTCATGGCATGCAAAACTTTTTTATACGCAAAATCAACAATGTTATGTTTTAAGCCCCATAAAATAAGTGTTCTTAATAACTTGTAGGAAGTATAACATACAATAACACACTAATTAGAACGAAAATGCTACTCTAATTTATGATACGAAATAAGGGGCCAAAAAAAAAACACCACTAAGACTCTAATATACAATTACTAACTCCTCATTCTATTTACACAAAGTACAAAAGTTTTAGCCTGACACATCCCTATATTATAAAAAAATCAAGTTCCTACGTTGTACAAGCAATAACCAACAGCTCCAATAACATTAAAATGTGCACAAAGGATTTAATTCTCGCCCAAATTCAATAATATACTCCACCGAAATTCAAACTGGAAGATGGCTTCAGACTTGTGACATGGACCACAATATGACTAGATCCCATTTGTCAA
Organism: Clusia tigrina; assembly: GCA_920105625.2. NCBI lineage: Eukaryota > Metazoa > Arthropoda > Insecta > Diptera > Clusiidae > Clusia > Clusia tigrina. The sequence goes on from OV050030.1 coordinate 370,531,429, forward strand.
ATTGATTATTTGGTTGCCCCATGTGGTTGTTGTTAGAAGTTCTATTGCACAGTTGTTGATGCATTATGGTAAAATCGTGGTCAAATCTTCTTCCTCTGACAATGGTTGCTCGCCTCCTCCTTCCAGGTTCAGCATGGATAGGTCTGTCAGTCAGCTCCTGTGAAGTCGGAATTTCTATTACGGGACCAGGGTCAGTATCCATGTCCTGGTCATCACTCTTTTGTGTCTCGGCGCTCGTTGCTGTCGCTGAGGGTGGTGCGGCTTTCTTGGCAATGTGGACATGCACCTTGCCGAAGCGGAAATTGAGCAGGCCGCCATTGGTTTTTATGGCTTCGATGGAATCATCGTCTATTGCCGCGGCTATCAATTTTCCTGTCCCCTCATCCCGGCTGTTGGTGATCCTCCAAAGCTTGGCATTCACGCCCTGGTTTTGCGCTTAGATGAGGGGCAAGTAGCTCTCGTGTGCTTGTCTTGAGCCTCTCGGAAGGAACACAGTGATGTTGTGGATACTTGGCACTTCTGATCCGATGCATGCTCTGAGTTGCGCCCCGTTCCATGGCAGTTTTGAAATTGTTTCTTGCAGCCATGTCGAGGAATTCTCGTCGGAGCAGTCGATCATCAATATTCCTTTGAAGTGTATTCCTTCGAAAACCAGTGGTGATGACCAACCTTTCGCAACTTCCGATATAATAGCTTCTTCTAAAGCTGTTAAATTTTCCGAGGTAAATATTTGCTTTGGATATTCCTTCGGGCGTGCGCGTACGCTTTTGGCGAGGGTTATTGATGTTCTTCGTCGCTGTTCCCTGTGGAGTTTTATCGAAGTGCTTCGCTTTTTTTACCTCGATCTTCTGGGTAGGAGTGATCTGGTAACTTTTTCTCTTGTTGAGAGGGAGGTTTGTTAGCTCTGTGTTCCTCTGCTTTTTCTCTAGCTACCTTTGGCTCCATACCATCTCTGAGGTAGCGAAGATACCATTTAACACCGGATCCACTAAGGCCTCTTCGCAGTGGATCATCTAAGCCGCCTGCCTCCCATAGGGCTGTCAGCTCGGCAAAGCGTCTCTTAATTGCCTCTGGCCCTTTTGCTCTTTCTCCGTTCCCATCTTTTTCCCTCCTCTCAGTGGGCTTCCCTGAGTGAAGGAGGTTTGATGGGTTGGCCGTGGTTCCTCTCGAGTGCCGGCTTCCTCGACTGGTGCTGGGTTCATTTTTTGGCCTTGGAGGTGGGGCCTGCTGCGATAGGTACTTTTTTGACAAGAGGAGTTTTTCCGTTGCCTGTATCACCAGCCTGTTTCGATCTAGGTGGTGTTTCCCTACGACCGGTGTTGGACCCAGGTATGTCGTCTAGGTACTGCTTTTCTGCTGCATTGGCAGCATCTGTTGCGGAGTAGTCCCGCCAATTTGTATTTGTTTGTTTTTTTTCAAATTTTCCATACAGATTCTTTTTCGAACGGGACTGGGAAAGGTCGGCCATGGAAGAGCCCGTTTCCATGGTAAGGCCATCATTAAAACCTGATTCAGCGGTTTCAAGAGTACCGTTATTCGTATCTACTCAAACAATTGTCAGAAACGGTAGTACAATGACATAAAGTATTAAGCGAATTATCGTAATACTTTAACATAAACCTGGTCTGGGTGCCGGGCCACAGAAATATTGAAGGCAATTGCAAAGCTGATGAGCTCGCTACGGAAGGGACATTAACTATCCTCCCGGATAAAGTTCCTTTACTAATGCCTTTAGCAACATGCAAATTACTAATAGATAGACACACTATCTAAGTTGCAAATGTAAGATGGGGGCAGTAATCATCCTGCCTAATAAGTAGACAAACCTGGCCGGAATGGAATCGCGGCCGTACAAAACTGCTGTTGATATTTAATAGGCAGGATATAAAAAATGCAAGTAGACTGGGGTACCCCATTATGACTTTTGTAGGAGCTGTCAAGATGTCGAGGAAGAGGATACAGTGGAACACCTCCTGTGTGGGTGCATGGGTCTATACAGAAAAAGGTTCTCCGCTCTTGGATTCGCATTTCTTGACAGTATTGAGGAGGTTTCCCGGATGAAACTAACAAAAGTGGCTACTTTTGTCAAATCCACAGGATGGTTTAAGGAGGATCCGGAGGTGTAGGGAAAAAGCTCCAGTGGCCACAACGGCCTTGAACAGGCCTAAGTGAGGCTTAGGACAGCCATTCAACATAACCTAGTGGAAATACCAGCTCAGCACAATATAACTTTCCATTAGTCAATTGAAAAACGGTTACAGAAGGGTTTTGACAGATTCTTTTTTACTTTGGATGTGTCACCGTATTTGGGTTTCGGAACTGTTATACATAGCTCAGGTACTTCTCTCGGCGAATTATAATAGTGGCAAGCAGTTGTCCATCAATTTTAATGTAAAAAAATGGAAATAGAAAAGACGAAATGGATATACATTTACTCGTTCTGATTGGAAATTGTTTAATGCATTATGATTGCCTTGCATTTTAGGTTTTAGAATATTGGGTCGTAATACCAATGAAATTATGAATTCTACAATTCCAAATGAAATACCTTCAAATGCTAATGCAACCTAAGAGCTGGCATTCTTTGGTATTCGATTTAGAATAGTTCAATCTTTATTTCAACTGATTCGTCTTATTGAAGTGTATTGAGTGTACAAATTTCCAGGAGAAATCATCGGAGAGTTGTACTCCGATGATTTCTCCTGGAAATCATCGGAGTACATGATATCATCGGAGAGTTGTACTCATTTTAATACATGCATACCATGAACTTTAAATGGGTCGTCGTATGTAAGCCTCCTTAGTCCATTAGTCATGGTCTCGAAATGTTTATTTCTAAATATTTGTCTCCACGAATCAAAAGCCTTAGTTGATAGTACACATTATTTGCATGGACAATTCAATATAGTGCAAGGTATCATAAATAAATGAAATACGGTTCATCCGAAAAAATGTGTAACCGTTCCATGGACCCATCAATTAGTCGCTAAAATTATAGTCTTTTGCAGGATCACATTCAATTCAATTATTTTAAATATATTATTATTTGTTTGTATATCTTTTAATAAAGAGCTCCTACCCTGTTGGAGAATCTGTTATTATTTACATCACCTTATTATTATTTGCACTACCTAATTATTATTTGTTCATCACACTTTTGAATACAGTATATCCAGGAAATAGTGAACTGCCTCCTTTTAGTGAACAAACGTTTTTTTTTATATGTGTATTTAATGTATGCTAAAAGGAAACAAAATGTGTGTGAATGGAATTCAATTTTTGAAAATCTGTGGCGAAAAGCTTTCATGGGATCTTAACGAGGTTTCAGTGTTAAAACAAAAACTTCGCAGCCTAAGCAAGAATTTAACTTAAACGATCATCAAATTTACAGAGTACATTAGCCGGGTTTGTTTTGGCAGATGTTGTCCGATAAAACTTTTGTGATTTCTAAACAAAAAAAAACGCTCCAGGACGCTCCGAAAGCTTGAGAAAGCCACAAAAACATTTTTGGCACGTGCACATACATCAGGGCAGTACAAATGATCCCCTTTAAAAATCATCGTGCTTTTAAAAATTACAAAAACCCACTTGAATATAGAAGCTCAAAACAAACCTGGATGACATTTTTACAGATTGGTTCATTAACTTTTTATTCCTCAAATATACTGAACAAAATTTCAAGCAACACATTTTCTGAGAAAGGATGTTGGAAACAGAAACATTGCGAGTTTTGGAATTATTGAAAACAAAATGACGCACTTTTTTCTTGTCACTGCCATGGAATAGAAAAGGGTTAAAAGGGCCCCTGTTACTTGATGGAAATTGGTCATGCAGTTATGATGCAGAACATGGCATTCCCTTATTTGTGTTGCATTAACAAATGATCGAGGAGACAAATGCAGATATTGACTATATGCAAAATGGTTTAGAACTTTTTCAGTCAGAGGTTTGTGTAAATTGAGTCAAAAGTATAAAATTTTATATATCCATCTCCTTTGGCGTATTTCCAGTTAACATTTACAGCTGAAGAACTAACTCAATGGAATTGCATAGAATACATCGAGCAATTCTCTGGAAATATAAGCAAAAATGATGAGTCTGACGGGAATTGGAAGATGTTCCGCCAAATAAAATAACGGTGCCAGAAGCTGTCACGTAATGATTAGTCTTACCCCTCTATTCGCGCGAGCTGTATCACTTCAGTTATGTCTCAAGTGAGACACGTTTTTTGTCAGTCGATTTTGTGACATCAATTCAGAGCCAACTGTCTCAAGCAGAAAGCTCGTTAAATTCACCTCCAGTGGCGAAAAAGTTTCTCTGTCTATTTTTTCAGCTGATTCATGAAGTTTGGCACTTTGAATTTTAATTTAAAAAATATCGGCACAAAATATGTAAGTATTTGAATTTAATTTTAGAAATTGGAAGAAAACTGTAATTATAAAAGATAATTAAAACCAGGAAAAATCAAACGACCACGCACCAGCAGCTGCAGGTTTATGTCGCATATTGCAGGCAGGAAATTTACATTTACACACAAATATATATATATATATATATATATATATATATATATATATATATATATATATATATATACATATATATATTCACTCAGAGAGCTTTCAGTTTTCTCTGAGAATAGCTCCGAGTCTCTACCGATACTCGGCTGACACATGTGCCTGTGTTGAGTTTTGTGACTGAGTAAGAATAGAGGCGTTAGAGAGAAAGTTTATCAAAATGTCAATAAATTTTCCAAAGAACAGTCACTCATCGAGGACTTCTTCACTGAAACTGAAATCTATGTATATTTATATTTTATTTAATATACATATTTGTATATTGTACTTATATGCAACAATAATGAAAATAATATATATTCGAGATCAAAATAGTGAACTACCTCGAAATAATGAATAGGCCTTGCAAGAATTAGCTATCTGCTTCCAGGTAGTGCAATTATGAACGCACATGAAGATCCTCTCCATATGAATGCACCTCTTAATGTGTTTCGACATGGAATGACAGCAAACTCAAGATTATTTTTTTGTTGTTTTTCTTTATTATATTAATTTTAGATGATCTAACACTGTGGTTTTCTTTTCTTTTACATACAAACATTGGTTTAAATTTTTATTTGAGTTTCTTCTTGTTTTGTTCTTATTTATAATAATAAGTTCTTAGTATAATTATACTGTTGCTTTATGGTTCTAATGAATAATTAAATGTATTTTACGGATTTCATTTTTCTTTGGTTGCAAAACATGTTCTTCTGTTTTGTTGCCTTAGTTAAATTTTGATGTTTTAAATAAACAACAAATGAAAATGTTTAGTTATAGATTTTTGTTATTCATATTTTTTGTAATATTTTTATAACAGTTTCTCTATATATCTGGTATTTGTAAAGAAAAATTAGTTATTTCAAACTCATTGAAAATGGCAGACTAGAAAAGTGTTTGAATGTGTTAAAAATTATATAGATATCGACTTGGCGTTCGGTTTATTGATACTTGGGGATAGTCTATGCTTGAAAAATGTATGCGCAATATAAATACTAATAATATAATTTATACATAATCAACAAATTGTTTTCATTTAATTTTGTTTAATTAAAATAATTTTTTTTTATTTCGGCAACTTTCCCGTTGTCCATCGGTTATTAATTTTCTTTGTTCTTTAGATTAAGACAACTAAAGCAATTATTTTAGGCTACAAATTAGATTTAACACCTATAGTTTGTCTACCTATTATATGTTTTTAGTTTTGATTTTGATTTTTAATAATTTTATATAATTTCATTTATCTTTTAATTTCATCTCTATAATCCATTGTTAGAAAAATTTTAAATATGTATGCATAATAATATAATAAATTGGAGTAATGTTGTAGTCCAAAGAGGTGCCAGAAAGGCTAGTTTCGTCCCAGATAAAACTACCCCTAGAGTTGTTTGGTGTCATGGTTATGGGTTGGTTGATAAAATTTCGCATGAAAAAGAAAATGAAGTAATTACAAGGAAGCAAGTGGTAAGCGACTCTAGTTTAATGTGGTTTATACTTTAAAAATCCTAATTTTTGTTATATTCTGTAGGAATCCAGAGTAAAATAAATAATAGATAGAAATTAATGCGTGTATGGAGAATTGGAGGAGAGATAGAAAAAGAGAATGTTGAATATATTGTTTTTGATTTCTTCGTTTAGACTATTTTATATATTTTTATACTTTTAGTATAATATTAAATGACAAAATAATGTTTAGTATTCGTTTCTGGCTTTCTGTTCAAGTCTGAAGAAAATTATATTTACGAGAAAAATATATATCTTTTTATTTTCGCTTAAGTTAAGTTTTTGTGTTTTGTTTTGTTTTTGGTATTGTATTTAAGATATTAACTTTGTAAATTACACCATTTTATCATTAAATGTAAATTTATATAATATAATTAGTTTATTTTTATTTAATCTCAATAAATATAATTACAATTATTTAATAATATTTGTAAAAATGGTCACGTTGTTCTTGTATTTTTAATGAAAAGTTTGCTTCTGTTATGATACGTAAGTAAGAATGTATAAAGAGAGATTTATCTAAAGAGTTGCTTGTGCAATTATGAGCGCTGTTGTTGTTACAATATGAATAATTTGTTGCGCGTGGTTGAGTGTGTGTTAAATGCAAGTATAGGTGTACAAGTTTGGACTCAATGCCGGTTTCCATACCAAGTGAAGTGGAATAGAACAAAATAAAACAAGTCTTTATTAAGTTAGTTAAAATTGAATCGTGAAAACCCCGTGATTTAATTTTTTTTAAATATTTGGTTCAAGCTTTAAAAATAATGAATGTGTCTACCGTGCGAATTCAGTCACATAAATTGTGCTCCACATTCACGAGTTCACTGTGATTTCCAAATTAAAAAATTGATTTATTATTGCACAGCTCTGCGGTTGCTCTACACGGTAAATTTCTTTGCAGTTCTAAGCGTATTATTGTGGACTTTTTGTATAAACTTTGTATGGATATTTCACTTCACAAAGAGCTCTACACCGGTGTTCATGGTGTGATAGTTGGTTATAATGATATACAAATGCCTTCCACATGCATCTGCACAGGTCTGTGTTGACGATTCCCCTACGAAGTTAGCACTTTGCATTACAGTGTTTTTTTGTTTGCTTTTAACTTTATTTCTTGTACTAAATTTATAAAAATAAAATTGAAATACAAACAATATGCAAGATAATAGTATCAAAGAAGCTGTGCATATCTGGCGAGCTGCTAAATGCAAACATAGAAAGAAGTGTAATTAATCTAACTTAAGATTCCGTTAATAGAATCGTAGTGTGGCAAGAAATTTCGGGTCATCGCTTGTAAACCAAATGAATCCAACGCGATATGAACGTGGACCACGAGCTTATTAAAATCCTAGACTAACCTATTATCAAATCATACTTCTACGATAGACTGAGTTGTGATACGATTCCGCTAACAGTATTAGTATCTGCAACAAGATGATCACCCACATTTGCTTCATTCTCTGTGTTACAATTTCATTCCTTCAGCCTAGTACTAAATTAGCACCTTAAGGAAAGTAAGAATATAGAAGGTATTATCAGCACCATTAGCCGCTGCCCAGATAATCGTACGCAAATCGAAATAAGAAATATTTGAAGAATAATTTCTTGTTGTTGCTGTTGTAAGTAAACATGGCTTTGATATAGTAGATAAACGTCAACTGCAGACACATTTTTCCTCTCATATTGAGAACGTTTGAAATTCATACAAGCAAATTTTATTGTTTCGTTTAAATAAATACAATTTATTTTAGAATTTTTGGAGCAATTATAGTTGTTGCGTGCAAATATATAGTATAAATTGCATACACATTGGTTTCAATTTAGATATTTACACTGAGCACACATAGCAGATGACAAAACTGAAAGTGTTACTGCTTATTTTGCACGAATTCTTCATGCTTCTTTGTACATATGTTTGTATGTATGTAAATATAAACACTGCACACACACTTTCGTACATTTAAATAGTTATCAAAATTAAATAAACATTCAATAAAGTATATATGTATATGGTCCTATTAAATACATATACACGTATTTTAAATCGTAAACATAAATAATACTTAGAGCTACACAAACTAATTTCAAGTAAAGCGAATACATACATACAAATAAAATACAAAAATATTCCAAAGTTTTTGCGAGAGATAAAGAGAGAGTCAAGATTCAAGTTAAACAGTATTGAGAAATTTAAGTGTAATATATTAGTATATATTTAAATAATAATAAACAATACTAGTTAGAAAAATAAATTCATTGAGAATACATAACATAGTTAAATGCCACATTTACTGAATACTCGTACATATTTATATATAAATATTATATAATTTAAATTTTGTGCTTTAATGCGTGTTGAGCGTTCTTCGTTTTGGCGAATGGGGGAATTATTAGTGGAAATGAAACGTAAATTTGAACGTTTATATTGTGCAAATAATGACAGAAGTTGCTTTTAAAAAATAATTAAACAAAGGAACCACAAGTCATTGTTTTTATTGCCGCTCTTTCTAGGAGTATTGTTTTAAAAAGTATGGTTTCAATGGAAACCCTATTTGCAAATAGGCTTTACTTTATATGTTTTACTTACGATATCCTTTATATTTAAGTGCTGATGAAAAACTATGGATATTACTAGATAATTTTAAACAGTCTCCTTTTCCATACTCAAAAAATAATAATTAGAAATTTTTATAATCCGTAGGAAAGGGCACAACTTAAATTTAAAGATTTTATTATTAAAAAGGCGTTCCTCAAACTGTATCTTTAATTGTATAAAATTCGGAAAAAACGTTAAAGATTCAACCAAACCTGTTCCATATATAAACAAGCCATGTGAATATAAATGTGAGTTATTATTAACATTTTTAAATGCACTGAGAATGAAGAGATTGCACGTTAAATTACAAATAAATAAACGTTTTCTTTCTTTGTGTTTTGTCGTTTTTGTGTGTATGGTGTAGAGTTACGTGCGCATGAGTGCGTGTATTGGATTGTGCGTATTGAAATATTAATAGGAAAATTACAAGTTTTTTACTCGCATATTGAATGCTAATAAAATATTTGCATTACATATACACGAATAGACCATTCTTCGAAATTTGTAGTTGGAATTACATCCTTCTGCATGTGTGCTAGCCTGTAAGAATTGTTTTTGTGGTATTGGGATGTATGTTCTTTAATGGCGCTTGAACGTTGCATTTTAGCGTTTACAATTATGCACATTTCCATTCTTATTTTAAAGGATTGTTTGTTTTACCGTGGCCTCTGTCGGCATTTATTGTAACCTTGATTTTCCACTTTAGTAGCACACTAAAGCGTCACTCTTGCTTGCTGATAATGATGATGATAATCAAATATTGTAACTAATTATAGATAAATAATTTCATTAAATAATCTTAAATACTAACTTTTTGTTCGCTTGACTAAAATGTACTTTTTGTTAGCTCAACTCTTCAACTTTTGACAGATGGCATTTCGCTGACCAATAACAATTTTGAACAATTATAATAAAAAAATAAATAACAAATACAATAAATAATAACTACAATTTCGAACTAAACCGAAATCATTCAAAATTATTACATCTTACAAAGTGGATCTGTCGTGACGAATTGAGACGCAGACGCTAAATTGTCGTAAACCTGCTAGGAAATAGTACTGTTGTAGTAGTGGGATTATGGCAATTTTCCCTTTTGCTCTGATGGCAATGCATTGCGTCGTTGTTAACCAACACTACTACAACCAGATCAGATAAGTTTCTTCTCTAGTTGTGATAATTTATTTAGTTTTGTTCTTGTTGCATTTGCGGTTCGGATATTGTTCTTGTTGTTGCAGCTATTGATGTTATTGTTGTGGTGGCTACGGTTCTTTTGGTGTTTTGTTAATGGGCTTTGGTCGTTTAGTACAGACCACAACCTCGCAGGTTGTTAGCAATGATCACATCGGTGACTGCATCGAATACAAATTGAATATTATTCGTATCTGTGGCGCACGTCATGTGGCAGTAGATTTCTTTTGAGGTTGATTTGTTTTTCGCTTCGAATTGAGCTTGAATGTATGCAGCAGCTTCGCCATATTCCTGTCCGCCTAAAGACACAACGGAAGGTTATTTATTAAATAATCGACTATGATATGATACTTTTATATTCATTAATTTGTCTATAGACATTTATGTTGAATGTTTATGTACAATCTAATATAAATAAATTCGTTCTAGATATGCAATATCGACAGAACAACTTACCAGTGTACTCGGGGAAACAGATTGTCAATGGGCTCTTTCGAATTTTCTCCTCGAACAAATCCTTTTTGTTCAAGAACAAAATGATTGAAGTGTCCGTGAACCATTTGTTATTGCAAATGGAATCAAAGAGCTTCAGCGATTCTTGCATTCGGTTCTTTAATACAAAAAATTATTTAATTAGTCTGCACATCCAGGCAAATATTTATGTGTGGAGCAACCTTACCGTAGTTTCATCCTCATGCAACACCTGGTCATATTCGGACATGGCAACGCAGAAAATGATCGCAGTGACATCCTCAAAGCAATGAATCCATTTCTTCCGCTCCGATCGCTGGCCACCGACATCGAAGAGTCTGTTGAAAAGAATCGATAAAATATTTCGAGTAACACTTTGAAAGGAGACAAGCATCACTGGGACTCACTTGAAATTGAGATTTTTGAAGGAGAAGTGCACTTCAACTATACCAGTTGTTTTGACACGAGTGCGTAGAATGTCCTGTTCAGTCGGCTGGTAATCTTTTGCACCTAACCGATCCAAATCGTCAAGAAAACTAAAAATAAAACAGTTACACAGTTGATTATACACATAATTAGTAATTATGTGTATAATCAACTAGTATGAGTAGCAGGGGTACCTGCCATATTATTTCTAAAAGCTACCCGTATGTGTAAGAATGCAAGAACACAAAACAGAACCCACTCGTATAGGGTCATACTAGTTGTATTGTAAAGTATTCTTTGTCGCAATTTAATTAAGTCAATTAAATGGTCTATTATGAGTCTGTCAAGTTTCAGCGTTTTGAATGCTCAATTGTTTGGCGACTTTCAACTGTCTACTCGTGTAAAATGAGTTATACACGAGTAGACAGATGAATAATGTGATACACAGAAAAATATACATGTACTGCTGTGCTTCACACACTCTCGGCTTCAAAGGAATAAAACCAATGTCTAATTTTGCTGCGAAGCACAACAAAATAGCTTAAAAATCTGTGCAAAATTCGCTATATATGGAAATATAAACTTTGCTTGGTAAAGAAGCCAATATGCAGAAAACTCCGAACTAATCATAAGAGACCCCAAATACGACACCCATCTGCGGATTCGACTGGCGGTAATACATTTCAACTGGAGTTATAAATATTTCAAATTATTCATGCACCACCGTGCCATCAACACACACACCAACGTTTCCCGAAGAATCAAGCTATAAAATTACATCATATGGCAATTCAGGCAGTCCGCAATGCATCGATAGACACACTAGCAAAGCAAAACAAAATTAATGGTGTTCAAATATAATTAGCGTATCAATATTTGCTCGAAGTAGCTTTAACCAACGACATCTCCTAACTCCATGGCGGTAATCGGGGCATTTCTTCATATTTTTAGGTACGACGCTTGAATGAGCAGGGTAAGAGCGACGTAATCGCTTCAAATTATTGCATGGTTAACATTCGCACTGATCAGGAAACGAGTGAAGTTCAGTTCTAATAGACGAAGAAAATGCAGCTGAGAACGTAGATAAAGCAAACCACACAAGAACCAGTACGAAATCTGTCTATATTTGTAGATACCACATTATTGTATGATAACGACACTGGACACTCGAATTTCGAACGCATTATAGTATTTCTGACTTAAAAACTGGGCCCTATTTTCGAATTGGCTTTCCCATAATACATAGGACCATTTTGCTTGAATCTTTCTGTAAAGGAAATGTAGAAATTGTATTTTGGCTTTGATCGATTATTAAATTAAAAGAAGGTCATTAGTATACCATATATTCAGAGATGGGTGTGGCATTTCGTACTTTATTTTTAATAGTTATGAAGTTTTAAAAACAGACCGTCCGGAGTTGGGTTTGAACGTGAAATCCATCGTAGGATAGGATTGGATATAAAGTTGGGATTGGTAAATTGATGGTACAAATTAATTATCCTCTCAGCGAGTCATTTCTAGATAAAAATTTGAGAGATAAAAATTGTATGAATGAAAAAGTTACAAATCTAAGAGATTTCTAGTTCTGGTTGCATGACATAAGTAAGCTTGGATGTATATATCGTAGAAAACTAATATCGCAACTGACTCAATGTAAAACTATACATATCCATTCTCTGGAATAATCTAAACAAAGTAAAGACTCCTAAAGTTAAAGGAGTTGTAAATGAAGCCAGCGAAAACTCTAATTATCAATTTTGTACATACATATAAATCATTACAATAAGTTGCACGTAATAGGACCAGTACAACCCATAGTTTCCGTAGGCTTAGTTAATAAACAGAGGATATTGTACATAGTGAAGCGGATAATCACAGTACATGGTTAATATATTTAGAACATGTAGATGAGAATTTACATGGAATGTTAGAGTATCAACCTTATTCAAATAGTTCATCGGACAGACATAATCTGATATATTGCTTTTAAAATAAAGCGAATCAAAAGACTGACTCTACCCCGATAGGTGGAGTTTAAACCGACTTCATCTTTCTTTACTGTGTTTCAATTAATATATGAATTAAATAAAGGATATAGATAACTCTTCTTGGAACTTAAAGTAACAGCTGAATAACACTAAACACAGATGATTACTTTCACCATTTTTATGGAGCCGAAGAGTTCTTCTGAAAGATTTGTCTGCATCGAGAATGGTTTACACTAGTGCCTTTTTCTTTTAAATTTTTAAAATTCTTAAAGCAGGTAGTTTGTTAAAGTTTGTTTATATAAATCCAGTTCCTCGGGAACGCACCCAACATGTTTCATATACTCGTACACTTTAAATTGTGGAATTATACCATTGTCTGTTAGTGTCAATTCGAAATTGCAACAGCTGTCGGCGTATTTTTCACACATTCAACGAGCACTTTTCACTTCGTTCGTGTTTGCAAACAATGGGCAGTAAAGACGATTAACCATCATCTCCACAACCACCAGTATTAGTAGTCAAAAGCATTAGTAATAGCACCCGCTGTAATTGCAGATCCAAACAGCGGTGTCTATTCGTATGTTTAGGTAATTCATTATGAAAGGAATTCAATTTTCACCATTTTCAAAATTGTACCATCACGATACGTTGGTTTAACATCGAAACCAGTGGGCACTGTGGCTCATTTGCAACACCCCGACGCGATGTTATACAAGCACTTCAACGCAATGTGGCAAGCAGTCGCTTCTGCCATGGCTATTTGGGCAAAGGTGGAGATCTACGGCAGCGCGATACTCACCCTATGCCATTCCCGCATTAATTAATTTAAAAAGAATTTTTATAGGCTCAACTAAAATAAAATACACATACTTAGTATAATCGTGGCTTGTTATAACCAGTAACCCTCGCATGCTACTAAGGCTCCTATTATACTCTTTTTGTTTGCTCTGGATAAATTGAATTTGTCTACTTTGTGTTCACATTCTCTTACAGCAAACAGTCCGAGCAAACAGAGTTTGTCCCAATACATAAATTCGAGTATATAGAGCCGGATTTTCAATAGAATCTCCCGGGAAATATTTGTCGTTTCTCCAATTCATTTATGTGGAGAAAGCAGAGAAAGAACAGCATATATGGGAGTTTTTATTCAGAAACGGACTGAATAATATAATTCCGAAGTGCCTGAAGGCAGGGTTATGGACCATGATTTACATTTGTCTTAAAGAAAATGTGCAGCTCTATTTACAGTTATAGCACTACAAAGATCTGTGTACTTCTGAACTGTTCTTCTTTGGCATTACACCGGGATACTTCAGTTGATAGCTATGACTGATGACTGATGTTATATTTATATTCGTATCTTCGTGAGAGTTTTAGTTGAGTCGAGTTGTGGGCAAGTCCCAAGAGGAGACCTTAGAAAGTATATATATATTCTTGTTGACCAAAATTGAGTTTATGTACCAATATCTGTTTGAAATTTTGAAGAATACGATGTACGAGTGTAAAGTGTACAAGTCTACAAAAGGCCTTTATTATTTATAGCAGTGAACAAATTAATTTTAATTATTGGAAGATTTATCAAAATCAATCAAAGAAGTGTGCAATAAAATACTCAAACCTACACCACTATATAACTTGAGATTCAATTCCGGAATAGCGACTAAGCAAGACGTTCTCCACCTTATCCGGATCAGTGTCAGACCAAGAAAATATAAAAACGCAGTCAACATTGGAAATAAAACATCTATTTTGAATATTTCGAATAAAAATAGACATTTATTTTGTTTAATGTGTAACGATTATACTCGTATACAAATAAAATTCGTAAAATTCCGAGACTGATGTTTATATAATTCGTGAATTTTTGTCTTCAGAAAAATTGTTACACATAAAAAAAATGTGGCCGGAATCACAAAATGTGTTTCTTAGTACTGGATTAATTCTCATGCTAACTGGGTTTCCAAAAACAAAAAATGGGTGAATATTTTGTTTATAATTCTTTCAAGTTTATTTCCTTTACATCGTTTAATTAATTCCGTCCATGCTATTGATCTAATAATAAGTGCGTATGAGAATTTAGCACATTCAATTTGATGTATAACGACGAATCGAAGTCGACTGACAGAAGATTTTTAAATTTATCTTCTTTACAATTTATAAGAAAGCAACTATTTAACCTTTATTGTTCGGTCGATATAAAAGATTCATCACCGAAACTATTTTTGCGATTTTATTTTTTGAAGATTCAATTTATATTTCGATAATAATTATTTGTGTGAATTGGAATATCTTTTTGGAGAATATTCTCAGCATGTTTAGAAACTCCGAAAAGAAACTCGTCTCTATGACTGAATATAAATTCGCCTGTTACTTCAGTTTTTAATGATCGTCAATGGTCACAATGGTCTCTTGCGCATTGGAAATATAAGCATTTTACGTAAACATTCATAATAATTTATTTTAAAATCGCGAATATAAAATCGTTAATCCATTTAGGTAATTGGTTACGGAACTCTTACCAGCGGTTTCAGCAATTCACTGGACGGATTTCTTCCTCTACAGGGTGTGCTAAAAATTGAGTTTAAATTTTACGGGCGTATCCTCTACACCTGATCTGAATAATTTATAACAAAAATAGGCGCATTACAGGGTTAAGGAATGAGTTCAGCAATACAGAATTACAGTAAACGCCGCAAGTATGGCAAAAAAAAAAAAACAAACGTGAAATGTGAAAGTTGTGAGGGCAAGCCATTTAAAAGGTCAGTGGATTTTAGCTTGTGACTTTATCTAACATACCCACAGATTCTGATTAATGTTATTTTCTCTTTGTGAAGACGAAGAGGAGTTGCCATTTAACTTCTTCGAAGCTTGCTCTATTCGGCACCACGAAGCCAATTATGAAACGGTTTTTATATTTTAGCGGACCAAACAGTTAACAAACTCCAATCAGTTCTGAAGCAATCCCACTGTCTGTACATGCCCATTGCTTAAATTTGTCGGTAGGCACAGTCACATGAATCGTACCGTAACCGTGCATGCACTTAAACGGCTTTATCTAAAAAAATGACCTCTACGGTGCCAGTGAATATTCCGTCAAACGTTTTACATCCCATTTGTATAAGTTGTAACTTCGCCAGCACCAACAACAATTAAACTACAGTCTTGTAATAGTAAAATTGTTTCATATTAACATAGACAAGACTAACACAATTCATCAGGTTGGGAAATAATTGATTTATAGCCACATTTGTTTTTTACCGCTGCTTTTGTGGTGATGCGATGAAGTTGGGATTTGATAAAAACCATACATGATGCAGCAACCTGACTATGATGACTTCAAGCCGTCACGAGCTGTACTAATTGAGTTATATGACGCCATAGGAGGATAATTTCTTTGCATATTGCAGCGTTGCTGTTTTACATCTACTCTTGTATCTATTGTTTTATAATAACCTTGTCACATCTTGCATCGCCATTCAATTTTGTTTCCAAAAAGTTCCAGGGCACTCAAGGGTAAAAGTGGCCTCGGGCGTTTTACTGATACGGTTCAGTTTTACTTTGAAATTTTGTCACAACTCGCTTCCGTCGCGACTACATTAGCTCTTCTAAGTGATGTTATGTGAGTCCTAAACACATTTGGAGCGACTAAAGCCATTGTGGTGATAGTGTGGATGTAGAAATGCAAAGGTAACTAATACCTTCAGGAACCAGTTAACGCTTTTGACAAAAATATGTAATATCGAAATGTAGATATTAGCCAAGTTCCTCAATTCATTCAGAAATTTCTGCACCTCTCCTTGTTTAGCACAGGTAAGAATTTTCTCGTGACCCTTTCAAGTCTCTCACTATTAACAACATAATTAATCATGCATGTAAGACTGTGGAGAATTAGAGAAATAAACTTGTAGGGCAGTATCGAAGCTTGGAAGCCTCTAAATTTCGACAAATGTAAAAACGTCGTCTATAACCTGTCAACTGAGAAACATTTAGTTAACTAATATAATCATTGTGTACAATGTGTACAAAGACCTCATAGCCATTCACTGACACTCTTTCGGAATCGTTGGATATACATATTGATAAAAATTGTGCAGATGATACTGAATTTTGTAGGAAGAAATTATAAAGCAACATGACTCCATGTATTTTAGAAATAAATACTATTGAAGATATACATAGTTTTGAAGACTTGTGGTTTAGGTAATGACAATTCAGCAGATGTAACTTTATACTAATCCACCAGGTTTAACCTATACTCAATACTGTATGATTCATTCCTAACCCCACAATTGTCAAATAAAGCATTTTGGGAACAAATTCTTAAAAACGTTTCCCTGTACGCAATTGTTGGTGTTGGAAGCTTAACATGCTCATAGAGTATCCCCATCAAACGGAATATCTGTTTTGACTAGCTAGCCACATGTTTAGGCAGTAGGGAACAGACAGAGGCCATCTTTAATGATTATATATTAGGAGGCATTAATCAAATCCTATTCACCAACAGGTGGGGATACATTTATACCATATTTGTTTCATTATAATACCGGGAATGTTCTGAGCACAGCAAAAAAATAGAGCTTGAACTAACACATCGATGTAATTTGGTAATGTCAAAAAGGGTCAAGAGACCCCCGCAGTGGCTTAATGCCCTCTTTTGTTACAATCACCACAAATAAAAACGTCATCACCCAATTGCACCCGGTTGTAAGCTTCAACGCTTCTCTCATGGCTGAGCCCGAGCTTCATTCTTTGTTTCACCCCTCCACAAAGCACGATGATTCATGCTTGGCTAGTTCCGAAACTAAGATTTGTGTTTATTTGGTTTGCTTATGGGCGATGGTAACAAAAACCCTCCCTCCGCTTATGATTTATTGTGAGTTTTGTTGTACTCCTCTTAAGCGAAATTGCACGATTTCTGCGTCTTCTACAAATGTAGTGCTAATCCATAAAACTGTCTTCCTAATTACCTGTAATACTCATATGTTTCTTATTAGATGGAAGCAGGCAGCTTATCTTGTCTTTTCTTATGGGGTGTCTTAAAATACGTAGGCTTGAATCCGAATTCTCAAATCTTCGAAACGCTGTTCTGTTGATTCAACCATATAAAATTTGCTGCATATGACCCTGAAAATAACCGACCTCATATAATAGAAATTTAACAAATGCGGAAGGTAGGAGTACATTTACTGAAAGATTAATGGCAGTCATTAGCGACAAGTTCCAAATAGGCACAATTTGCAGAAGATGCCCACAACGATCACGCAGCTTACAAAACATGCTAACAAATCAGTGAGGGTTTGGTTCAAATGTGGATGTCATAATCTGTCCAACATATTCACTCATGCAACAAAAAGTGGGTTGATCCCAGTTAGTTGACACAAATAGCTTTTAACCTCATGTATTACAGTAGCAGCAATCGCAACGGCCGAATCTGCAGAATTTTCAAAGTCGCATGCACACGCACAAATAGCGCATCTCTAAAGCTTTTGGCGAAAGAGACATGCATTGGAAGCTTCTGAAAACAGTAACGAAGTGAACATGGTAAGTTAGGTGAACGTTTTGCCAGGGGTTTGTTGCTACTGCTGTCGTGATCACATCGCTTACAGAGCCCGACCAATTCATATAAGACTAAAGCAAAGTTTGCGAACGCGTTTAGTTCAGTTTGAATTGCGCGCCGAGAGAGCTGCTCATCAGTCGATCTCAGTCCCTGCGTTAGTGAGTCGTACGCAGTTAATACTTACGCTGCGGTATTTCAACGGTTTGCTTTTTAATTGTTGAAAAGCAAACAATTTCTGCACATATCGAACACGTTTACTGTAAATGCAGTGAAAATCACATCAAAATTAGTGCACCTGCCATCACTGAAGTGTGAAAAGCAATCAAGGTTCGCAAATTAATGCAGCAATTGTGTCGATGCAACTTTAAACAAAACCAAAGTGAACCACCTTTATTGCAGAAAAAGTGTACTTTGTGCAAATACGATTAAAGGTGAGGCGGCGGCGTCAGCAACAGCAATTAAAGACAGTACAGAAACAGTACAGAAAGATGCGTTCGTTGGTCCAAGTGTGTTTTCGTGTATGGCGATCAGGACTAGATTCAGAACCATTCGAAACAGCTAATTTAGACCTGAATATATTCCGAAAAAGGGACAGCAGGGATAAACAAAGCTCTGCACATATTGCAGGAAGTCTTGTCATGTTTTTATTGATTACTGCCTGTCGTCCACTGTGAATATCCTCTCTGTATTGATTATGGAAGTTTTTCACGAGAATTCCTTCATTTTTCCGTTTTTAAACGCTCCTCCAGCATAAATGTTATATGTGTATGTTGGTTGGACTACTAAAAGTACTTGGACGTTGAATATTAATGAGGTTGCTTTTGTGGAAGCAGCGACAATTTCCCTTCGGATGTTAATATGTGTTTCCAAGGCTTTGAAGTTGGCTGCAGTGGTTTTGTAAAGAGTCCACATTTTCCAATGCTAGTTGACTACAGTAGACAATTTTAATTCAATCAATCCTGTGTGTCCCTCACCTCAACATAGAGAACAAAACGAACATCTTGATTAGTTGTTAGTGCTTAGTACATGCATCGCTTCTTTATTTGTACTGGGGTGTTTGGCAATCAGACATTTTAGCCAGTTTTTGGCAACATTTTTGTGCTTGGATAGTATTTAATTTTTGCAGTCAGTTTTCCTCTGCTATTGATAATTACGGCAAACTTGTACTAGGATTTTGGCGCGGAATTCACCTCTTATGGTGTTTTTTAATACCAACTATGAACTATTATGAAAGTTGTCCTTAGGCGATTGTCTGTTTTATATTTCTATTAGCCGTAGTATTTGCTCATTGTCAAAAAGTGTTCTTTTACCAGTGTGTGCAAATTTTTGATATATTTTATAGCATTATCCGGTAGATCTTTTATAATTTTTCCTGTTATTACATATAGGACATATTTTGGTGATTTTTTATGTTCAGGTCTTTCAACATAAAGTTCTTAGCTTCACTTACATTGGTATCGGCAATTCAATTTCACCTGCAGCCAAAAAAATTACGAATGTCATCATTTTGTTATGGGTTTTTGGACAATAATCTGCTGAATTTCATCGTTCTCTACTACCATATACTTGTGTCTAACTTCTTTTTCTGCCTTATTAAGACATTTTTTTCTGGATGACTTGTTATTTGCTACACATTTCTTAACTTTCGTTTTGCTCCTACCATCTCTTTAATAACTGGGTTCATCGCCCAATTTTTATGCTTCTCTTTAAGATTCAAAGTAGCGGACCAGGCAGCGTTTTGTATTATTTTATTTCGATTTTCGGCCGATTCATTAATATCTCGATATATCCCGGCATACCGTGTCCAAATAGCCTCTTTACATTTAAGCCAGTACGCTTATTGTGTAATGTAGATGGTTTTCATATGCGTAGAACATTGGATCTTACAGTTAAAATGATCGAGAAAAAGTCTGAAGAAAATTCCTACGAAAAAGCCACTTCAATACAGTTTCTACGAGCACCTTTCATCGCACTAAAGTCAATAATATCAGGGAACTTTGCTTTATCGGATGGCCAGTATGGTTGGCTCTCCAGTTGAAACATGCATAATATTATTAGCTTGTATCGTTTTGAATAATCGTTTTCCTTTTGGATTAATAATCCTTGAGCCGTATTAGTGATGCTTGGTGTTATAGTCACCAAAGGCTAGGAACCTATCACATAGCTTTCTGTAGAACTGCTCGAATTGGCCCTTGTTAATTGACTGCCTCTGATGGCAATATACCTCTGTTATCGTAAGTTTACCATGCTGGATAGCAAAAACTGTCAATATTTGAGTGCCATAAGCATTCACTATAACAACGAAACATTCCGGGTGTGAAACCAAGGACAAACACGTTGTTCTGTTGCATACGTAAGTTGGCTGCACAATATCAGAAATATTCCTCTGCTCAATTACAGTCAAACTGAGATGGTTCATTATTATATTCGCTGCATTTATGTAAACCGTTCATTCAGCTAAAAACAAATATTGTTGTTTATTATTTCTTCGCTTTATATTCAAGAGTTTATTGTATCCATAACAAATGTATATAAATAAGTACCCATTTGAACATCAGACTTTTTTCATCGAAATTAGTATTCACTTGTTCAGAATTGAAAGTCCTTTCAGTTCCTTCTATAGTTACCAGTTTATTTGCCCTTATCAAATAGTTTAAAAAAATCGATTCCCGGTTTTTCAATCTAAGGGATTTTATTTGTGGATATTTCACGCGCTGATAGTTTAAGTTTGCCTTTATTTATTAACACTTTTACTGTATAATTTGTGGTTTCATACTGATTACCATTTGTCCAACTACGCATTAGTAATTTCTTTATAATACAACAAAAAATCGCTGTTACTGATCACAGAAAAACAATGCATGTGATGCGCTCTTTTTATATGGCCGACATCGCAGAATTTTCATTGAAAAGAAAGAAAATTAGGTAGCAGCAGCAGCGTCTTTAATTTATCATATTCCAATGTTTGTAATTTTAAATGAAATTTTATTGTGAATATTTCGTCTTTTTTTTAGTTTTTATTTCGAAAAGTACTTGGTTTAAAACTTCTGAAAATACTGTAATAAATCTAATTAATTGCTGCAATAATGCTAATAGTAATATTGAAATTTGAGAAATAGACTTTAAGCTGTTTACATTCGCGTGAACTGACCTCATGAAGAGCCCGTCGTTTCCGTGCCCGACATTTTTCATTTGCTCGCTTTCTGGAAACAAACCGTTTCGCGGTAAATAGCGGGCTTCATTAGTGACCTTCAAAACGTATTAGAAATATCGTCTTAACGCATTTCACAAAATTACGCAATTAGCACAGCAAAACTTCTCGTCAATGTATATCATTGTATTTGCTTATTGCGTTAGCATGGCAATAAGGCATGGTTATACCGGCAGGTATGGAATTTGTTTTCACTTTTGCTTAAGTCTAGTGTAAAATTTGTTCTTATTGCGAATTAAAAACGCAAACATTGCACAATAATAAACATGATATGATTAGTATATCTTCCGATTGAAAAGAACTGCATACGCATGCAAGCCCCCAGCTATGTCCAGACACGGTTGATTAATCGCAATCAACGTTCGCTTCGCTTGACCCACATTGGCGACTGGGCACAGCTTTCTGTTATTTCAGTTATTCCAAGCTTCGCTGCGATTGCTGAATGCGGCGCATCCAATGATGACCTCTTCAGTTTACTTTTAATTAATTTCACCACTTATAAGGCGCTTTAAAGTACGATTTTTCCACTTTTTCAAATTAGTAACCATTCACATATTAATTGTTGACCGTTGTAAGTACTGGCTTTCCCATTTCCATTAATTAATGTTTTGTTGATAATCGCGAGTAAAAATTAAGTAACTTGTGCACTTTTGGTCAAAAACACACACTAGAATTGTAGTTAGAAAAACGAACTCAGCAATCAGTGATTTTTTCTCGGAAGATTCGTTGGACATATGAATGCTGAATAGTACCGATTAGTCACGGAAAATCCAGTAAAGTTCATACTCGTCGACAGCTGTACTAAGACTTTGTTGCACACTTGAATGCGTTTACCAGCGAATTTTTATAAAATAATACCAACATATTATTCATGATATATGCAAGAATAGACAAGACACTTCCAATAATGGGCAAAAAATCGCTTGCAGTTTTCGCAAGGGACACCGAAGTGGGTTATTTATTTCCGAGGACCCAAGACTGGTCTATTTGCACTATTATCCAACAGGCTTTTGTAGATGAGAAAATAAATTAGCAGTTGAACGTTTCGGAACTTATAAAAATAAATCGGTTACACCAATAGCGTTTGTTTGACTGTCATTAAGTGGCATTTTGTATAAATCATTTTCCAGCAACCTGTGTGAAAGTGACTTTCTTATATAAATGAACCCCCACAAGTATAATGACAGCATAAGTCGCTTTTTGGATGTAGAAGCCCCAAAAGAGGCCACTCGTAGCTAACACTGACCATTCGTGCCGCCTTTATGTGGTCTAAATCTTGAAAAAGTATTTTAAATACATTTCTCATATACCGCCAGAAATGGATGTCTTAAAATTTTTATTTTTCTAACTCTATATTGAAACTTTTAACTTTTTATCGCTTTCTTTTTTCTTTATCTAAAAAGATTTAGATAAAAATGTCAAATCTAAATAAAACAGTTTCGCTTGTTATGCGAACATCCTTCTCAGCAGCCACTACGGCACATCCGACAGCCGTTGTACCCATGGAAACTGAAAAGTCCTCCCCGCTGTGTGATGGCACCCGAATGAGGTATGATATTGCTATGAAATTTTGCACTGAATTATATCTTTAAACGTATTTTCAATCACTATTTAGCCATTCGAATGGAGTGAAGCCTTACTCTGAAGTGCCTGGACCGTGGGGCTTGCCGCTTATAGGCAACTCATGGCGATTTGCGCCTCTCATTGGTAAAATTTTAATACAAATTTATGAAATCCGCATTTGGACTTGTCAGTTTTTGCGTTTATTGCTGTGAAATATGGGCAAAGGTAAAGTTGACATTGACATTCCCGCATTTAATGCTGCTTAGTTTACCCGTGCATTTCAAATTTCTTTTCACCGAGAGTTTTGAGAAAGTTCTACAAATTTAAGACATTACCTATAAAATACGGGACAGATACAAACAAGCAACTGTTGTGAGGCCTTTATAAATATTTCAATGAAGAATTATAAGACAAGGAGCGAGCAAGTGCGAAATTGAATAAGAATAAGAATAAAAAAAAAATCACGAACAACGTGAAGAGATTTTCCAAAACAGTGATGTAAGGTCAAGATAGTATTTTGTCTTTGTCGTGTCTGAGGCTTAGCTCTAGGATAGTGTTAGCCAAGGCTGAACTCACGAACAAACTATCTTAGAGCTCGCATTTGATTTCCATTAACAGTTCAAAAGCTTTATACAGGCTTGACTGACCTTGCTATATATTAACCGACGCTTATATATACTGCCAATAGGGTCGAAAATTTCGAGTTACCGAGCATATTCCAGCTCGATGCACAATCGGATCAGATAAGCGCAAAAAAATATTAAAAAACTATAACATTTAGGGAGCATCGTCGTGATTTAACATTTTCTCTCTTATTTCGCACACATTTTAGGTCCGTACAAAATTAGTGACTTGGATAAAGTAATGAAGGAGCTGCGTATTAATTATGGCAACATAGCTAAAGTAGGTGGACTAATTGGACATCCAGACTTGCTGTTCGTATTTGATGGCGACGAAATACGCAATATTTTCAAAAAGGAGGAAGCCATGCCCCACAGGTGAAGCAAAAATCAAGTATTCGCTTTCGCTCATGCAAAATAGCGCAATTATAATTCAGGTACTTTTACTGTGTGAGTGTAGATGAAGCAACAATTGTGCTTTCACAAATTCATTTGCTTCACTCAATTTGCTAATTGTCAGAAACAAAGGAGTGTGAAATGAAATATCATCATCGCCTTCTGAGTGCCGCTTTGTTAGTAAAGGGTTAATAATCTGCGGCATTTGTTGTTACCCTTTGTCATCATGGCTTGCTCAGTCGCGGCGGCGGTAGTCCACTCACGTATTGATTGTTCCATTCCTGCTCCATGTTCTCTAAATTATTTTCTGTTGAAAGGATGTTTAATTGAATGAAATCGTACATCATGTACTACGGTCTAGATGGTCGACTGTTAGTGAGCTGCAATTCAAGCACAGGCAAGAAAAATGTTTAAATAGATTTAAATAAATCCAAGATACATATGCTGGGGGCGTAGTATATCCAGGCTCTAAAACAAAAACTCGAAATAATTGGATGTCTGTGTGTTTGCTACAGAAAGTTTTCCATGCAAAGATAAATATAAGACGCCAAAGAAAAAATCAACACTTACAGCTTCTATCTCAAGAAAAATAACAGAATTCATGTTGTAATTTAAAGATAAAATACGAATAAAATGCATTAGAATTGCATTTTTAACGAAATATAGCGGCTGTTTCTGCCAACTTGTCTATAACAGAGTTGCTGCTTGTCGCTCAGTTCTAGTTCCAAATCCACGGAACTAGAACTGAGAAACTACTGTTCTCATCGAGTCTTTGATTGGGACTTTGTGATAAAATTTAATTTCCATTCATTATTATTATATATTACACAATAATTAATTGGGGAATGAATACTAGCTACCGAGGTCTTCGACTCAAATAGAATAGGATTTTTAGAAAGAACCAGAAGTAAAAATGAAATTGTAATTTTTATTCAAAACATGGTTGGTTCTTCATTCAGCGATGCTTTTGAATTTGAGAACTTCTCCAAACTGAGTATTCCTTTGATTTTAAGTAGTTCGTTTCAAGGGAGCATTGCTCTCTAAATGTTAATTACTATTCTTTTACCCCAAATACAATGAATTATCAAATTAATAGTTATCAATACTATCGAAAGAATTAATGAAACATTCCTGACGACAATATCAAAATAATCGAATAGAATTTTGCTTGATATAATTAAACTGCAATAATCGATTAAACGATTGCAATCACCCATTCATGCTGTGTACTACACGATGAAGTGCGGCCGCCTATTGCAGCGTGGAAGATTATCACTTGCAAAAGCGCTCATCATATATCACAAAATTTTTATATATTAAAACCCATCCACTTGTACGAGTTTCTCTAGGTTCTTTTATTACCTGAGTATATTACGTAATATAACTAACTATATAAGGGTACGTGCCTGTCTAATATTTGCTTCATTGTTTCGCATAATCACACAAATTCGGCGTACAAACACACATCTAAACGGAGCAAACACAAACGCGGCCACCGCTGAGCCTAGTCCACATACTTTTATGGAAATAATCTCGATTTTCCGTAGCAGATGCTTTCTTAGTCGAAACGGGCAGCTTTTAACGATTTCCTCAAAAAATGGCAGCCTCTGCTGGATAAACACAAGTGCGCTAATTGGCAGTGCATATAGCGACACATGCGCAGAGGCTCATATCCACTGCAAATAAAACACAACCTTGAAACAGTAATACATAAACTCTGGATACAAACGAAAGTGCGTGCGTGCGTCTGTGATATTTGTGTGTATGAGCGTTTTTTGTGGTTGGTGAAAACTTATGTAATATATACAAACATAAGTCCAAAGGCGTTACTTGTTAATTTTGATTGAAGAAGAAAGCGGCCCATTGTTAATAGAAAGAGGGCAGTTTCATCACACCATCCAGCTACGATTTTGATGGATGTATTCAAATAAATCAAAGAAAACAATTCAGCTACAATAAAAAAACTCACAATGATGTGTCTGTCAAATCCACACACCGCCGCTTGAAGGGTATGATAGACAAGGTGCGTGCTGTGCCGATTACGATATAGCCTCCAGATACGCTCATAACGCATACAATTATTAAAGAGAGCACAAATATTATAACAAATGTGATGAAAGCTTATGGTACCTCACACTTGTCTACCTCGAAACGAGGTAATAAATATTCAAATGCACATGTTTAACTCCACCGCTGCTTTTCCAAAGTTCATTTACAAAGGTTATTTTGAGGCCGACCCAGCCGCGCTTAACAGCAATTTCAGAGTTAAGGTTAATGGTACGGGCACCTTTATACACACCTGGTCATAAGCGACAGAAGACCACGCAGAAGATATGTTGTATTGTGCAATCAGTAGCAACATTTTTGTGCTGATCAAAAACGACGAGTTTGTGGTCAGCGCCAAAATTCGAGAAGTCTGCCGCCGACCAGAGGAGTTGTGAAATTATTTAGACTGGTTTTAATATTGTAAAATGGTAATATGGATTTTCAGAAATAAAGTGCCATGGGAGCCCTGTTCTAGTTAATTTATCGTATATCTGTGGTTACCTCATTTCTTGCATCAACTGCGGACCAGAAGAAATTAGCATAGTACTACAAGAACCAAATTTGACTAAGGACACGCCCATCCCTATATATGGAATTGTTGAAACTCCTTTTTATGCGTCTGTGGCTGCGCTCGTAGTTTTGACATGACTTCACTCTCTCCAAAGCTGTGAAAATTGCGGTTATAAACGTATCCAAATAAGTGATTAATTTTTGACGCCTGTCCTCTATTTGTAAATATTCAGACTACAGGACCAAAAACAGATTATTAAAGAAATTGGATATGATGAAATAATATCTGAACTGCAGCACCCAGGAGATGATTTTCAACAAAAACACTAGAAAATGTGCACATATTCCACTACTAATATAGTGCCATATTTTCTTCTCGCGTGTAGACTAATCTCACATTCGTTATAACTGGACGGACTTCAGCCTTCCTAACCACATATTTAGTATATTCTGCTGGAGACTCATAATACTTTAATATCATTTAGATGTCTATGTACACCATGTGGTACTCCTTATACACTTGGTCCTTTAAATATTTATTGCATATTTAAATTCTTAATCGCATGTCGGCTAAGGAACATGTGCAGAGAACACACAACAATATTTGTCTCTGCTCTGCTTTTATTCTCGTCTCTTTTCTTTTATACACGCGCCAGAAACAAAAGCTGCCGCCAGTGAGTCTGCACGCAACTTTTTTAGATTTGCTGCCAAAGCAAAGGATGAGCTGCCAGCAATGCTAGTTTTGCAGAAGGTAGTAGGGTTCACACGCTTAGTGCGCCATGTGCGGACGAATAGAAATAAATCAATGTGTGAAAGACATCATCATTGCGATTAGGGCTCTGGCGTTCGGGTGGTTTCTTTTTTCAAACGTCGATTGTGGGCGGATTTGGAAAGTATGAATGTTGCTTTAAATGGTTCTTT
This sequence comes from Clusia tigrina, assembly GCA_920105625.2. NCBI lineage: Eukaryota > Metazoa > Arthropoda > Insecta > Diptera > Clusiidae > Clusia > Clusia tigrina. The sequence continues at coordinate 370,558,984 of OV050030.1, forward strand.
TAAAGTACAATTCATACAAATACTATTAATTCTATATATATATATATATATATATATATATATATATATATATATATATATATATATATATATATATATATATATATATATATATATATATATATATATATATATATATATATATATATATATATATATATATATATATATATATATATATATATATATATATATATATATATATATATATATATATATATATATATATATATATATATATATATATATATATATATATATATATATATATATATATATATATATATATATATATATATATATATATATATATATATATTATATATATATATATATATATATATATATATATATATATATATATATATATATATATATATATATATATATATATATATATATATATATATATATATATATATATATATATATATATATATATATATATATATATATATATATATATATATATATATATATATTATATATATATATATATATATATATATATATATATATATATATATATATATATATATATATATATATATATATATATATATATATATATATAT